>JAFEMH010001859.1:0-410996 GCA_022495995.1 Adenophora triphylla var. japonica | reverse complement strand
CGTCAGGGATAAGGCCCCATGATACTGCGCCGCCTCAAAAGGCACCCCAGGACTCTTACGGTTGTGGGTATCAGCGAGATCTGTCCCTGAGACAAAGCAAGAGCTGAAGCAACGTCAACAAAAATGCAACAACGCTTTTATGTCAAAAGGATGCAATACGAGAATCACGGTTCTCATTCATTTCCTACGTATATTTAAATCATTTCGAAAACTCAGTCGAATAGGAACTTTCAAAATCTTTCGAAAACTCCGTCGAATAGGAACTTTCAAAATCTTTCGAAAACTCAGTCGAATCCGGAACTTTCAAATTCTTTCGAATTTTCGAAAATTTCGCTCCGATCACAAATTAAAGCTACTTTAATTTTGGAAAATGCATTTAGACATGGAATTTTGCAACCAAAATTTTATGTCATCTACCCATGATGTCAATTGAACTACGTCCTAGTCAATTTCGACAACGATTCATAGCAAAGTCAAAAAGCCCCAAATCGGGCACCAAAATCCCAAAGTAAATTCCTAACAAATTTATAACATTTAAAGAATGCACATTCTTGAAATTAATGGAATTTGTAGGGAACTACGTGTCTTTCAAATCCCTCCCTTGGAGTTGTGGCGGTCCCTCGCCGGATAAAACTCCGCCGGATTGATGGAAGAGTGGTGGTTCGAATGGTCAGAACCAATCGAGTTCTTTCGTCGTCGGTCCTTGGTGGCGAGCCATTGGTCCTCCTTCGCCCTCCAGCGATTTTCCCTCACAAATTCGAGCAAACCTTGCAATTTGGGTTGGATTTCTCTCTCTTTTCTCTCCTCTCTCGCCGGCAACAATGGAAGAAAATGGCCATTTTCTTCCCGGCCCTCGGCATTTAAAAAGTTTACTGGAAAAACGGTAAAAGTCAATGGGACTCTTCTTTGCACGAATAAATTTTGCCCCTTTTGCCCCTACGGCTTTTGGCAATTCCAATTTTACCACTTTTGGCCCCCAGTGTAAAATTTCCCCGATTAGACATTTCCTAACACCACATCCCCCGAGGATAAATCGAAGTTAGTTCTCGCTAACGCTCGTCTCCCGGAACAGTTAAATTCTCGGTTAGTCATCACTAACGTTCGTGCTTGAACGTTAAATTCTCGATTAGTCATCACTAACGTTCGTCTCAGACGTTAAATTCTCGATTAGTTCTCACTAACGTTCGTCTCCCGACGTTAAATTCTCGATTAGTCCTCACTAACGCTCGTCTCCAGGCGTTAAATTCCCGATTAGTTCTCACGCGCTCGTCTCGACGTTAAATTCTCGATTAGTCATTCGCTTTCGTCTCGAACGTTAAATTCCCGATTAGTTCTCGCGTTAGGTCTCGAGACGTTAAATTCCCGATTAGTTCTCACTGCGCTCGTCTCCAGGAGCGTTAAATTCCCAGTTAGTCATCACTAACGTTCGTCTCAGAACGTTAAATTCCCGATTAGTTCTCACTTGCGCTCGTCTCTGACGTTAAATTGATCCAGTTGACATTTGACATCGAAGCGTTCAACCATGTCTCAGGACATTTCGATTACGATCTTAGTCTCAGACGTTAAAATTTAATAATGGTCTCGCATTTTAAACTCTTCCAATCGCGACCTTTCACGGTCCGAGTTCCAATTCTCAATCGCGACCTTTCACGGTCAGATTTCAATTCTCAATCGCGACCTTTCACGGTCCGATTTCAATTCTCAATCCCGCGACCTTTCACGGTCCGATTCCAATTCTCAATCGCGACCTTTCACGGTCAGATTTCAATTCTCAATCGCGACCTTTCACGGTCAGATTCCAATTCTCAATCGCGACCTTTCAGATTCAAATTCTCAATCGCGACCTTTCACGGTCAGATTCCAATTCTCAATCGCGACCTTTCGGTGGTCATCTCAGCAACGGCAATAAGGCCGAACCCCGGTACGAACGCCTTCGCGTCATCTCCGGCAACGGCAATAAGCCCGAACCCCAAGGTACGAACGCCTTGCAAATAGTCATCTCCGAGGCAACGTGATAAGCAGAACCCCAGTACGAACGCCTTGCAAATAGTCATCTCCGGCCCGGCAATAGCCAGAACCCCAGTAGGCGAATCCCCAGGTACGAACGCCTTGAGCAGTCATCTCGGCCAAATGACAATAAGCCGAACCCAGTACGAAACGCCTTGCAACAATCCCTCTTCGGCCGTCCAGGTAAGCCAGAACTCTCGTCCCAGCGAGGATAAAGCGCAGCGGCAATAAGCCCGGCACCCGAGGCACGAAAGCCCTCGTCGGCATCGCAACTCCGGTTTGAGGCGCCACCACGCCCTCGAAGGTTTCGAAGTCCCAGGGTTCGAGACGCCTCCCAGCGGTCTCCATTCGGGTACGGGTACCTCGCGAATGGTCTCATCCCGAGTTTAGACGCCTCCCTAACGGTCTCGCTCGGGTCGAGGTCCCCATGCGCGGCCCTTGCCCCTTTTCGAACTACGATCGGCTTGATTCCCGCTCGGGATACGTAGGAATCCTTTTCGCTAAGGGTCCGGCCCGGTGACCGCCCGGGTCTCCTTCAAAGTAAGGCATCCCGATTTGGATCCTTATCTTTTCAACGACCCCGCCTCCTTCGGAGGAGACGTCGGCGAGGGCTAGCTGTAAGTACCCAAATCCGGATCGTCCAAATCCGTCGGAAAGTTAGCAGAAATCCGTTAGCGGCCCGCTCGAGTTAGCCGGAACTCGTTAAACTCCGTTCTTTGTGCAGCGAGGCGTCCGGGGCTGCCCCGTGCATCCGACGTCAAGCCGTGCTAGCACGTGACATCTCACGTAAAGTATGGCTTTCCACTGAAAAACGCATTTAAGGCACTTTCAGGGCGTTTCGGACATTTCGGATTTGTTATTTTAAAAAACGGACAAAAGCGGGACCGAGGGACAAAATCCCACCTCGGTGGTGACTCGGAGGGCACGTGGCGGCCATGCCACCTCCCTCTAGTCACCCTTCAATCAATTTCGAGAGGGAAAAGACCAAAATGCCCCTGGTTTGCAAGCCAGTGGGGACTCCTTTGTGCACTTTCTGAAATTGCCCGTGAAGTCCCAGTTTCCAAAATTCCCAAAACCCACGAAATTCGGTCAAGTCGTGGGACTCCTGCGCAATTTTCACCCTATAAATAGAAGTTCTTTGTCGAAGGCGAGGAAAGGATTTTTCACACCAAAAATCACCACCCCACGGTCCAAGCTGGTTTTCACCCTTCAGAGCTCCCGTTTTGTCTCGATTCGCGTGAAACCTTCGTATTTCGATCAAATACGCACCCTACAACCGAAACAACCTTTCGAATCACTTTCCAGGATGTCCGTACACACCTCAGGAGCCAAAGGAGTTGACCCTAGCCATAGGTATAACTCCCTCTCTACGAATCTTCCGTTAGTCTCGGTTTACGCGCCGGTCGCTATAAGCTGTTTCGAACGTCCGTTATCAAAATGTAGACGCCTCGTCTAACGGGGTCCGATACGTTTTAGCCCCTTGATCCTCTTCTCTTTCCGTAAGAGAAGTAATCACTGAGTTAAAACGGCGTTCAGACCCCCGTTCCAGTTTCACTTTCATGTCATTTACAATTCCGAGCCGTTTGGCCTCGTTGATCGTCATTTACAATTCCGAGCCGTTTGGCCTCGTTGATCGTCATTTACAATTAGAGCCGTTTGGCCTCGTTGATCGTCCTTTACAATTCCGAGCCGTTTGGCCTCGTTGATCGTCATTTACGAATCCGGATCGTTTGATTCCGTTGACACCGCTTTAAATCTTGTCATTTACAAGTCAGATCCGTTTGGATTGTGATAGTATTTACTTTTCAAGTCAGTCGCAACCCGATTCGTTGATCGCATGTCATTTAATACGTATTTTTCCCGTAAAAATCGTTAACAATGTAATGCCGGTTCAAAACCGGAGTTCGTCCGTCCGAACTCTCTTTCAAAAGCGCGAAATGACGTTCGGCCTCCGAATGCTCATCTTCAAACTCAAAGCCGCCATTTGACACTTAAAATCATTTAATACGCATTTTCCCGTAAAAATGGGTTAACAATGACTCGTATGGCTCAAAGTCGGCGTTTGCCACGCAAACGCTCATTTCAAACTCAAGCCGACGTTTGTCATTCAAACGCTCGTCTTTTCAAACAAAGTCACCTAATCGCGTTTGTCATTCAAACCAAGATTAAGCTTGTCATTCAAGCCCCCATTTCAAAACACACACACACACACACACACACACGATTTCGAGAAAGGTAGAAAGACTCGTCATGCGAGGCGTTTCGGGCGATCTCGTCATACTCTACCCGAAACGTAACTTGACCTCCGAACCTAACAATCTACGGTACAAAAGCTTTTTACTCGTTTTTCTTTGCCAATAAAAATGATCTCCTTTTTCAAAAAAGCCTTTTCCTAAGTTTTGCTACCAATAAAAACGACACCTTTTCACGATAGCCGTTTCTCAACGTTTGGGCTCAAAATACAAAAACCGCGTGGCGACTCCTCATTTTGTTCCTTCCCATGAAGGCGAGGTCTCGGACATGACCCTCCGCGAAGGCAAGCCCAGCGTTTCGCGCCGCGCGAAATCCGGGTAATTTCGATCCAGGTCTACTTCCTGACGAGAAGGCTGGGGCTTCTCTTCTACCCGCTCTGAAGGGTTTTATGGCTTTTCCCTCGGGGATCTCTACTAGTGAGGCTAAAGTAGCAAGGGCATCTGTACAACGAATCTGTTCTTTTCCCTTGGCAAGTAGTGGAAAGTCACTTCTACGAAGCTGTCCAGTCAACTCCTCCGTATGGGCGTGATAGCGGCGAAGATTAGGGTCCGCGAGTCTTCCATTTGTTGGAAACTGGTTGATGATCGGGTGAGTCTCCATAAACTTCGAGCTCCTTGACATTCCTTTCTAAGGCGGCCTCCAAACCGGCAATGCAAGCTTCGTACTCGGCGACATTGTTCGTGGCGGGGAAGTTCGGCTTGAGGTATGGGTGTATGCTCATCTTTCGGATCGACCGGTAGTATCCCTATGCCATTTCCTCTTTTGTTAGCGGCTCCATCAAAGAATAGGCGACATCGGTTCTCGAGGCTCGACTACAAAGATCCCTTCATGCAGGAATTGGGGTTCGAGGCCCGCGGTCCTCATTCTTGGGGAAGTTCGCCGGATGGTCGACAATACTTGACCCTTGATGGCCTTTACGGTCACATAGGCGATGTCGTACTCTGCTAAGAAGAAGGACCGCTTTGCTAGACGCATCGAGAGGGAAGGCTTATCGAAGATGTACTTGATGGGGTCCATTTTGAGACCAAGTTCACATGGTGGGCTTGCATATAATGCTTGACTTATCGACTACCCGGACCGATCTACTTGCGAGTCTTTTCACATCTTTGAGTAATTGAGCTCACTTCCACTGCGGCTTTCGGTGACAAAGTAAATGGGATTCTCTACAGAGAGTCTTTCTTCTCTGACAAGCATAGCCCCAGCTGTAGTATCGGTGACGGTGAGATAGAGCGAGAAGAGGTTTGTCTATGTGGGGGGCATAGTATCAGGAGGATGTACTAAGTATGCCTTGATGCGGTCGAAGGCATCTGGCATTCTTCGGTCCATTCGGTGTCTACATTCTTCTTCATGAGCTTGAAAGATGGGCTCACACATAGTGGTCAGCGATTGTGAAACGGTTGATGTCTTGCGGTTTGCCCGTAAAGCTTTTGACTTACATGCGAGTTTGAGGTGGCCTCATGTCCATAATGGCTTTGATCTTTCGGGGTCGACTTCGATACCTCGCTCAGTGACCATATACCCGAAGCACTTTTCCCCTTGTCACTCAGAAGGTGCATTTGGCAGGGTTTAATCTCATGGAATGTTGTCTCAGCCTCTCAAAGAACTTTCGCAGGTCAACAAAGTGCTGCCCATCCTCGCCTTTGGAGTGGATTATCATGTCGTCTACGTAGACCTCAATCTCCTTGTGGATCATGTCATGGAAAAGTGTGGTCAGCATTCTTAAGCCCAAATGGCATTACTGTATAGTAGTAAGTTCCCCACGGTGTGGTGAAGGCTGTCTTTTCTTGGTCTTCTTCGGCCATTTTAATCTGGTTGTAGCCTGCGAAGCCGTCAACGAAGGATTTGACTTCGTAGTTGGCGGTGGAGTCCACCAGGATGTCTATGTTTGGCAAAGGGTAATCGTCTTTGGGGCTGGCCTTGTTCAGATCCCGGAAATCTACACAGCAGCGCACCTTCCCATTGGCCTTGGTTACGGTCACAATGTTGGACAACCATGTCGGATATTCGATGACTCTGATGAATCCTACCCCCAGTAGCTTCTCAATTTCTTCCTTGACCTGTAGAGACCATTACGGCTTGATCTTCCTCGGTTTACGCTGCGGCTTAGCATCGGTGCTAGAGGGATTACGTGCTCTACTATCTAAGCTGGCCCACAGCCAGGCATATCCCTGTACGACCATGCAAACACGTCCATGTACTCTCTGAGCAGATCGATCAGTCTGTCCCGTTCAACCCCCTGGAAGAAGTTTCCAATATGTGTCTCTTTAGGTTCCTCGACAGTACCCAAGTTCACACTTGTCAAAACCTCCTCGGCAGCTTGGGCCCGATTTTCCTCTTTTTCTGAAACCTGCTTAAAGATTTCTTTAATGTATTGTTCATTTAGTGTGTTTGCATCTTGTTCAAATGATTTATTATTAACTGTTGTTAAGTTTTGAGTTAATTTATCATTTGTTAAGTTGACAATAAGAGGATACTCAAAAAGATCTGTCATTTCATTCAAAGCAAGAGGAAAGATGACATCGATTACATATTCATAATCCTCAGGCGTGAGGCCTTCGGATGACTCAGAGGACTAGAGTTCAAAGATTCCTTACTCAACTGTATGGACAACAGGGTGTTTGACACGACTGGGCTGAGAAGGACGTGGTACCAATCCAAGCTCCATGATCATTTCTTTGTCGGGCGCTATCGGTCCAGAGAATGTCTCCCAATTCTTCAACGGCATCTCTGTCTTAGTCACCAAAGTGCGGGGATCAAAAGGATCTTCACCACCGTCTCTATTCACGGCAACTACCTCATCATCGAGTGAAGTCGATCAAATGCGGGATACGTAGCTTCTTCATCAAACAACCTGCAAGCCCCGCTCCTGTCTTCACTAGCGGCTTCTATCTGGCTGATCTTCGGAAGAGCTAACTCAAAGGCGGAGAGGTCCATTACCCTCGATGAGAAGGATGCCGGCCCTTTGACACTGCTCTGATTTCCCTTGATGACATACTCATTCTGAACGGTAGTGGTAGCTCCCGGGATGTCTGGCAAGTCAAGGAACATTCTCGAACGAGGATTATTTGGTTTTCCCTAACTTTCTCAAGTTTTTCCGGAAGGGTTTTCCTCGGGGAGGTCGATGGTCATTTTCATCGTATTGAGTCCCACCTTTTGTAAAGTAATGGGTCGAGAGACAAGCTGTAAGGATGGAGATGGACCCACTTTGCCTTGTTTCCACTGGAGGCTGTGCCTTTAGCTTTTCTGTCATCCCAGAGTTCGGTTTGTATCCCAAGCCATATACGGTAGTCTGTTCCTTCACATCAATAATAGTATTGCGACCACTGGAGTCTTACGCCCAATCCAAGCCCCGGAAGATAACCCATTTTTCTCATCATTCTCATGGCGGGGGATTTTATCGGAAGTAGTGGTGAGGTCGGTGCAACACGCTTGTGCCTTGGAAGAAGCTACGAGAGAATCCGGTCAAGGCAAACCCTTCATCATCATGCTTAATTTCTAATATCGGGATACCTCCGGTCTTGGTTCCTTCTCTTAGGAGACAGCTGTCTCCGTAGATGGTGGTGATAGTCCCATCACTTGACCGAAATTTGACGCATTGGTGCGAGTAGAGGCCACTCCGTTTATACGGTGGATCAAAGGTCGTCCTAGCAAAGCGAACGAGATCGGAATGTCAATCACTTGGAAGTCAACATCTATGACCTTTTTCCCGAACCACAACTTGAGAGTAGAAATCCCCAAGCGATCGTGCGGTGGAGTCATAGGCCTTAATAGTCGACTAGAAGGCTTCAAATTGTAGGCTTCAAATCCAGTAAGTCCATCATTTTCTTTGGCGGGACATTCATTGCGGACCCTCCGTCAACTAATACTCGTGGCGTGCCGGCGTTCTTCTAAGCTTGGGCGCGATGTAAAGGGGTTCATTATGACTAGCCCCATACTTTGGCGAGGTCCAATTCGGTGAAGGTAATGATGTTTCCATAATGGATACTTCCAATCATCTAGACGACCTCATCAGGGGTGACATCTATGGGCACCGTGGTCTTGGCCAAACTTTCTTCTAGTTTCGGCTTATGAGGGTATGAAGAGGTTAATAGGGACCACACGGAGATATTGGCACTGAGTACACTTCAACTGAGTCGGCTCTTGGATCCTCCTTGTCGGAGTCCGGCTTTTACGCTTCACGGCTTATAGGGTCTTTTGTACGTTTTTGGCTCGAGAGACGGCATTTCTTTTATCACCACCCTTAGGAGTACATTCGACACTCATCTGTCACGGACCAGGAGTCATCACATAGACATTAGACTTCTCTGAATCATCATTCCTCTTGGAGGATTACATCGGCTCTTCCAAAGTCGAGAGCGGGCTCTTCTTTGGCGTATGGCGGTCTGGCGATTAATCGATTAAAGACGCTACGGAGGCATAGGCGGCTTCCGAATACGATCCCCGAGGTTAATGGCTTTCTGGCCTTCTCGGGGTTTGGGATTCTTAACTGGCTTTGCGACTGATTGATTTCAGCTTCATCCTTTTCACTCAGAGCCTTAACAGTCTCGTTCAGGCTTTTCAAGGTCAGCATGCAACAGGAATTATCACTTTCAGGGTTTGGAACCTGACAACTCGCTTTCTCACTTGGACTTAGCAACTTTTTCAGCAGAGTGGGATCGCATTCCTCATCACTGTCAAGCATATCCCTTCTTTCTCTAGGGGTCATCCTTCTGACGGCATCCTTGACGTTGGCCAAACACTTTCTGAAGTGGGAAATTCCATCATCGAGAAGGATTTCTGCGGGGTCAAACCTCATGGTAGGTTCCTGTTTTTTACTATCAGGAAGATTTTTTGGGCTTTTTGGCTTCTGGGCCAACCACTCCTCTACTGTTCCTTCTGGCACTTCGACTGTGTCTTCCTCAGTATCACTACAGTAACTCTCGTGAGAACTCTCATCTTGACTCTGATGACCAATGAGGGCAAAAGCAGGTCGGGATACTTGACGCCATATAAGAGGTATCTTGGACTCTTCCTCTGGCTTGGGGATTACCAAGAAAACATCATTGTCATCAGGGGACATAAAGGGGACCGGGGTCGCTTCGAACCTTAGGACTCTTTCCAGGGCATCCATACATTCTTCTTCAGACAAGGTTTCAGGGGTGACTCTTAACACTGCAATGGAGTCTACTCTTCCTAATGGGGGTTTGGCCTCAATGACGCTTACATATTCTAGATCGGCGGGTGGAGCCCACTTCCCTCTTTCAGCTAAAGCTTCGATCAAGTTCCTCCATTCACCGACCAAGTCTTTGTAAGGAGTATTGAACTCTAGGATGTAGAATTCGTATGCTGCCTCATCTGAGCTCGCATCCTTTTTCCCTTCCTAACCTTCACACAGGCTACAGACACATTTTGAAGTGATACCATACCCTATTCAGTCCGTGGTTTTCTACTTCATCTTGCTCTCCAAATTTCACTTTGGTCGACTCCAAGTTCATTCCTTCTCTTTGAACTGTCATCATCTCTGTAAATCCATCCATTCATGTTCTCATTTCAGTGATTCTTCACTACCACTGTGCGGGAGATAGGCAAATTCACGGCGTTGACAAAGTTAGAAAGGTCGGTGATCTTGAGATTCTAAGGTAGGGAGATTTGGCTCGGGTTGAGAGGAGGGAAAAAGTCCACGGGGTAATGCGGAAGGCTGCGTGGTTTGGGATAGCTATGGCGAAGCTAGGTCTCATCTGAGGAGGTGAGGGTGTCGGGACCCTGAACGCTTGAGACATTGGAAAGGACTGGAAAGGGACAGCCTTTGGTAAGGGATCATATATGGATGGAGGAGGGCATTGGTTATAGGCTAGCTCTTCTTCCCTAGTCACCTGGTTACCCAAACCCCGATCTTGTTCTCTGTCAAATCGGCCATTCGACTCTTTGGCCCGACAAGGCGAGGATTACAGCGGCTGTCTGAGAATTCTGCGCTAACAAGTCGCTGACCCGGTGTTCTCACCCACTTCTTTCTCGCTGCGGGAAAGGGAAAGGAGAGGTTTAGAATCGGGGTAGGTGTTTAGGATGAAGGCTCAAGCAATATGCAAATTAAGAATCTTCCAGTTTACTTAAAACAATGTCTTTTATTAATTTCTATTTGGTTGGAAAAGGGGATTTGCCCTTCTTTTCGCAACTACTCTAGATCCTGGATCAGTGGGTTCCGTCACTACGTCTATAAGCCCCTCGTATTCCACCTGTATTTCGACCTCCTAGGGTGGACAGCCCCGGGCGAGGGTCCTATAGGGCACGCGGATTCCACCGACCGAGAGAAGAACGCTCCTAATGGGTCTAGCGGGTCATAGGAACTTTTAACGCACGAGCGATGCGAATTATAGTCAAGGCAATACCAGGAAAGTCTCGTCTTTCAGCCTTAACAGAATTTCGGCAGAATTTCGCTTGCGCGAATGACGTTTTGACTTTTTGATAATGTCCGAGAAGATAAAAGGCATGGGTCGGGCGGTAAAAGCCGGATGACACAGTGTCACATTGAACTTCGTTGCCTACGCAGTGCGTGAGTCAAAGTCGAAGTCAATGCCGGGTCAAGATCTTGCCAATTTTTCCTTGTCGGAATTTTGGCAGAGCTTCGCTTGAGCGAAAGATCTTTGGATTTTTGGCAAAGACTCGGTCTTGACTCTTACGCATTCCGTGCGGGTCAAGGTCAAAGTCAATGTCGGAGTCAAGATTCTACCAATTTTTCCTTGTCGGAATTTTGGCAGAGTTTCGCTTGAGCGAAAGATCTTGACTTCCGTTATGAGCTAAGGCTTGACCTTTACTGTTGGTGTAATGCCCTAGGCTTTAGTTATGTTTAACTGAAAACCGTTATGTATCATCTTTATCATTTATGTTTATTATTTGATTATTATATAGTTTGCATATTTATTGTAATAATCTCCGTCCCTAATTATTAAGAGAATAATTAGTATAATTGTCAATGGATAATCATGTGATGATTATATGCATAAGAGATGCACATTGAAATTATGGGTACTTGTTAGAGAACAAGTGACTGGACATGACCCGCATGAGATTTATGTCATGGTCAAAATGTCATACTTAAATCTCATACGGTTACTTCATTTATTTCCTAGACCTGAGACTATCATAACCTTACATATGATGAAAGCCATGTTTGATTTTAGTCAAACGATATCTTAACACGATATCTATAAAGGCTATCATTGGCATGATCGGATTCATGATGGGAAGGATGATAAGTCAAGAAGGAGTTTGTCCCTCGGAAGAGAGATGTTATGCTTGGGCCCCTCGATGAGTGATAATGATGAAAGTGTATGGCCGTACCCCAATATGATTGGAATTATCATTATACTCAAGAATCGAGAAAGCATTGAACAATAACAAGTTGACAAGGACCATGACTTGTGTTCAATATAACATCGTGAGACAAAAAGGGATAAATGGAAGTACACCGTTGGAAACGTGAACTCTTACGTTGCATTATTTGGGTAGACATAATGGCTTGCTAGAGTCCGCTTATGTCTTATGAGGATCGATATGATCGAACTCATTGCCAACATAATGTAATCCTATTGGGTCACACACAACTAGAATGAATTGGTTAAACCGGAGGAAGAATGATTGAGAGGCACGAGCGGCTACTTATGTCACGCGACATATCAAGCCAATGGCTTGATATACCGCGCGACATAATAGGCCAATACGCGTTATTGATGTACTGTCTCTCCTAATACGATTAGAAGAGGTATTTACACTATTGTAGTATAAATACAAGGGTACTGTCAAACCTAAAAGCCTAGCCGAAATTTTAAAGCAAAATTCACAATCAAATTCTCTCAATATTCTTCAAGGTTTAGATCTAGCAATCGACAAGAAATTGTTCTTGGATTCATTCGAAGGTGTGGATACCAAAAGAGGGTCTTCGCTCGTTCATCGATCAAGACCTAGAGTTCAAACAAGTTGAAGAACGAAGTTTGTGATTCAATATCACATAATCAAATCGTTCGATAGCTCAAGACCGGAAAGCGTTTCAAGGTTGGTTTAATTCTATTTCATTGATATTCAAATTAATTGTATAGAACGGATCCTAGGGCTTCTTGGGTTTTATGTTTTTAATGCTTAATTCCGCTGCGCATGGACCCGTAAAACCCAACATTTACGGGGATATGCAACTGGGCTATATGACACGGACTAGACCAAAAACCAACCAAAAAGTCACGATTTTTTGAAACGTGTGACACAGACTGTGCATTGGTCGACACTGGCTGCCATGGGGAGTTTGGGATGATTCCGTGCGCGCCCGGGAGCATCGTAAGGTTGTCCGTGACTGCAACTGAAAAATCATCCCGGGTTTAAAGGGACGTGCGTGCAAAGTGTACAGGATATATAAGGTGCGCGTAGTGTGCGGTCTCCTAAAAATATTCATTTTTGAGTTAAAAACAGAGATTTTCATAAATGTGTTTTAAAGGAATGATTTTCGGGACGGGGGAAATGCAACAGATAAAGGCACATAAATTTTTTGGGAGCCCCAGTCAATCTTGGAGCTGAATAGCCCCAAGTGCGCCAAGTGCCAGTTAACCTCAATTTTTCCTGGTGGAATTGCCACGAGGCCGTCCGGTCGAATCCAAGGAGGATTGAGCCGTGATGCGCATGGATCAATTTTCCAGGTTCCACTCCTTTGCTATTTTAGGTTGTTTCCTGTTCAAAGTATGCACAAATCCCAAGATGCAAATGATGCAATGCAAGGCAAAGAAAGCAAGCACGATTCATGGAATCCGCGACGGGAGTCTAACCCGCTCAAAGGGAAAAGCTTTCTTTTATTTTTTTTTCGAAAAGTGATACCGGTACGTGGGATTGTTAAACCACCGTTTATCCCAAGCCCCGGGTTAGGGAGCGATACAGAAAGGTTAGTGGTTTCCACCTATATACCAGGTATCGTTTATTTTAAAAATTAAAGCTTTTCTCCTTTGGGAATTCCCCAGCGGAGTCACCAAACTGTGAATGTGTGCCCAACTTTGGATTCACGCGAGTTTGAAGACATCCGATTAATTTGAAAAACGGAGTCGCCACGCCATTTTGATTTCCTCAAAACTTTGAAAAAAAGGATTTTTATGGGTCCGGAGGTTAAGTTACCCCTTGGGAAGAACGGATCGTCGTTCACCCAAGGTGCCTTGCCGTAGCAAGTCTCCCAAGATTCCATTTATCGTGCTTGCTTGCGTGCTTTCTTGTATGCATGTGTTTGAAAAGAGGGGGGGGGGAGAATGTCCCAAGTTGTCTTCCGGACGTACAAACCAGTTATTGGTTGTCGCTCGGGATTCCTTGGATTTTATGTGTTTTCGGGATTTTGATCCCGTCCTCATCTTGGACTTGTGATCATCGCTTTTTAACCTCGGGACTTGCATGATCGAGAGAAGGACTCCATTTTATAGTCCAAAATGAGGTTCTTTAGAAAAGGAGGGTCCTTAGCCCATCAATCCTACGCCTTGAGACGATTGAGCTTATATTGGAGCTATCATGCTCGTCTCAAGCGATAATCGGAGATATCGGGTTCGAGGTTATCCCTTTATAAAGAAATTATGGCACCTTTTATGGAAGAAACGATGTGAAGATAGGATCTTTACACCGGTCCGTTCCAAGATTGCTAATGGGGACATGGGGAAAATGCATGTAAAAATGACATTTTTAGTGAAAAGATGACATTTTTGGGTTGCAAAGGATGCTTTTGATTGCAAATTATGCTTTTTGATGTAAAGAAGTGATCTTTATGCAAATGATGCATTTTTATGAGGAAAAGTAGGATTTAATATGCAAAGGATGCACAAAGATTTCATTTTTGAAAGCAAGGGATGCTAAGTTCATGCAAAGAATGCATGTAAATGGGTTTTAGGTGCAAAGGATGCCCCTTTATTATAAAGACATGATTTTTATATGCAAATGATGCATTTTGAATGTAAAGATTGCATTTTTATGAGCAAAGGATGCATAAAAATGACATTTTTGTGTAAAAAAGAGGTTTTTAGGTGCAAGGATGCACCTTTGGATGTAAAGATTATATTTTTAATTGCAAGTGATGCTTAATTCATGCAAGGGGTGAAAAGGGGGTATGATAAAGATAGGATCTTTAATGATAAATTCCAAGTCCCAAGCAAGATAATGACAATATATGAATGCAAGGAGCAATTAAATCGCATAGAGCAAGTATAATGCAAGGTAAGGGAGTGAGAAGTTACCAATGGTGGTGGCCTCTTATTCTTTGGGTGGAAGGACCAACTTTGGGATCTTCAAGGAGGAGGTAGGTGGCTTCTTGGCTTTCTTCAACCTCTTGATCTTGCAGCAGTGTTTTGGGGGAGTTTTGAAGCTGAGTATGGTGTATGGTGTGTGTTTTTCGTATCTAAAATGGGTAGAGGAGGGCTCTATTTATAGGCAGTCTGGAAATCGCCAATGAGGCCGTGCGGCTAGGAGTCTCCTCCTAATGAAGCCGTGCGGCATTATCCACAATGACTCAGCATGTTTCTAGAATCATGCAAGGTGGCAATTCTAGAAGGTTGCCTAAATCAATTAAAATGTGCCCTTTTTATTTAGAGCATTCCCTTCAGCCTTTAAGAGGTTTGGAACAGTTCCGGAATTGCTCCGGAACTCTAGAAAAGTCTGGGGAATTACCGGGAAATTTACCGGAATTGCCGGGAAAATTAACCGGAAGGCATGAGCCAGATTTGGGTACTTACAATGCTGTATTGATTGCTTCAGCCCAAAAATACTGAGGCAGCTTGGCTTCAGATATCATTGTCTTTCCAGCCTCAATCAACGTCATATTCTTCCTTTCCACAATCCCATTTTGTTGTGGAACACCAGCAGTTTGATGACGTGAAGTTGCAAAACATTCCTTTATCGCAGAATTGAGAAATTGAAAGGAGGTTATGCTTGAGTCCTTCAACAAGAGAAACCTTCTCAATAGTTAGGTTTCCTCTCCTTATAACACCATATCCAATGGTCTTTCCTTTGTTGTTGTCACCAAAGGTTACAGACGGACCACTTGCTTCAATGTCATCTTCTAGTAATGATCTATCTCCAGTCATATGTCTTGAGCAGCCACTGTCAAGATACCATTCATTTTCCTTGGAGTGACCAGCCATTAAGCAGAGGACCTGAAATGTAAACATTAAGAACGAGGTCCCCCTTTATTCCTTGGGTCCAGAAGTTAGCAACCCTTCACGACCCACACCTGTTTGACAGAAGGAGGTTTACTCTTCCTGGCATTGGATGTGAACCGCAAAAGGCATTATGCAGCCTTGTGACCTAAACCATAATACACAGAACATTTATAAAAGCTATAAGCATCATGAGGTTTTACTAACTCCTTACTATTCTTAGGAGTTGCATGCGGTTTGGGATGAGCGGTTGTAGCTGTGACAAAGGGAACTGGCTTTAGTTTGACCACGTATTTTCTAGGAACGCTATTCCTGCTTTTAAAGGCAGGAGGAGCGGTCGAAGAAGAGGCGCGGTCAGACCTGGAATTGCCAGAACCGCTTTTTCCACCAGAAGCGGTTGGAGCAGGGATACGGCCAATTCCATAAGCCATTTCCTCTGAAGCTACACTCTCAGAATCCTTTAGCTTCATCTGAGAGTTCTTACCATATTGCTTCCCTTTTGGGTAGACATAATTAATTTGTCTTCCTTTACCCTTTCCTTTAGCATGCTTCCCCTTAGGAATTTCTTTAGTTAGTTTCAAAGTTTCCTCATCCTTTTCACTAGAGGATGCACACTTCTCCTCTTCCTCAGATCCAAAACCTAGACCTTCCTTAATTCCAGGAGGAACTTGGGAGTCTATGATTTGATCCTTGGTGGATTGAGACTTGAGCCACGAATCAATAATCTTTTGGAGATCGTTGATTTGGGTTACCAAGTCATTATTCCGGAGTTGAAGTGCAGCAACCTTAGTTTCAAGGATGCGGTTTTGATCAGCAAGAGGAGTCATACTTCTGATTTGGTCCTTGAGATTTGAAACAGTTTTCTCCGTCTTGTACAGATTAAGTTCATCATGAGCTAAGCTTAAGGCTTTCTTAAGATTAGAGAATTGATGGATCACCATTTCAGCTTCCTTGAACATCTTTTCATGTTCCATGGGAGAAACCTCTTCCACCACCTTTTTCAAAACTTTCTTTGGAATTGCTTTTGAAGGTGGAGCATTTTTAGATGAGAAAATGGGACGTGAATACGAGCAATTTCCTATCTTAACGCTAGGAGTAAGTTTGATATCATCATCCAATTTATAATTTGGAAGTTTTGTAGAAACCTCTTTTTCTTCCATATCTTGCAACTCAAATGATTCAGAATCTGACTCATCGGAAGCATCTGCAACTAAGCAGAGATTAACCTCTTCGGTTTCATCATCACTTTCATCATCAGAATCTGTTTCAATCCAAGTTGCTAATTCCTTGGAATTCTCTTCCTCCTCAGCAACCATTCCCTTGCGACGAGAAAATTTCGCAGGAGCGGTTTTCTTTTCATATATTCATACTTGGGTTTGTGGACACTCCGGATGCAAAGTGGCCGGGTTTTCTACGATTGTAGCAAACTAGGTCACTCTTTTCTTTGTATCTGCATGACCCTAGAAAATGTTGCAGGAGGTTTGCCTTTTGAAAATGATTTTGTGAAAGGTTTTGAGGATTTTCTAAATTTTTGAAATCTTTTCACAAACATGGCAAAATCATCGTCATCCATCTCGATGAGTGATGAGGTTGATATGAAAGGATCTGCGGTTTGATTGGATGTAGATGGTTTCTTCTCTTGTTCCACTACGGACATAGAAAGTGATTTGGTTTTTTCTTCAATTTCTTCAATATGATTTAATTTTAATTCATAGACTCTAAGATTGGCGTACAAGTTACTTAACGACCAAGTACCCAAAACTTTGGAGTCTTCTAGAGAGGTAGCCTTATTAACCCATCTAGAACCTAAAGCAGATAGGAAAGTCATATTGATTTCCTTATCGGTTAAAGTTTTACCAAGAGATCTACAAGCATTAACTACCTCAACATAGCGATCGTAGGTTTGACGCAAGGTTTCGTTGGATTTTCTGTTGAAGTTGTTGTAGGAGCTTTCAATAGTGTATAATTTGTTTTCCTTGCACTCTTCGTCACCTTTGAGGTAGCTCTCTATGGCATCCCACATCTGCTTTGCGGTTTTAAGGTACATTACTTTCTGAAGAATTGAAACGGGGAGGGTTCCAGAAATAATGTGCCTTGCCTTGCTGTCCAAGGCAACTAATCTCTTCTCTTCATCCGACCACTCTTCTTTTGGATTTTTGACCTCTGGAGTTTCATCATTGGTGGTTGCATCAGCGTTGGCCTTCATTGGAATCCATGGCCCATTGACTACGCACTCCACCAGCATCTCATCTATAGTTTCCAAATGAATAAGCATTCGGCACTTCCAGATGTCAAAGTGGTCTTCGTCCAAAATTGGAATGTGTGAATAGTTAACAGTTGTCATTGTCTTTGAGGTTGTCATAACGAATCGGCACACAAGCTGTTAAGCTTGAAAAACAGTGGTTTTTAAAAGTGTTTGCTCTGATACCACTTGTTGGTCCCAAAGGTGGCAACAAAAGTGAAAATACCGCTAGAGGGGGGGGAGGTAAATAGTTGTTTTAAATTTTTTGCCCTCTTTTAAAAACTAAACCTCTTGCTTACAAAATCCTCTTGCAGTTGATAATAGACTGTAAGTGATGATGTAAAATGCACAACGGAATAATAGAGTATAAAGCGGTTTGAAGAGGCGGTTTGTAAATGCGGTTTTGCTTGACGGTTTTGGTAAGAGCAATTTTACAAACACGTGGTTTTGACAATGTTAACTCCAAACACTATTTCACAATAATGGATAACTAAAATAAGATCAAATAGAGATAAAGATAAATAATTAGTAATCACAGGAAATGTAAATGCAGAAATATAAGAACACGTGATTTGGAGTGGTTCAATCGATAAACGATCTACGTCCACTACCAAGATGGTTAGTCTTGGATTTTCAAGAGTGATTTTACTATGAATATGAGATATTACAAGTTACAAAGATCAATACTCAAATCTAAAATCTATTCTATGAAGATCAAATCCTAAGACTATAACCAGTGTATCTCAAGTGATTAATCTATGTGATTAAACATTTGAGGTGTGTGTGTGAGAACAAGATCAAGGCTCTTTAAATCTGTGAGATGTAGAGCACAATGATTCTTGAATGTGTTAAGGCTTGATTTCTGGGCTGGGGAATATTTCTTGCAGGTAGAAGATGAAGATTCAAAGGACTTATGAATTTCTGGGCAGAGCTTCAGCTTCTATGAACACAGCACTTTCAATTTTTCAAGCAATCTTCAAATGGTGAAGATTAGGGGTATTTATACCCAAGCATCAAGAAACTAGTCGTTGGACACAGCTGTTGCAAGGACAGTACTTGATGCTTTCCCATTAGTCCACAATATCCACTTTTGTCCTTTGGTACAGTGCTGCGAGATAAAGGCGATCGGGCTCAGTGCAAGCAATGAGGTTAGGACACCTGTCACCTTTTCAAGATCCTTGCAGATCTTCTCTGACATTGAATCACGTGACAAGATTTAGTGGTTGACTTTTGATATTGCTGACGTGGATTCCAACGGTTAAAAAGTGGTTCACTTCAAGTCTTCAATCATTGGATGCGGTCTGGTGTGGAGCGGTTCATGAGGTGCGGTTGGTTACACCAGGGAGTTGCACAGAGCGGTTGGAGATGCACTGAACAGGTGCGGTTCATCAAGCGGTTGCACGATAGTAGCAGATTCAACAAGGAGTTCCACATGCGGTTTGCATGTGCGGTTCATAGGGGCGGTTCTTGAAGCTGCTGAACTTCAACTCTCCAATTCAATGAGTCTTGTGCCAGTCTTCAAGCCTAAATTTAACCTATTCTATAAAATGGACTTAGCTAAAAAATTGAAGTCTAAGCTTCATTACATAGGGTCCTAAAGTCCTTAAAATAGACAGGAGGTTATGGTATCAATCAAATCTAATACAAAATAGGAAGGTTAAAACATGCATACCCAAACATCTCCCTCTCTTCATTTTTGCAGCCATGTCTTCCTCTGATCTCACTCTTCTTCCCAATACTGCTGAACCCACCGTCCCGCTTATTGTCATATCTTTTGCTCATGTCCTCAAACTCTCTTCCACAAACTACATATCATGGAAAACCCAAGTTGTCTCAACCCTAATTGGCCATGATTTATACAAATTTGTTGATGGTACACATCTCGCACCACCTAAATCCCTTCCTACACCTACTGTTGTCAACCCTACTCCGCCAGCCAAACCCAAGTTCTCCTGCTGCTACAACCACCATCTCCAATCCTGCCTATACCACATGGTTTAGGCAAGATCAACTTATTCTCTCGGCCCTTTCTGGTACCCTCTCGGCCCCTCTTGTTCCCCTCATCTCTCACTGCTCCACCTCTCTAGCCGCTTGGCAAACCCTGGCTAAGACTTTTGCCAATCTGTCCAAAGGTCATGTTAAGCAAATTAAAGATCGCCTTAAGCATATCACCAAAGGATCCCGTCCTATTACTGAATATATGCGAGATATAAAATCTTGCACCGATCACCTTGCTTCCCTAGGACGCCCACTTGATGACGATGACATTGTCTAGCGTGTTCTTGACCAACTAAATGACCCACCTTAAGCATATCACCAAAGGATCCCGTCCCATTACTGAATATATGTGAGATATAAAATCTTGCACCAATCACCTTGCTTCCCTAGGATGCCCACTTGATGACGATGACATTGTCGAGCGTGTTCTTAACCAACTAAATGACCCAGCTTTTGAATCCGTTATTTCTGTCGTTCAAAGTCGTGACACGCCTATATCCTTTGATGAGTTGCATGAAAAGCTTCTCAATAAGGAACTCTCTATCTCTCACACTTCCCACACCACAGCTACCCCTCTCAACTTCCCTGCCTCAGTCAACTATACGTCCAAACACCCTTCCCGTAACTTCCAGCCTAGGAATCCCTCTTCCAGTTCTGGTCTGCTACCTACTCCCACCAATACCAACCGCCAGTCTATTCCATTTAAGGGACGTTGTCAGTGGTGTCGTACTGTTGGCCACTATCTTTCTCAGTGTTCCCTATTTCACAATGCTCATCCCCATGTTGTCATCCATTCGCCTAATCTCCTCAACCCCTCTAAGCCGACCACCCGTGCTAATCCATCACCCTCAGCCTACACTGCCACCACATCTACCCGGCCCAATACCCTCTGGTTGCTTGATAGCGGTGCAACGCACCATGCTACCAATGATTTTGATACTCTTGCACTCCATGCTCCTTATGATGGCACCGAAGAACTAGTCATCGGCGATGGCTAGGGTCTCCCAATCACACACACTGGTTCTACATCTCTTTCCTCCTCTCATAATACTTTTCGCCTTAATAATGTTCTTTTTGTTCCGTCTATTTCTCGTAACATTATCACTATTTCAAAGTTTTGTCAAGATAATAATTCTTCAATTACTTTCTTACCTTCATCTTATATTGTGAAGGATCTCTCCACGGGCAAGACTCTTCTCAAAGGTCCCACTAATTTCGGCATTTATGAATGGGACCCTACTTTTCCTCAAGTTCACTCATCTGCTTTGAAGTCCACCATCAACTGGCACCACCGTCTTGGTCATCCCTCGACAGCTATTTTAAATTTTCTCAATTCTAGTTTTAATTTACAAATTCCTAAGTCAAGTGTTTTTAATTGTAACTCTTGTGACTGTAACAAGAGTCATAAACTTCCGTTTCATAATAATACTATTTCTTCGTTTGGACCTCTTGATGTGCTTTATAGTGATGTGTGGACTTCCCCCGTTCCCTCTTTTGACGGTTTTAAATATTACATAATTTTGTGGATCATTTTTCAAAATATATTTGGTTTTATCCCCTAAAGCACAAAAATGATGCAACACATGTTTTCTCTCACTTTAAGCTTCTTGTTGAAAAATATTTTAAACGCTCCATCTTGACAATTTATAGTGACAATGGAGGCGAATACATTGGCCTCCGTCCCCTTCTTGCCTCACATGGCATTTCTCATCTCACTTCTCCTCCTCACACGCCCGAACACAATGGATACTCCGAACGTCGCCATCGACATATAGTCGAAATCGGGCTTTCCTTACTTTCTTATGCTTCTATGCCACTCAAGTTTTGGTCTCTTGCTTTTACAACTGCTTGTTACTTAATAAATTGAATGCCTACTCCTACTCTTCAACTAAAATCTCCTTTTCTTAATCTCCATAAAATTCCTCCAAATTATGCTAAACTTCGAAGCTTCGGATGTTTATGCTATCCTTGGCTTTGTCCGTATAACTCTCACAAACTTGAACCAAAATCTACCCCGTGTGTGTTTGTGGGTTACTCAGCTACGCAAAGTGCTTATTATTGCATGGATCCTACCTCCTACAAAATATATACTTCTAGGCATGTGAAGTTTGTTGACCATTCTTTTCCTTTTAGCAATATTTCTCCCTCAAACAATCTTGTTACCTCTGAAGAATGGTGTCAATTTAGAATCTCCACTATAATCTCTTCCTCTGCCACTCCCCCAATATCTCCCTCTTCAAACACTTCGCCACCTTCCAGTTCCCCCTACTTCCAGTCCTCTTCTAGCTCCAGCCCCACCCACTGCCGAGCCATCCACTCTACCTACTCTCTCCCAACCAGCCCAACCTGAGTCTTCCCAACCCCGCCAATCTGAACCCTCCTCTACTACCATCTCGTCTCTTCCTCCTTCCCCTCCTACAGCTTCCACGCCCCTTCCCTCTGGCCCTGTTACTCGTTCTAAAAACAACATCCATAAACCTATAAATAAGCTTAACCTCCATATTTCCCTTTCTAATTCTATCCCTGAACCTACGAACATTACTCAAGCACTTAAAAGCACTGTTTGGAGAGATGCAATGCAGAAAGAATATGATGATCTTATCAAAAATCACACTTGGGATCTCGTTCCCCCATCTCCGTCTCAAAATTTAATTGGTTGCAAATGGGTATTTCGCACAAAATATAATTCGGATGGTTCTATTGATCGTTACAAGGATCGCCTTGTAGCGAAAGGGTTTAATCAACGTCTGGGTCTCGACTATTCGGAAACATTTAGTCCTGTTGTTAAGCCTAGCATTGTCCGTCTCATTCTATCTCTTGCTATTTCTAATGGTTGGTCCCTTAGGCAAGTCGATATTAACAATGTCTTTCTCCAAGGCTCACTTCTAGAAGATGTCTATATGTCTCAACCTCCGGGTTTTTCGAGTCCGTCTCACCCATCTTATGTCTGTAAACTCCGTCAAGCTCTTTATGGCCTTAAGCAAGCTCCACGTGATTGGTATAATGAGCTTAAATCTTTCCTTCTTTCTATTGGTTTTGTTAATTGTGTCTCTGATTCTTCGCTTTTTATTCTCCGTCACTCTTTAGGTTTAATTTACTTACTTGTCTACGTCGATGACATTATTATCACCGGCTCAAATCTCTCCTTTTTAAACTCCTTCATTTCTAAATTTTCCTCTCGGTTTTCTCTCAAAGACTTAGGCACTCTTTCTTATTTTCTAGGTGTCGAGGTGCTTCCTCATTCCCATGGTCTTTTCTTGAGTCAACAAAAATATGTTATTGACTTACTATCTCGTGCTAATATGTCTGCTGCCAAGCCTGTGCCTGCTCCTATGGCACCTAATCCTCCTTTGTCCTTGACGTCTGGTTCTCCTTTACCCAACCCTACTGAGTTTCGTGCTCTCGTTGGGGCTCTTCAATATCTCTCTTTAACTCGTTTCGACATCTCCTTTGCAGTAAATAAGTTATCTCAATTTATGCATCGTCCTACTAATGCACACTTCTCTGCTCTCAAGCGTGTCTTACGCTACCTTGTGGGTACTCTCTCTCAAGGTCTTCTTCTTCGTCCATGCTTGTCCATGTCTCTCCATGCCTATACTGATGCTGATTGGGCAGGAGACAAGGATGATTACATCTCCACCACTGGCTACATTGTTTACTTGGGCAAGAATCCTATTTCCTGGAGTTCTCGGAAACAGCGTACTCATGCTCACTCCTCCACCGAGGCAGAATACCGTGCCACCGCCTCTACCACAGCTGAGCTCATCTGGGTTCGCACTCTCCTACAGGAACTCGGCATTACACCTGTTGGCACTCCCACAATATTTTGTGATAATCTCGGTGCCACGTATGTTGCTGCCAATCCGCGCTTTCACTCTCGCATGAAACACTTGGGGCTTGATTATCATTTCGTCAGAGAATTAGTTCAAAAGAGTCCATACGTGTTTCACATATTTCGGGATCGGATCAACTTGCTGATGCACTCACGAAGCCTCTTCAACGCACGCGATTTCAGAATCTTATCTCCAAGATTGGACTAACTACCAGACCGTCCATCTTGCGGGGGCATGACAAAGATTGATTTACTGACAAAGATTGATTTACCTTTATTATAGTTATTGACCATATCATGTAAATATTTTATGTAATCTCTTTATTCTTAGTATTTATATTTTTCACATTGTAATTATCTTTTCCATATTAGCTAGGGCTGTATGTATATATATACTCCCATAAACCAATGATATGAAAATAAGTTTTCCCAATATTTCTCTGTAAATTCATATTCACCCTCTCCCCCCCCCCCCAAAAAAAAAACACAAACACAAACATCACAAAACCCCAGATTTAGCCGGTGGGAGGAAGATCCATCAATCATGACGATCCGCTTCAAGAAGATTATGAAGAAGAAATGGAGATGGGCAGTGACATGAAAGGTACCACCACAGTCCAGCAATTTCACCAAATCTGAGTCCAACATCAAAATCAAAAATCAAAACAAACCATCAAAGTTGAAAAAAATGGATTAAGATCAGAAAGATTCGACGACCGCAAGAGATTCACGCCAAAAGAGGATTGATTGATGGAAAGGACGGTGGAAGAGAGAGCGAGGGCACGGGGCGGTGGACCGAGAAGTTTTTATGATTCTGCACTTATTTCATGTTGTTTATGATTGATTTTAAGAAATTAACTCATTTATTATAGTTGCATGTATATATTTCGAAATCCAAATTAGGGTAGTTTTTAATTTTTCCCAAAATTTTGTCTAACCTGGTGTATATATTATTTTTTTCAATTTTAGGTTACAAATTTTAGGTTACAATTTTTATGTCTATTATTTTTCGACCATTATTTAATGATATTTATAATCAGTTTATAATAATTAAGTAATTTATTGTATTCCAACAAATATTTTAAGATCCAAATTTGAAAAATTACTATGTTTTCAAATTTTTTGTAAACTTTCATATATTTAATCATCTATGTGAATATTTTATTTAATTGATCAAATTGAAATTTCTTAAATTTAAAATATTGCCAAAAGAATATATATGTACTATGCTTCCATAATAAATTTCTGCAATGCTTCGATTCAACACTATTTGTATTTCATTTTAATACGAAATATTAATCTTTTTTAAACCGAGTTGGTCTTACAAAAAACGCGTTTTTCCTGTCACTTAGGAAAAACGTGTTTTGTTTTTCCCATTTGTGCCAGTGCCAGTTTAACAAAGTGTCAGTGTGACAAAGTGCCAGTGCATGTGCCAGTGTAAAAAGTGTCAGTGCCAGTTTAACAAAGTGCCAGTACACTAACATTGGCACTTTGTTAAACTGGCACTGACACTTTTTACACTTACACTTTTATATACATCACTAGCACTCTTCACACTGGCACTCTTTTACACTAACACTGGCACTTTGTTGCACATGCACTGGCACTTTGTTACACATGCACTGGCACTGAGTTTCTGGACAAATGGAGCGGTCGCGCCCATCCTTGGATGCTTGTCACTCTTCACACTGGCACTTTGTTGCACATGAACTGGCACTTTGTTACACATGCACTGGCACTGAATTACTGGACAAAAAAAGCTTTTAACTGACACTTTTTTAGACGTGCACTGGTACATTTTTACCATAATCCTGACAATTATTTAGACAACTGCTGACACTCTTAAATGCTACTCCAACATGGGACAAGCTCGAATAGGAACTTAATTATTTGCAGCAACAGAGGTACCCACGTTAGCCATGTCAATGGTAACCCTTGAAGCTGGGTTTTTATTCTTGTTCTTGCCCAGGTATTCAACAAAAGACGTTAGTTCATAACTATGGCAGAAAACGAATTTGAAGACATGCAAGGGCTATGATTCGTAACTGATCAATAATGGCAAGATCTGGGAATAAAGCAACCATGGCTAATTCCATCAAATTCCTTTACCAATATGTCAATTCATTTCCCAATTCATGTCAATTAGATCCTCATTGTAAAAAACCCTAACCCTAATCATGTCTTGGGCGTCGCAAGCGAGGGAAAGAGTCGACGTCTTCTAAAAACACGTTTTTTTCTAAGCTTGAGAAAAAAATGCATTTTTTACAAGATTTTGACTTTTAAACCACATTATCAATTGTTTAATCCTAATTTTTTTAAACGCACGGCACGAGTAGTAATCATTTATTGTGTTGGATGTTTAAAATAAATGACTTTAATTATTTGTTAATAAATGCTCAGCATGCTAAAAAAATTAACTACATAATTAATGTTACATTTATTTAATATTAACTGAGTTGTTGAGAAAATGTATCTAGACAATATTGTAGTTAAGAGGAGTTTTGAAGGAAAAAGAGGCTTGATGAAGTGCCCAATACATTTGATCCATTATATATATATAGACGTGCGAGCACATAATTCATTTTTTCTAAATATATATAGACGTGCGAGCACATAATTCATTTTTTCTAACGCAAGTTACTATTTAACTAATTTTATACTCCCTTCGTCCCTGTCGAAGTGTTCTAACTTTCTATTTTGGGCGTCCCATTTAAAATGTCTCATATCCAAAAAAGGAAAGTTTTTTCACTATTCCACTCATTCATTCTCTCTCCTACTTTACTTTTACACTCAGAACATTCTCTCTCCTAACTATTCCTCCCACTCATTCTCTCTTCTATTTAATTTTTCATACTCACAACATTTAAATTTTTCTCTTTCTTACATCACTTTTCTTAATTCTCGTGCAATTGTCCTTTTCGGACACTTCGACAGGGACGGAGGGAGTATTAGATTGCAACAAATTGTCAATAATGTTGGCTAAGGGGTTGTAAAATTAACACGGTCGGTTGAGATTCACATTGCAACTATTGACCAGTGTTCTAAAAGACCCCACTTAAGGGCGGCGCCAGGCCCCGCCTGAGCGCTGAGCCTCTCCAACGCCTGGGCTTAAAAATCCGCCTAGGCCCCGACTAATCCCGACTAGTTCCCGCCTAGGCGCTAGGCCAGACTCCGCCGCCTAGCATCCTCCTAGCGCTTTTTAGAACCTTCCTATTGACAAAATATGGATAACCAAATTATAATTTGCCAAAAAAAAAAAAACTTTCAGTACGACACCGTATCAAATGGATTGGTCTTTCATCTTCTACTTGCTTCCTTCACAGTATGATTCCATTGTTTGGAAAAGAAGTCGGAAAATGAAAACCCTCATAAAACTCCAACTACCAGAATCACTCATATAAAACTTTCTCTCTCTACAATTCTGTATGTATATTATATACATATATATACAGAAGATATTGTGAATTGATTGATTGATTCAATTAGGTGAAAGGAATCTTCTAGATGAACACGTCGCAGTTCATGGACAAACAGATCATGGATCTATCCAATTCGCAGAGCAGCAACGACTTCCTCGATCTCATGAATCATTCTCAGGATAACCACCACGCCGGCGATAGTGGTGGTGGTTCGAAGAAGGAGCAGATCTTGCCTAATTATGATTTTCAGCCAATTCGTCCACTCGGAACATCATCGGCGCGCCATCAGCAGCAGAATTATCATCATCAGGTGTCCGATTATGATTCTAGCAACGTTGTTGGCAGAGGAGGAGGAGGTAGGGTCTGGAACTCAGCTGATTCCAAAACCAATTCCAGTATTAGAGTAAGTAATTTCACTCAATGGCATGAACTGGTGTATTTTTTATTTTATATTTGTTGCAGTTGACTTCTCTTCGCGGTTCTGTGTTTATGTTGGTGTTATTTTAGCATTTCTACTTGATAACTGTTTTGATTTAGGTGATTAGGACTTCTGTTTTGATGGCTAGGAAGGCAATTGCTAAATTTTTGTCTATTACTCCCTCCGTCCCACTATACTAGACACCCAAGGGGTGGGTTCAAAAACCAAGGAAAAAGAATAAAATAAAAAAAATGTGTGGTGGAAAATGAAGAGAGAGAATGAGTGGGGTAAATAGTAGTGTTGGTTGAATAAATGTGTGGTAGAAAATGAAGAGAGAGAATGAGTGGTGGGGTAGAGTGAATATAAAAATATAAAAACTTGGTTATTTTTGGAAGGTGTCAAGTATAGTGGGACGGCCCAAAATGGAAAGAAGTGTCAAGTATAGTGGGACGGAGGGAGTATGTGATTAAGGTAATGTATTTTCACTTTAAGAAGATTATTCTGTACTGGCATAGGCTTTGCTTTTCTGGTAGATGCGTATATAATTAGCTTGTGATATGTGTTGTTATTATTTCAAATTTTGACTAGATTTTCCACTGAGAATAATTTTTTTGGGATTGGGATCATGGAAACATTCATATGGATAGTGGTTGATATCTAGAATACAAAACTAGTAGGTAATCTCCAATTCGTATCATGCTGGAGTTCCTACTTTTGATGAATCATGTTTATAGATTAATGTCAATCAAAACTGATTTTGGGGATCAAAAGCTAAGTTTCTGAGTTCTAAAAGGTTGTTACGGTTGTTTGGTAGCATAAGGAATTGTATAAGAGGTTGGAAAGGGTATAGAGTTTCTGCAGTAAGAAACGGGCTTTAAAAGCTTGCATGAGTATTTCCTTGGGACTTCTAAGGCTGAAGATGATTACATATGGATTTGGTTGAGGATGAATTAAGATAATGTTGGCATAAGACCTAGTTCCCATTGGCACTATGACTAGGGTATGATTGCATCATGACCAGATAAATGTTGGAGAAACACTAATATATTCGGGATATTACACTGATAGAGAAGGGAATATGGATATTTGGAGGACAGAACTTCACCTTTGTAGAAAATATTGAATAAAGTGAAAGAACACAGCACTAGATGAAGAAAGAGTCTTAAAGCAAATACTAATAAAGATAATAAAAGTTTTATTAAGAAAGGGTAAAAATTGAAGAAGAGGACGAAGAAACAACCCTGTGCTACATGATACATCTAAATACAACCTCGAGTCCCTTCAGGGACCGGTCCTGTGGTTTTTTGGGGCCCAAAGCCAATTATTTGGTTCAACCCCTCATTTTCTTAATCCTAATAACACACATAGACAGTAAACCTTAATACCTAAACTTAAATAAGCAAGCAATACATTATGCATAAAGCAAATAAATTAAGTACATATATATATATTTCAAGGTCTAAATTGAATCGTATAAAAGCAAGCAACACATTATACATAAAGATATTTTTTGGATTGAAATGATTGCCTAAAAATTTTTGCAATAAATTTATTGTAATTATTGCAAATATTAAAAAAAAAATATATGTTGTTGTAATGCTAAATGATATTTATAAATATATCAAAGAAATATTTCTGAAAACTCAACATTTGGTGATTATTGCAAAGAATTAAAAAAAATATTAAAGTGCTAGTTGTTAGGAACTATTGCAGAAACTCAATTTTGTTGCCAACTAAACCAAGAAAACCAGAAAAAATAAAATATAAAAATATATAGACAGCAAGTGTAACGACCCCAACTTTTCATCAATAAACATAATTCAATTTTTAAATACAATTCCCAAATCAGGGTACTTTAACGGCTAGTACATCTAACCATAATTCAAATGCGGAAAATAACTGTCTTTCACCTTAACGGCTAGTATCATTCCCTAGCTTATTCAACTAAACATTAATTACATACTCAATCCTCATAAATGCGCCGCCATCCTCGCGACTAATCTCCTCCTACTCATTACCTGAGAGGGAAAAAGAATTACAGGGGTGATCGAACAATGCCCAGTAAGTTCATACGGAATCTCTCCGAGTACTAGGGAAAGATAACCGAAAGAACGAGCCCAATCGAATTACTCAACGATATGATAGCTATATCAATTAAAGTACATGTACGAGTATAAAATGAAAGATCCTTTTCAAATAACAAGCTGTGGCACTATCAACAAATATATATAATGGAAACTGTATTCATATAAGTCCGTCAACTTCAAAGTAACGATACACCTTTTCAGGGTGACTTTGATACACCTTTTCAGGGTGATCCTTGAATAAGAAACTCCACGTCTTTTCAGAGCGCTCCCTTATCCCGACATATCATGATAGTTAACTACTTCATCAAGTAGTATTTAAGCGTCTAAATCCTTTAATTTCAGGAATTAGACTAATTCTCATAAAGTCCTTTTCAATCGGATCATTCTTGCTAAGTCCTTTTTCAATCGGACAAAGCTAGCTACATCGAGTACAAATAGATATAACAATTCTATATATATCATGTTCCTAGGTACAAGAACATATCACATTTAACATTACTACTTTTCAGGCAGTGTAAGATGAAAGTCAAATCTTTACTATTAAGATTAGACCAAGTTCATTTAAAAGTCCGTCCCACTTAGACTCATTAAACTACATCTAGTTACTTTAGACATAGCAATAAACATTCAAGTGTTCATATGGTACAAGAACAAAATAATCAAATTCAACCATTCGATACACCTTGAACAACACATATCAAGGGTAAGATATTCCAAAAAAAAAAAACGTTCAAACGAAGGAATAGTTTCAAAATAACTACCGGCCACTAGGTAGCTTATACTTTCATAAAAGACTCGATAGAATCCTAGTTCAAGGATTGAAATTCAAATACTCTAAGGAACATAATCCCTTACTTCGGGTTATTTGCACTTCTTGCAACACTATTCCTTGCTCGACCTACAATCATGCAAAACCATACTTGGGTACAAGTAATCTCTATTTACTAAGTACCCACAACTCCCTTTTTATTCATCCCATTAACCTATGAGTTAATCTACTTTAACTCTCTCTAAGGCTAATTATCCCCCATTAGGTTTACAAATCTACCCTTAGGGTTTCCGTACTCAATTCCTACTAATACTCCCTCTATTTCACTTTACACACACCATTCTCACCTTTTTCGGCACACACAAACACATACTAAATCTTAATACATTCACACACACACGAGATACACACACTACACACACACGAACACAATAGACACACTTACTTAGCACATACACACACGTCATTCACACACACCACCCTAATTCCATTCACAACCTTAGCATGCATCTTTTAGGTCCAACACCCTTCAACCCCACCTGCTAAACCCTAATCAAAATTAACCAAGTTCTTTAGGATTTTCTAGGATTCCATCATCCCAATCAAAACAATAAAGGCTTTCATGGTTTTATTGCATAATAACTTGATTTCTCCATCTTCATCTTATTTTAGATTCCTAGGGTTCTCTTCCTTAATGATCAAACCAAGAAGAAGAATTGTTTACCTTTGTTCTTGAGCTTTGGACACGGGACAATGGAGATTTTTCCCTCCTTCTTCCTTCTTCCTCTGTTTCCTCTCCCAGCCGTGCCCTCTCTCTCTGTCGCTTCCTCCTTCTAAGTGCCTCTCTCTCTCTATGCGTTTTTCCCTTTGGCCGCTCTCCCTCTCTAGCTCTCTATGCGGTTCTTTACTTATACCGCTTACTCCCTCATAATCCCTCTTGCCGTTACAAAACATAAAAGGTTCCATCCGTTAAATCAACCAAAGGTCTCAATGATTTAAGAAATATAGTTATGTTATGGGTTTCCTAAACTTAACCCAACATACTCTAAGTCCAAGTCCAAGAAGGAAAACCCAATGTAGGTATTCCCAATTTAAATAAACTAGGCCCATTTAATTCAATCCATCTAGGAAAAGGAATAGACACCCATAATTAATTAAATAACTAACATAATTAATTAAAGGAAATAATATTTAATAACTAAATAGTATCAAATTTTAGGGTTGTTACAGCAAGACTCAAACCGCAGACCTGTTATTCTTTAAGCTCCTAACCACTGGGACATGTTACACTTAGAGACAAATTCTGGGGCCTTAATTATATATAATAGTTTTACAATTTGGGGCCCAAATAAATGCTCAATTTTTGGGGGCCCAAAGCCATTGCTTTGGTGGCTTGGGCCCAAGACCGGGATGTACTCGAGCAAGCTTTTTAAGTTAGAGCTTGAGCTTGAGCATGAGCTTGTGAAAAATAGTTGAGCTCTAGCCTAGTCGAGTTCGAATCGAGCTGGTAAAGCCTTGTGTGAACTTGATTGCTTTTGTTTGAATGTTATTTTTGAGTTGTTTGCTGCAGTCAGTTTGATATTTTTCGAGTTTAGTTAAGCTCACTCAAACTTGATCTTAGTTACCTGACGATGGATAGCTTACTTTGTGTTGGAAGTAGTGTAATATGTACAAGGTTAAAGTACTCTCCGGGAATGAAAGTATGAATATATGCATGGATATACAACAAACAAAATTAGAAATGAAATTTTTGTTAGAAAACTTGAGCAGTTAGCTTAGATTTGAAACGAACGTGAACAAGCCAAGCATACATGAGCAATGCTTGCCGAAAACTCAGAACTTCAGCAGCTTGCCAAGTTTTTGAACCAAGCGTGAACAAGCCAAACATTCATGAAAAATGCTTTCAAAAACTCGAGCCATCGACTCAAAGCTGAATTGTTTAGTGCAAAAGCCACGGAAAATTATAGCATAAACCCACTTGCAACGCATATGACCATCCCCCTTGCTCTGGATTGCCAACAGTTTGAACAAAGCAGCCTATAATTTGAAAGGCTGGTCCATTATAGATAAAAAGTCAAAACAATATCCAAGATGCCATGCTACCTTAGCAAGGTTTACTTGCTGCATGCACAGGACTCAAACATCTTGAAATTAATGTTTGGTGGAGACCTGCAATTAATGCATATTGATGTTTCAAAGAATTAGAAAAAATATTTATAAACTGGGACAATCAGTCACCTACGTTTGGAAGGGAGAAGAAGACTTGAAAGAGGAAGCAGCACATAGTAAGCATCTAATGTCAAACATGAGTTCCTTGAAAAACCGGGCATGAAGCACCATAAGTAAGCTAATAAAAATGTGATCCTGACCTGTTGATAAGTTCATGTATAATGGCAACAGTCCCAAGCACGCAAGCAGCTACTCCCTTCGTCCCATTTGAAATTGCAAAATTTGTCATTTTGGGTGTCCCACTTAAAATTGCAAAATCCAAAAATGGCAAGTTTTTTAATATGTTTAAAATAATGAGGTCCACTTGTCATACTCACAACAACTACCCACTTACTATTCCCTACCTCGCTTTCTCTCTCCTACCACATTATCCACACTCACAACACCTTAATATTATATACTCTCTCTTAAACACCGTGTCCGACGTTTTTTTTTTGCAATTTCAAATGAGACAGAGGGAGTGTATCTAGTTGCTGTCGCATAACCCTTAAAGCTTGTGGGTCACTGGGGAGTCCTCATACTTTGGACTCAGATATAAAGTTGCACATGTTATCCTTTTTCTTGTTTTGTCATATGCACGTCAATGATGGAATACTCCGGAAACTTTTTTTAAACATTAGATGAACAACATTCTTTTGTGTTGGTTGTGGGTTTGTGTGAATTTTCTAACTAAACTTTTTATGGGTCCTCTTTCTGTTTTTCATTTTTGTGTATTATACTTTTTTCTTTCCACGTGGATCTTCTATCATATCGTACTGTTGTGCTTTCTTGTAAATGCAGAATTATGGTTCTCTAGACACTGTTGAACCTGTCAGAGTCATTTCGGAGAAGGATCGTAATATCTATGATGCAGCATTACTGTCTGAGATCGATCGAACAATGAAGAAGCATGCTGATAATTTGCTGTATGCAATGGAAGGTGTTAGTGCACGGCTGACGCAGCTGGAAACCAGAAGTCGCCACCTTGAAAACTCTGTTGATGATCTGAAGGTCTCTGTTGGAAACAATTATGGAAGTACGGATGGGAAAATGAGGCAGATTGAGAATATACTTCGGGAGGTATATTCCCTTTCCATCCTTGACGTATTCCACATGTATTTAGCTCATGCAGGCATAGGGTTATAGTAGATTTTTTCTGCTGCACAAGAAGAGTGAAATATCTTGGGCCTAAGATTTAAGTTGGACTTTCAGAGTCTTCAGTTAAGTCACCTTAGACTCCAGCTGGAGCAATGTTTGAGAAATACTAACAGATCCCAATCAGGACAAAACACTCAGTTTTTCAATATGAATACGGAACACCACAACTGGCAGGAATATAGGATTTTCATGTAGGTGGGTGAATTGCAGATTGTTTTTGTCCTTTCAATAGTTATCCTTTACCATCAAGTGTGATAGGTTGCATGCTTTATTTCACAGATGTTTTGAGCAAAAATCTCGTTGAGTAATCATTCAAGCCATTATTTTCCCAAATTCTGATTGTCTATGTAGAGGATTTTAGTGTCGTTACTTGAGCATCACAAATAGGAAGCTGTAAGCCCTTTTGCACTATTTATGTGCGCACCAAGTTGATTGTTCTGTAGCTCATTTGAGATGGGTAAATTTTGTCAATATTTTTTGTGTACTTGCAATTTAATTTGCGGCTTTTTTTATAGAATGGTGCCAAAAAAAAATTCAGTATCTTTTTGGTTTGTCTATTTGAATAATTTTTTCAATATTCCAATAGAACTGTGCATTTGAGACCTATCCTATAATCGCTACAAAATGCATCAACTTTAGCATTAATTTGTATATGTTTTAGTTAATTGTCCCCCCACCCTTGGTGCATCATCCGATATAAGTAGCAGTTCGTTTTGCCTGGATGTATTCCTTAGCTGTTGATTTTGCTTCATTCTACTCTCCACAAGCCAAGTATTTTCTGTATACTCGTGCATTTGTATGTGAGCTCTCCTTTTCCCTCGTTAATCTCTTTAAGCTTCTTTGATACTGTCAACTTTTTTTTTTGCACTTGAAAACATTAGCTGTTGACCTTTTCCATTAGCCACCAGTTTATGCTTGTTGGGATCGATTTCAAGTCTGTGTGTACCATCAGATTACTAATGAGCCTCTGATCCTCTGAGACATATTTCGGGAATTCATTTTTGGACTTTTCTCCTTGATCTAGCTTTTTTTCTGTAGACTGAACAAAGATCTGAGTTGCCTGGTCTGAAGTATTTCAAACTTTGGGATTCGGCATGAAACTTGGGGGGGGGAGTGTTACTGAAATTTCTGGTTTAGTGATTTTAATTTTATTTAGCATAACAGTGTTCAAGTTATACTCCCTTTATCCCGGAAAAATAGTCTCATTTTATTTATGATGATCAACACAAGTGAACTTTGACCAAATATTAATGTTAATTTGATTATCCTAATAAAATTATAAAAATTGTTACTAATAAATCATTAATTGATTTATCAATATCAATTTTTTATAATTTCATTGGGATGATTAGATTGACGTTAATTTCGTTCAAAGTTCACTTGTGTTGACCATCGAAAACCAAATGAGACTATCTTTCCGGGACGGAGGGAGTAATACCTTATCACTGGGTTATTTTTTCTAGTCTTTGTAAGCTCACAATTTTGTCTTGTGTTGATCATTTATTTGTTGCAGGTACAAGCTGATGTACAGGTTGTTAGGGATAAGCAAGAAATATTAGAGGCTAAAATACAGCTCTCAAAGCTACAAGTCTCGAAGACAGAGCAAAAGTCAGAATCCCAAACTACTGGGCACATGGAATCCACTCCCATGCAGCAAGTAGCATCAGCTCCTATGCAATCATACCACCAGTTTCCTCCTCATCATACACAACCACCGCCTAATTTCCCTCCTCCAAATGCTCCCTCGCCACAGAACCTTCCACCATTCCCTCCCAGCCAATTTCCTCCGAACCAAATTCCCTCTATGCCTCAGCATGACCCTTACTTTCTGCCACCAGGTCAAAGTCAAAGTCAAACTCCAGAAACCCCTAATCAGCAATATCAAGTACCTCCACCGCAGCAGATTCCACCCCCTCCACAAGCTCAACCACAGACACAACAACCTCAGTACCATCCACCGCCGCCGCCGCCGCCTCAATACTCTCAGCCTCCTCCGCCACCTCAGCAACACCCATCTCAACCTCAGCCACCAGTTGGTCACCATTCTGAAGAATCACCTTATATGCATTCTCAGTCATACCCACCAATCATTCGCCAATCCGGTGGTCCTCCCGCCCAACAGTTTTACAGTGCTCCACCAATGATGTACGATCAACCACCGCTGCCCCCGCCATCTAGTAGACCCAGTTCAGGATTTTCATATGGTTCATCAACTGGGCACAGTGAATCATTCTCTTACGGTGGACCACAACCTCAGTACAATGTGGGGTCCCCTAGAAAATCACAGCAGATTTCTCCTTCTATTAAGGGCCCTAGCAGCGGTAATGGGTATCCCCAGCTCCCTACAGCTAGGATACTACCACAAGCCATACCTACAGCTTCAGAGGTCGGGGGTGGTGGGTCCGGTTCCGGTTCTGGTGGTAGTGGAAACAGGGTTCCGATCGATGATGTGGTTGATAAAGTAACAAGTATGGGATTCTCAAGAGAGCAGGTGCGGGCAACTGTCAAGAAGTTGACCGAGAACGGTCAGTCAGTTGACTTGAATATTGTCTTGGACAAGTTGATGAATGACGGAGTGGAAGGCGGCCCTCCAAGAGGTTGGTCTGGTCGTTAACTTTTCTCTCTCCTATTTCATGAATATGTACAGAAAAAAATGGATTATTCTCCATCATCTTTCTTGAGGGTTTAATACCTTATGGCCATTGGCAGTTGTTTTGGCTGTTTTAAGGTTAGACTATATTAGTCCTCTCCCTCTTTGTCCTTTTTTCTCTCTACTCCTGATCGCGTTTGTTGACTGTGTTATGCTTGGCTGTACAGTGGATATGATTCTGAGTTAATTTTTTTTAAAACAGGCACCTGACATTATGTTGAATCCGACTTGATATGAGTTGTTGACTTGTTTTCCTTCTAAATGTTACCATTTGATTGTTTCTGAAAGGTTCAAAGTGGAGTCAAATAAATGTGATTCCGGACTCTATTGGCATTGTTTTCGATGATATAGACAATTGTTCAGGACTAGGGAGGGCAACGGGACGTGGTTGACATTTTCAAACCCTCCCCTACTTAAAATTCCTTTAACCCGCCCCGCCCCACCCCGATAACACCAAAACCTGAATCTGCTCCGTCCCGAGCTGTTTAGTTCAAAACTTGTAAAAAATTACCATTTTATTATGTAATTCTAATATTATTTTTATTATTATATCTTTAAAATATAGAGACTAATAATATTGTATATACATATATAAAAAATTAAATTAAATTAAATTATCAAACATAAAATATATATTGAATTTTATTAAAATTAGAATTTATATATTCGAGTTTGGGTCAAACGGTAATTTCAAACCCGTCCCGAATCTGTGTGGGATTTTGAAAAATCTTTTCCAAACCTTTCCCGTTAGGTGACAGGTCTTTTCAGATAAGTTTGGGACATGTTTGGATTTTTCTTTTTTTTATATACCCAGGTTTCCAGTTTCGTCGGACTAATTCTGGACCCCAACAATGCTTCGGATGTGCCTTGGGAAATTCCTAAGGATCCTGAAACTCATGATATATATTTTCACATATAAATCTTCAGGAAGAATCGAACCTATAACCTCCCAGAAAAGAGAACGGTCAGCATACCATAAAACCAGAAGGCCTTATGTATGTTTGGATTTTTCGTCATACCTAATCATGTTGTATATACTCGTGGCGTCCGGGATAGATTCTTGCAAACTGGGTCTGGGTGAATGCTCAGCCGTTAAGCATTAAGAGCAACCGTTAGTGGTTGTGTTTTTTTTTTTTTTTTTTTTTTTTTTTGCTTATGGCAAGGGTTTATTCGTACCTCAGCAAAGGGAGAAGGAGAATGGGATAAACCGGTTGATGGCCTGACACCTTTTTTTCTTTTTTTTTTTTTTGAAAATTGAACAACTTGATTAAAAAAAAAAATTCATTATTCCAAAATAAATGTTCATCTTTTTAATTTTTTTAATCAAATTAAATATTATTTTCTATTAAAAAATGTTTTTAAAAATATTTTGAAGAGTTTTATGAGTGAGGAAATAAGAGCGTGTAAAGTGATGACAGACGGACTTATAAAACCTTTTGAAGATGTTTATAAGTAAGAATGCCTTACTTCAGCAAAATGGGGCGAGTAATCCAGGGCAGTGACTTGGCAAAAAATATGTCAAGGCTAAGGTTGTGTTTGATAGCATTTAATGTTTATTGTTTAATAATTTTCTTTTGTGTAACTACTTTAAACTAAGTATCTATGTATTAAATTAATGAAAAAATACTTAAAATGTGTATAATGATGGTTCTTACTTATTAAGCGAGAATATTGATGTTTGTTCATTAAGAGGAATATGTGATGGTTGTTAAAATTCAAGTCAAGGGTTCACCATTAATTTGAAATAGTTGCAATAAAAAAAAAAAAAAAACCATTAAGCAATAACAATAACCATTAGGTGCTTGATGTTATCAAACACAACTTAAGAGTCATTTACAGTGGTGAACGAAACTGGTCTGTCAACGAATTTCGTTCATACCAGCTTACATGCTGTAGTGGTGAATGAATTTTCGTTCACAGATATATTGTTTAATAATAATTCATGTTATAAAATTAATAATATACAGTATTAAATATTATGTTTTATTAACGTCATTAAAAATAGAATAAAAAATTAATTATTTATTTTATTATTTTACTTAATTGCATAACTTTGAAAAACTTAATACTCATAAATAAATTTCAAATTACGATAATTTAAAACATTACACTCGTAAAATTTTGAAAGAGTTAAATGTAGTTGTATTAAAATATTGTTGACCATTTATAGGAGTCTGAAAATTCAAAATTTTCATTAGTTTCTTATCTACACTAAACACACCACACAACATTAATTAAAAAAAAAAACCTTAAAATCAACACACACATATATAGTGAAATATAAAATATATAAAATATAATTATGTCAAATATATAAAATATTAAAATTGTGTCAAATATATACAATAAAAAAATTTAATCATATTTAAATAGTAAGATATTAAATTATGTCGAATATTACGAAATTAGACTCTATTTATAGAGAAAAATAAATTATAAACATTTTTAATATTCTTATTTAAATGATAAAATTTAAAAAATGACAAATTTACAAAAACACATATAGCTCGAACCAATTTTCGTTCATGAAAATTTTCATTTATGGTCATGAACGAATATTCGTTCACCACTAATTGTCATGAACTAAAATTGATTCACAAAATTGCTCTTAATGAACCAAAATTGGTTCACCAGTAATCATGATCTAAGTTGCGACATGAGGAAGGAGATGTTTTCGCGACGTGAGGAAGGAGATGTTTTCATTAGACCATGTTTAACGGTGAATGAAAAATTCGTTCACCACGTAAACGAAACTGGTCTGTGAACGAAATTTCGCCCACGCCAGCTTATATTTTGTAGTGGTGAACGAATTTTTCATTCACAAAAATATTTTTTAATAGAAATTTGATATTATAAAATTAATAATATACATTAATAAATATTAATTTTTATTAACATCATTAACAATAAATTTTTATTATTTTACTTAATTGCACAAGTTTAAAAAATTAAACACTCATAAATAAACGTTAAATTACGATAATTTAAAACATTACACTCATGAAAATTAAAAATTATAATACAACACACAAACAAACGAATAGAAAGTAACGCGCTCATAAATAAAATGATGCATATGATCTCAAGAATTGTTCTTTGCATATATATGCTCAATTAAATCTGCTTTGAGAGCCAAATGTGTAGCTTTGCTTTGAATTTTGGGATTTTTACCAATAAGACCTTGAGATAGGGTGGAATTTATCAATAAAAACACTACATTTTAAATTCTACCTTAGGATCCAGGAGTTGAAACAAAACGACCTTAGAGTCCCTGTCCTATTTATAACAAAATTTAAATGGCCGAACTACCCTCGTCATTCTCTTTCTCTCTCTATCTATACGTCTCCTCTTCTCTCTCTATTCGGAATTCCGATTTCTGCTCTTCCTCTCACGTCTTCTCCGTCTCAATTCCTCCGACATTCTCCATCCCTGTTAATGGTTAATGGCTGCTGCTGCTTCCTCTCTCGTCTTCCCTTCAATTTCTCTAAACCACGACTCTTTACAATTACAATGCTCCGGAGTCGTCTTTGAATTGAAGATCTCTAATTCGGTTGCTTTTGGGGGTTCCAAGCACAGAATTCGAGAGCTGCCTCCGGTAACGGAGAGCCGACAGCCAAGGACAGCGTTTTGCTATGGGACGAACTCCCAGAGTGGCGTTTTCCCATGGGACGATTGGACATGGGAAACAGAATCGAAGGAAGATGAAGTATATCTCCTCTTAAAATCGTAAGGGGTACTATTCAAAATTACGATTCTCCTAACGTTGGCGTCGAATTAGAGAGAGAAGAGGAGATTGCTCATAGATAGAGAGAAATTGAAGGGAAGACGAGAGTGGAAGCAGCATAGATAGAGAGAAATTGGATCTTGAAAATCGATGGAGTTCTTGCCCACCAGGTGCTTGAGGAAATGCTCAGTTGATAATTGACAATTACCCAGCTAGTCACTGCATCAAATGCATGTTTTCTGATTGAAGACTCCATACGTGTGAGTATGTCTATATGTTTTTACATGCTTCTTCTATTTTATTTTATCATAGAGCAAATTTGGATTTCAATTAAGACTCCAGGAGTTTATAGAGTTGGTACGCGCTGAAAACAACATGCGGGCTATTACTTATGCCCGGAAGCACCTAGCACCATGGGGAGCTACCCATATGAAAGAATTGCAAAAAGTCATGGCTACATTGGCATTTAGGAGTAATACAGAATGTTCGACATACAAGGTAAACACATTTTTCTTGACCTTCTTCATGTATGTTCAAATGGATCATACTTCCAAAACGATTGAAAGAGTTGGTTTTGAGAATCAAACAGCAAATTATATCTTGCTTTGTTTGTGTAATATCGCAACAGTTTGATCAGAAAATTAAGATGGACAACTCCCAATCCCAGAACATTAGCTACCAGGCTGGCCAGGCCCAAAGCCAAGCTCAGGTATTTGTTTTATATTATTCAATGTTTGCGTTAACTATTTACGTCTAAAATGAATTGCATTAATTGGGTTTTGGAAATGAAATGATGTATCAGGAAAAGGGAAGCCAGATGATGGAAAAGGCAAGCAATGCAGCCAGCCCAGTCAGGGAGGGAAACAATGCAGGAGGCTGGACAGCAGATGAAAGAGAAGGTACAAGTACCTGTGCTAGAAAAAAAAATGGCATCAAGATTCAAGAACGTGGTAAATAGTGGAGTAATCATTTTTCATTGTATCAATATTATTACGAAAGAATCATATCTCTGTCATATAGGGGAGTATAACTCAGAAGAAAATCACTGTAGGGGTAGTCTTGTATGCGCCAACATCTATGGCTTCTCTAATCTAATATAAATGAATGAGATTAATCCGATTATCTTAAGTGTCAGCAATTGCAACATCAGTCAAACTATGTTTATCTTTAGTACTCCCTCCGTCCCATTGATAACTTACCATTTTTCGATTTAGTTGTCCCATTGGAAAGTCCCGTTATCCTAAAAAGATATTTTATAATGCTTCTTTATTAATTAGACCTATTTGTCATACTCACAATAGCTATCTACTTACTATTCCCTATCCCACCTTCTCTCTCCTTCGTACTCACAACATCAAATTTTCCTTAATTCTCATTCCTAAAAAGAAATTGAAACTTATCAATGAGGCGGAGGGAGTATAATAAAATGTCTAGGAGACTGGGATTGACCAAATTTGCTTGGCAATCCTCTTAGAGGCAATGTGTCGAGATAAGTGTGAAATGTTTTTCACACTTCTTAAACTGTGAGGTCAGTTTCACATTTATTTATGAATGTGAAATTGTTTGGTTTTTACCTTTCTAAACTGAGAACTGTGAGGTCAATTTCTCAGTTATTCATGAATATTTGTGCATAACTGTGAGGTCAATTTCTCAGTTATGATTGTTGAGGTAACTTTCTCAGTTATTGTGCATAATTGTGTGATATATTTCACTGTTTTATGTCATTCTTTTATAGAACAACAGTGAGGTCTATTTCACAGTTGTTGGTTGTGATGTGAATAACTGTGAAATATTTTTCACACTTCTAAAACTATGAGGTCAGTTTCACATTTATTTATGAATGTGAAATTGTTTGATTTTTACCTTTCTAAACTGAGAACTATGAGGTCAATTTCTCAGTTATTCATGAATGTTTGTGCATAACTGTGAGGTCAATTTATCAGTTATGATTGTGAGGTCAATTTCTCAGTTATTGTGCATAATTGTGTGATAGATTTCACTTTTTTTATGTCACTCTTTTATAGAACAACAGTGAGGTCTATTTCACATTTGTTGACAAATAATTTTATTTTATTTATAAAATTTGAAATATATGATGAGTAAACTTGTTTGATTCGTCTTGGCGATGCGATTAAAACAGTGGTTTCGGATAATTTTTTCGACTTTTAGATTTTGAGATATTGCATTTTAAAAATTTAAGAGAAAAAAAAAAGGAAGAGAGAGAAAAGAATAGAGAAAGAAAGCAGCAAGGCGCTGGAATGACTCAGCGTCCGTCACTCACGAGAGAGAGCCATGGTATGAGGGGCAATTTAGTCCAGAAAAAATTGAGGGACTTTTTGGCTGTTTTTGATAATGTTAGTCCTTAAAGGTAGTTTTTATTTGGGTTGGGGACTAATTGGTCAAAGCCTCTTGAATTTTTCGCTTGCGCGCCATGTATTCTTCGATGCTATTCCCAACGTGTGAATTTTCTCTTGTATACGTGAATGTTTCGTCTTGCGCAATTCTAGTGGACTTATTTTTTTTATTTTTTTTTGGTTGTCGGCCCAAAATTCACTCGCATCATCATAGTTTATATATCGATCACGTTCATCTTCAACTATCATATTATGCAATATGATGCAAGTTGTCATTATTTTACCAAGAATCACCTCGTTCCAAGCGCGACGGTTTACGGAGTATTGCAAAGCAAGTTGTCATTGTGTTGCTGAAAATTTTGTACGAAATTGGGGTCGTTAGCCAGCATTTGCTCGAACCAAGCATGATCAGGATTTGTTCCAGAATTATGAGAAATATTCCCGTAATTACTCATAATCAAAAAAAGGAAAATCTTGATTTTTTTTGCTAAGTATAGAGAAAGGAAGTATGGAAGAAGAGATATACATAATCTAGCAATCTTGAACTCTATTATAGGAAAAAATGAACATTTTTGAAATTTTGATCTAAACGACGTCGTTTGACGCAGAGAAAATTTAAATATATAAAAAAATTAAAATTTTATCAAATATACTCCCTCCGTCCCACGTGAATAGACACTTATTTCCTTTTTGGGACGTCCCACGTGAATAGACACTGTCCAAAATGGAAAAGAATTTATTATTTTATATTCATCCTACCCCACCCACTCATTCTCTCTCTTCATTTCCTACCACACAATTTATTCAACCAACTCCACTCATTCTCTCTCTTCATTTCCTACCACACATTTTCATTATTATATTCATTTTCCTTAGTTATTGTGCCAAGATTTTTGGTGTCTATTCACGTGGGAAGGAGGGAGTATACAATAATTTTTTTTATCATTTTTAAATAGTAAAATATTAAAATTATGTCAAATATTATAAAATTAGACTCTATTTATAGATAAAAAGAAATTATAAACATTTTTAATATTTTTATTTCAATAATATAATTTTAAAAATGTCAAAATTACAAAATACACATATAGCCATGAATTTCGCTCACGAATTCGTTCATGGCCATGAACGAAATTTCGTTCACCACTAATTGCCATGAACGAAATTTCGTTCATGGAATTGCTCTTAGTGAACGAAATTTCGTTCACCATTAATCATGCTCTTAAGAACTTTCATGTTTGATGGAAGCTACTTCTTATAAATCTATTTGGTCTGTGGCCCGTTTGGTCAGTTGTAATGAGGTCCGCACTGACCTGTTTGTAAAAATTAATAAAAAATAAAAAATAAATAAGGGATTTTTATCAATAAGCCCCTATTAGTAGGTGAAATTTATCAAAAAAAAAAAAAAAACACCACAGTTCATATTCTACCTCAGGATCCATAAGTTGAAATTCATTTTACCAATAAACCCCTAACTCCTTTTAAAATATTTCATAACCATTTAAATAAATGGCGAAACTGCCCTCCTCTTTTTCTCTCTATGCGCAATTGCGTTTCTCTCTCTATCTATGCCCAAATTGGCATTTCTCTCTCTCTCTCTCTCTCTCTCTCTCTCTCTCTCTCTCGCAATTGACGAGCTCCGGCTGGTGTTCCAAATGTTCGATCGAAACGGGGAAGGCCAAATCACGAAGAAGGAGCTCAGCGACTCGTTTCCATCCTTTACTGTCGAATTTCTAGGGTTTGATTTTTGATACAGATACATATATATTCTTGTTGAATGTGTTGAATTTCTTTTTATTTTTGGGATTTGGGGAGGTTTCAAAACCTAATTGAATTTGGGTGTTGATGATTTCTGTTTTTAATTTAGTATTTCCAAGACTGGAAAGAAAACAGAGTACTGGCCAACCGAAGCAACAACTACGGCAACCCCTGCCCAACCGAAGCAACAACTGCGGCAACCCCTGCTGAACCTGAGAAGCCTGCAGAAGCTGTTGCTGTTGCATAAATTTACTCGGTCGAGGGTGACCTGACTTATCATAAAAATGGTGTGATATGAGATTTTTATTAAGTAAAGCTTTAATATGTGCAAGCTACTGTAATATTCTTGCACTTTTATGTTATGTAATTTGATCACCCAATTTATAAAACAGATAATGTATTGTGTACATATTGTTGGAAAGATTTTCTGGCGATACTTCTTTGAAAATGGCTTCAATTACTTCTGTTACTACCAAATTTCACACGAGCAAGATAATCGCATTGCAAGATAATCGTAAATTTAATAATCATGTACTGCAAATTTGACAGTACTGATGATGCACATCAAGTGTTCGATCATATGTCCAATCAAAATCTTATATCATGGACTACCTTGATTTCTACGTATTCGAAAATGGGGTTGACATCAGATTCTCTCGATTGTTTTAGATTAACGATTGTTGATTTTGATCCAAATTATTATACCTATGTCCAGACGTGGCCGGTTCAGTTGAACCGGCGGTTAGCCGGTTATAACCGGCGGTTACTAACCTCCAAACCACCAAATCGGAACCAAACCGTGTAACCGCCATAATCGGTTACGGTTTTTCGGTTTGACCGGTTAACCGGTTTAAACCGTTATTTTATTTTTTATTTTTTTTTCAAATTAGATTTTTAACAGAAATTTTAACAGATTTAAAAACAATTTAGGAAAAAGTTAATTTTCTAACACTTTTTGAATAAAAAATTTAACATTTTGGTAGTTTTTTGAAAAAATAGTTAACTTTTTAACAGTTTCTGTTATGTTCTATAAAAAAGTTAACTTTTTTTTCAATTTTTTTTTTGGATAAATAAGACTATTTTAGACTTAAGTTTACTACATACTCCCTTCGTCCCACGTGAATAGACACCAAAAATCTTGGCACAATAACTAAGAAAAATGAATATAATAATGAAAATGTGTGGTAGGAAATGAAGAGAGAGAATGAGTGGAGTTGGTTGAATAAATTGTGTGGTAGGAAATGAAGAGAGAGAATGAGTGGGTGGGGTAGGATGAATATAAAATAATAAATTCTTTTCCATTTTGGACAGTGTCTATTCACGTGAGACGTCCCAAAAAGGAAATAAGTGTCTATTCACGTGGGACGGAGGGAGTATATTTTTTGCAAAAAGGTTTATAAAAAATTATGAATTTTGAAATAAATAAAACTTAACAGTTTTTTGAAAAAAGTTAACTACATACAATTTTTGCAAAAAGTTATATAAAAAAATTATGAATTTTGAAAGAAACTTAACTTTTTTAAAAGAAACGAAAGTATATAAAAGAAAAAAGGGATGGTACCCTTAAATTTTATTAATTAAAATAAAATTACAAAGAGGGGGACAACCAACATTACCCTTTTATAAATAATGGGGGACATTTAGGAGCCTTTACCTCAACCTAACTATTACAATTAAATAAAATAAATCTAATCTAAAGTCTAAACTAATCTAATTAAAATAAAAATTAATCTAAAACATCATTCATTCATCACTACTTTCCGTGGAGTCCTCGACATCGTATTGATATCTTGGATCCAATAGATCCTCATCATAAGACAAGTCTTGTTGCTTTTTTTCCGCTAACCCAATCGCCAAGTAAAAGTTGATGTTCCAAATTTTCACTTGTTAGTTGGAAACGTCTTTCATCTAAAATATTTCCACCAACGCTAAATGCCGATTCAACCGCCACCGTTGAAGCGGGAGAGGCTAATACTTCTTTAGCAACTATGTAAAGTATATGATAAATGTCTTTTCTTCTTGACCACCATTGTAAAACATCAAATTCATTTGAATTTGGGTGTTGGTTTAATTCAAAGTTTGTAGTGAAATAAGTTTCTAACTTCACGGAAAGGTTTGATGATGATGAAGATGAACCTCGAGAAGGACCATATTTTTTACTATACAAATTTGCAAAAAAACTAGGGAATTTGCCCCATAAGTTCCTTTTGGAACAAATCACTTCCCACTAAGTTCCTCATTGTATTAAAATGCCCCATAAGTTTTCATGTTGTATTATGTATAATACAACATTTAGTTATGCAGTAGTTTAAAATCATAATACTGCATCCGCACCATCGCCTCCGCCACAACCCAGCTCCGCCGCCGCCGTCTGCTATCGCCGCATGCCGAATTCCGGTCAATTTTCGCCGGAATCCGATCAATTTTCACCTGAATCCGGTAATTTTGGTCGGAATCCGGCCGCTGATCGCCGGAATCTGGTAGTCGGAGGTCGGAATCTGGTCGCCGGTCCATGGGCTTCGGACTCCGATCACCGGCACCCGCCAGAATGCAGTATTATGGCCTTAATTGATGTTGTATTTTCGAAACATAATACAACATGGGGAAAGAACTTATCGGGCATTATGAAATATTTTTAGAACTTATCGGGTATAGTCCCAAAAAACTATATGGATTCCCACTAGTAAAACTTGGTTGAGAAGTAGAGGAATTATCTTCATGTTGTTGGCTTTGAGAAGTGTTTCCATATAAGGCATTATACTCATTAAAAAGGTTAATCAAATCATTTTTTGTGTCTTGAAAAATAATTGACGAAGGTTGATTACCACCGTCACCATCGGGATATAACTTCATATAATAATAATCTACAATGCACTCTAAATCATCTAATTTAACTCGGGGATCTAATAATTTTGCAACCAAGAAGAGAGATGAAATTTTGTCAAAATATTTAAGCCATTTTTCTCTCATCATAAAAATGCATTTTTTTAAAATATGACATTCTTTTAAATTGTCAAAAATAGTAACAATTGCAACACAATGATCTAGCACCAAAACGAAAGTTGGATAATAAACTCCCGAAAAGCCAAAGTTATGGTATTAAAATTTTTTAACAATTCACATAAAGTAATGCATGCATTACAATGATAAGCAAATAGAGGTTCATGATAGCGAATTGACATAAAAAATTGCATTAGGAGATCTTTATAATCAAAATCATCGGTTAATATTTTGTAGGTGGAATTCCACCTAGTTGAAACATCGTAAGTAAAATATTTGTCTGGCACACTTTTACTCCTTAAAAATTTTATCCATTTTTTTGTTGGGAATTTTCCAATCAAGTTCCTTTTTTGACATACTCCTTCCCATTAAGTTTCTTATTTTATTGAAATAACTAGGAAGTTTCTTTTTCACGTAAACTTCCTATATTACCCCTGTTATATTCCTCCCTTCTTTCCCGTTTCTTCTCTGTGATGCAATTTCTCAACTGCGTCCCCTGCGGCGATTTTCCAATTCAGCGATCACGAGCTAAATCCAATTCCAATACGTAATCAGATTCTTAGGGTTTTGATCATTCTGCGAATTATAAGCTTTCGATTGAGATCAAATTTCTAGGGTTTTGACCGGATTCAATTCGACTCTGGAAACATGTCTTCTTCATCAAGTTCTATGCTACATTTACAAGGTAATACCTATATTTTGCGTTAGATTCAAATTTTTTTTGGTTTAGATATGAAGTATTTTAGGTATTGAATTGAAATCAGATTCAATTCAAATCATCAGTATAATACAACATGCTGTAGTATCTATTTGATATACAATATTTGAAGCTTATTAAGTTTTTCAATGTTATCTAATGTTGAAGAGTAGTTGATTGTTTTTCATAAATCGTATGTGCATTCATTATTAACTTATGTTCCAGTTAATCATACAACATTTTAATTTTTTGGATGCAGTATTTTGTATAGTCATTCTGGAATTGACTGAGTTTTTTATTGTGTTTAATAGGTGGATATGAATGTGTTAGCCATATTTTGATAACATATTTAGGTGAAACTCCTGTCCTGCGATTTGATTCAGTTGATTCATTTGAAGAGTTGTGTGACTACGTTTTAAGCAAGTGGGATTCAATTGTTAAAGAACATTTTGTGCTTCTATATTCTATACCTGGAAAAGATAATTGTATCTTAAGCAATGAAGCTGAGTTTGAAAGTATGCGCTATTTGGTCAGACGAAATGGTCTTGATTGTGTTGACATGACTGTTAAGGCTTCTTTAAATACTGTAGTTGTTGCAAGACTTGGTTGCAATAAAGAATTTGAGACGTATAAGAACGATTGTAGTAGTGAATTGACGGATAATAGTGTTCAAAGCTCTTCTGATGTTTGTCAATCAAACAATCTGTTAATTAATGTTTGGAAGATTTAATTTCGGGGGTAGGTCAAGGATTTGAAGGGGGAATAGTAGATTTTCGGGATAAGTTGACAAAATACTGTATATCAATGGGATATCAATTTCAGTACAAAAGAAACACTTCAAGTTGTGTGAGAGCAATATGCATTCATAGTAAGACTAGGAATTGCAAGTGGAAAATATCGGTGAATTTGAGCAGTGTTAGTGGAATTGCTTACATTTTTAAGTATGAACGTTTTCATACTTGTGGTGATATTGTCATAAGGTTTAATGACAGAAGGTTGACGTCTGATTTGGTTGCTGGTTTGATTCATGATAAATTGAAGGAAAATCCACAAATGACTCCTAATGATGTTATGGGTCACTTGAGAGTTCATTATGGGTTGTTTATATCGTATAAAGTTGGATTGACTGCACTTGCAAAAGCTAGTGCCAAGGTATTTGGAGATGTTTTCTTGTCTTATGACCAGTTGCGTTCATATACTGAACGAATAAAGGATGTTGATCCTCACAGTACAGTTGATTTTGATTATGACAAAGATACCGGTCATTTCAAAAGATGTTTCATTTCATTTGGAGCTGCGTTTGATGGATTTGAGTATTGTCGTCCCTTGATTTTTCTTGATGGTACTTTCTTGACTTGCAAATACAAAGGTCATTTGCTAGCTGCCACTACAAAAGATGGAAACAATGGTATAATTTCTTATTATGCATTTCATTTTTTATATATATAGGTGTGTTGTATTGATATGATTAAATACAACATTCTTTAATCATGCTCACTATTACATAATGCATCATATTTTCACTTTTTTATTCAATGCAGTATTATCTTTGTTTACAAGAGCACTATATGATGCAGTAGTTCTTGTTATATTTGTAGGTCTATTCAACATTGCTTTTGCTATTGTTGGTTCGGAGGATAATGATAATTGGAGTTGGTTTATAAAGCATCTTGTTCCAATAATTGGCGGTAGATCTATTACTTTTATCTCAAATCGCTGCAAGGGTATTAGTAATGGTTTACAAGAGCACTTTCCATTTTGCCATCATGCTTTTTGTCTATTTCACGTAATTGAAAACTTGAAGCATAAGTTCAGTGGTGTAAGGGATCATAGACAGAAGATGGTTTTCCTTCTTAAGAAATTGGCTTATGCCCGTACATTGGAAGAGTACAATGATGTATTTCAAGCTGCCATTTCTGAAGGTGGTAATAAAATGATAGAATTTATGGAAAACCTACCTGCTGATAGTTTCTCAAAAGTGCATTTTAAAGGAAATCGGTATGGTGAAATGACATCGAATGCCTCTGTGTCTTTTAATGCACAAATAAAGAAGTTCAAACACTTGCCGGTGACTGAGATGATAGATCAAATTCGTAAAATGTTGATGGAGCAGATCTATAATATCAGAATTGAAGGATCCATGTGGAACTCAACACTATGTCCTACAATTATGCTGAAGTATAATCGCAGGGCCGAAGAGGGTCGTGCTTGGGCTGTTGTACCATCATCTCGTATTCTCTTTGAAGTTTTGAGTTTACCTTTTTCCTGCATTGTTGATATTTCAGATGCTACATGTTCTTGTGGTGATTGGCAGCATGCAGGATTTCCATGTGCACATGCAATCGCTGTGCTTCAAAAAGGTCAAGAAGACCATTATGGGCTTATTGATAGATTCTTCTATGTTGAGAACTACAGAAAGTGTTAATCTTTTTCAATTCCACCTGTTGATAGAACAGATGTCTTTACTTTCTCATTAAGACCCGCTTGTTTTGCCCCCATTGGTGAAACACCCTCCCCGGAGGCCAAAGAAGACTAGAATACCTTCTCAAGGAGAGATTGTGAGGAAGAAAAAGAAATGTAGTAGATGTCAAAAGTTAGGATACCACAATAGTAGGACCTGCAAAGAAGCTATATAGTCTTTTATACAATATACTTTTTACTTGATACAACACTATTAAAATTAGAATACAACATTGTAGTGTTATTTCATCATTCATATTATGCAGCATTTTAATAGATAATATATTCAAGTATGCATTAGTGTCTTTTAATGTAATAGTTTTAAATCTTTAATACTTTAATGCTACTTTAATGCAGTAATACATATGCAGTAGTATATTATCATATGCAGTATTATATTATCCATATGCAATATTAGATTATGCAGTAGTATATTATCATATGCAGTATTATATTATCCAAATGATGTAGTATTGATACAACATTCATATATATATATATGTACTCCCTCCGTCCCATTACAAGGAGGAAAATTACTGTAGACGCGTAGAATAAGGAAAAAATAATGATATAAATGTTGTGAGTGTAAAAGTAAAATAGGAGAGAGAATGAGTGGAGGGAATAGTGAATTATAATGGTGTTGTGAGTATTAAAATAATGTAGGAGAGAGAATGAGTGGAGGGAATAGTAAAGATTCCTTTCCATTTTAGGAAGTTTGTGGTTTGTAATGGGACGCCCAAAAAGGAAAGTTTGTGGCTTGTAATGGGACGGAGGGAGTATAAGGCAACATTGTAGTGTCATTATTCAAGAATACAACATTGTAGCATTTTTACATCATTAGTGTATCCAAGTACTAACATCATTCACTCCTTTCCAACCATTACAGCTCAAAATTTGATCTCATCAAAATATAGGACAAAGAAATGAAAGAAGTACTTCATTAACCAAAATATTCTTAATTCATTCTTAATACTGCATGATAAAATCAAACGTAATACCTACTTATAATAGTGTACCCATCACATTGTAGCCCATTAGTTACAAAAAACACAAAATATTCCAAAGTATCAAACATATTATACTAGCCCTGTTACAAACATCACTACAAATTCAACTTTCTTAACATCTAGTCATTATTTTGCTCATTCCAGAAACGAGTGAACATTCGAACTTTAAAATTATCTTCAATTGAAAATTCCATCGGAATGTCAAGCCCTGAAAATATGTACTCAGCAACCATTAGGACAAAATATCCATAGTCCAAAGTTCCTACATTTTGATGAGGAGCATTTTCAACATTTATAAACTCTGCTGGTGATAGTTCTGGGTTTGCAATGTTGTCCCTGTAGTATTTTACCTACAAGTTAAAATAAAAATTATGTCAAAACATTATATAACATTGTCATAATAATGCAATATTATCAAAATAATGCAATAAGACCTTCAAAGCCATGCAGTATTATATTATCCAGGTCCTTGCTTTACTATTATCATATAATGCAATGTTGTATTATAAAATAAATGCAATGTTGTATTATCAAAATAATACAATTCAGTATTAACAAAATAATGTAATAAAACTTTCAAGACAATGCAGTATTATATTATCATAATACTTAGATGCAGTACTTAAATTTGATCATACAACATGCATAAATTGTGCATATATAGTGCTAGTATTCTAACCAGATTTAAGGCATTTTTGGCATATGGATCTTCCAATTCTGCCAATCGTGGAATCGATGAATTGTAATGCAACCATTGACCATTCTCTATGTCAAACTGAAGTAAAGTCCAGTGATCATTTCTAGCTCCATTTGTTCCTCCTGCTGTGTAAATGGAAATAAGAAGATTGCTAACATTTTTGAATTCTTAAACTTTTCATTCACTTCTTTCATGCATTTACTGCCGTCTTTCTTGAGAAAGTTGTTGAGCAACGACTGTAATAAATCATCAAAATAAGCATATTAATAATGCAACAATGTCAATCATTCATGTGTTATTTTGTATTATAAACAATAATAAAACATTTTTAATCACCATTTGAAATTATTTCATTCATTCATATTGATTAAGTTCTTTTAATTACAAACAATATGTTTATAACATACCATGCAATATGATGTAATCCATCCTATCCTTCCACCTTGTAGTGAGGCCAATGTGTTCTTCTTTCGTTCATCCAAGTGAGCGTCCTCAAGCATACTCAAATAAGCATCGATAACCAAGATCACAAATTTATAAGTCAATAGTTTTTAGGAAATTGAAGTAGGTATTAGATTTATATTCATAATGAGATGTTTACTTACATCATTATTTAGATACTGACTCAATGAAATACTATTAAGCTTCTCATATGTTATGTTTATTCCCTTGTCTTCATCTTTCCAAGCAATATCCCTGTTTCAACAAAAAGCATTCCAAAATTTATAAATTTAAAACATAATCTATACTTTGAAATGGTTTTTTTAAAAATTTACTTACATTAATCCATTTTTCTTCACCAAAGAATTGAACTTCCTTAGATTATCATGGCTAATACCATTCCTGACATAATTGTTCTTAGTCATAGTAGCAAACTCTTTTGATACCTTCTTTTTTGGTTTCTTCTTGTTGACTTCAGCCTCAATTACTATTGCATACAAAACACTACATCAGTAGTGATCTATGAAAAACACCTCATAAGAGTATGTAGTATCATATTATATAGGAAAAAAATAATAATACAACATTCATGCATGCATTATTATCTACATTGTTATAAAATTCATACAACCTCAATGTAAGGTGAAAAAATATATTATATCTTCTAACATGTCCAATGTCACTTACTATCAGTTAATAATACAATATGCAGTACTTTCAATTAATAATACAACAATGTAAAACATAAACTTATATTATGCTGAATCATATTATATGCAGTAGTTATAATTTTATTTTGTGAAATTATCAAAATAAACACACTGTATGAACGTGATGTGTTGTATATTTGAATGTCATGTGTACCTTTCTTCTCGGAGGAATCAAAATCTGAAACATAATCTTCCCCATGTCACCTTCATATTTTCGCTGCAGAACATCAGTAATTTTGTCCTTCTCTGCTATCAAAATGTTCAATTCATTTAAAGTAATCTCGTGATCATCAAGCATATTCTTGATATCATATTTTTCTTTCTCTGATTTTTCCAATTCCTCATTCACCTTTTCCAGTTCCCTCTTCAATATTTCCACAGTTTCCTCTTCATATTTTGTGAGTTGTAGTTCCTTTTCATTCACCTGAAAATTGAGAATAATATAAATAATACATCATATGTAAATACACATAGAAGTATGCAGTAGTATATTATCATATGCAGTATTATATTATCTATATGCAGTATTAGATTATACAGTAGTATATTATCATATGCAATATTATATTATCCAAATGATGTAGTATTTTGTGATACAACATTCATATATAATACATAACACGATACAACATCCTTTGTAATATTATAATGCAACATTCATAATGTGGTATTATTTTTCAAAGTACTACATCATGTATTCACGTGGTCTAATCATGATACATCATCCTCAAAATGATACAACATCCTCAAAATGATACTGCATTCATAAACTAATGCATTTAAATTCATAAGTTTTAAGCTACTGTATTTCAGATTACTACATCTAATTTCAAAATACTGTATATCATATTTGACTAATTGATACAACATGATACAATATTTATAAAATACTGCATTTAATTTCAAAATGATACAACATTCGTTAATACAACATGCATACAGTAGTATTTACAAAAATAACATTCATTATACAACATTCATATAATATTATTTTATTTTATAAAATATTATAATACAGTATTATTATGCATATAGTATTATTAGTATATCAAAAAATACAACATTGTTAATACAACAATAATACATAATGCTCCCATGTGAAATAGCCCGGATCCGAGAGGCAGCGCGTTCGCGCCCCGGCATCTGGCATTTTCCGCCTTGCGGTGTTTTGTTGGTGGAGGTGTCTCGCTGTGTTTTTGCTTTGTAGAGTCGCCACGCCGTTTTTATTAAGCCCAAAACATTGAAAAAGGGCATCAGTTTAAGAAAATAAACTGTTTTGTGTGATGAAATTTTGAGTTCGGAGGTCAGATGACTCCTCGGGAAGAGAATATTAGAATATTAGAGCTCACCCGAGTCGCCTCGTAAAAACGAGTCTTTCGGTACCCCTTATTCGTTAAATGTTGTGTGTGTGTGTGTATGTGTTTTTAAAAATGCATGCTGTATCGGATGTCTACATTGTACACTGCGTATTGAAATGTATTGAAATAGTGTAGCAAGGAAGCCTTACCAATATTGGTTCATGTCTGTCTTCCGCTGGGGAATAGTGCTTGAGGATGGAATAGTGATCTGGGACGGACCGGGTTTGCTTCGGGATGAGCCGGTTGTCTGCGGACAGAGTTTCGGCGTGTGTTGGGATCGCAGGGATCACTCGGGCAGAGTTTCGGAGTGCGTTGAGATGGCAGGGATCACTCAGGCAGAGGTTCGGCGTGCGTTGGGATGGAAGGGATCGTTCGGGCAGAGGTTTGGCGTGGGTTGAGATGGCAGGGATCACTCGGGCAGAGGTTCGGCGTGGGCCGAAATCGCCGGTTTGACTCGGAAAGAGCCGGGACGCCTCGGGAAAGACCAGGCAAGGCCTCGGAGTACCATGAGGGGCCTCAGAGTACCTCGAGAGTGCCTCGGGGCAGCGCAGGAGCGCTCGAAAAGGCTTCGGAGCACCACAAGGGAGCTCAGAAGGCCTCAGGAGGAACTGAAAGGGACCGGAATTGCCCCGAAGGGTCTTAGAGGGGTGCCTGAAGGCTGGGGGGAGAGGAGAGAAGAGGGAGATGTCTAAAATGAGGGAGGGGGAGCCCTCTATTTATAGTCCACAGATTTGTGCAAGAAGGTCCGTACGGACCTTCCATGAAATCCAAGATTTTGGTTTTCTCGGATTTGAGGGAATAATGTGGACTTTAAGAGGATTCTGAAATGATGGTGTCTGGTAACAAGAAGGTCCGTACGGACATCCTTGCATGCAGAAAGGTTCGTACGGACCTCCAAGGTATTCCAGTAATTATGATTTCCTGGATTTGAGGGAATAAGGTGGACTTTAAGAGGATTTAGTAATTATGATAACAAAGAGGTCCGTACGGACCATCTCTGCTTTTTTGCATAATTCCTCAAAAGTCCTTTTGTCCTTTTTTGTTCCAGAGAAAGGCCCCCCCTTGGTTTGGTTGGTGGTTTTGTGGTTTTTTGAGGGTTACGAGTATTTGAGACTGCGTTTGTGTGAGTCTGCGGTGTTTTCCGTGTGTTTGGAAGAGGGTGATCCAGATTAGGATACTTACAGAAGCCCCTCGACGACGTCACTTACGAAGGAAGTGGGGTCGTCGATAAGATAAGGGTCCTGATCTGGATCGCGTGCTGGGAGAGGAAGTGACCGTGTAGGTCGGTTCGTGAGGACGTGGCAGTGTCCTGTTGTGTGATCGTTTAGGTCAGTTGGCTGGACCCTGTGATAGGATTCCTACGTATCCCTAGCGGGAATCAAGCCTGATCTTAGTTCGTGTGTGGGGTGAGTGTTGTTGTGTATGAGGACGTGAGATGTCCTCTGACTGAAACTCTGTGTATGGACGTGGTGGTATCATGTGGGTGACCGTGTGGGTCGGCTGTGAGGACGTGGTGGCGTCCTGGGTGACCGTATAGGTCGGCTGTGAGGACGTGGTGGCGTCCTGGGTGACCGTATATGTTGGCTGTGAGGACGTGGTGGCATCGTGGGTGACCGTATAGGTCGGCTGTGAGGATGTGGTGGCGTCCTGGGTAACCGTATAGGTCGGCTGGCTAGACCCTGTGATAGGATTCCTACGTATCCCTAGCAGGAATCAAGCCTGATTGTAGTTCAGAGGTCGTGAAATTGTGAGTGTAAGCGGGCGTAGTGGTGCCCTTAGGTGTCGTGTGACCGCCGAGGTCGACTGTGAGGACGTGGTGGCGTCCTGAGATGGAATTTTACGGTTTTCCGAACCGGGTAATTTAAAGCCTTCTGGGCTGGTGATAGTGGTTTGGGAGGTTTATACGGTCTTCCGGACCGAGTGGTTTAGAGCCTTCCGGGCTGGAGATAGTGATTTGGGAGGTTTATACGGTCTTCCGGACCGAGTGGTTTAGAGCCTTCCGGGCTGGAGATAGTGATTTGGGAGGTTTATACGGTCTTTCGGACCGAGTGATTTAGAGCCTTTCGGGCTGGAGATAGTGGTGAGGACGTGACTTGTCTTCTGGCTGTGGTTGTGTCGTGCGTGAGGACTTGATTCGTCTTCTGACTGCGGTTGTGTCGTGCGTGAGGACTTGATTCGTCTTCTGACTGTGGTTGTGTCGTACATGAGGACTTGATTCGTCTTCTGACTGCGGTTGTGTCGTGCGTGAGGACTTGATTCGTCTTCTGACTGCGGTTGTGTCGTGCATGAGGACTTGATTCGTCTTCTGACTGCGGTTGTGTCGTGCGTGAGGACTTGATTCGTCTTTTGACTGCAGTTTGCGGAGGCGTGACTGCCTTGTGCTTTGGTTATGAGAGGCGTGAATGCCTCGTGTTTTGTCCGCTGAGGAAAGGTTGGACTTACGATGACTGTCGGTGTTCATCTGCTGGGGATATGTGGCCTTGTAGGGGCTTTGTCCGCTGAGAAGGTGACTTTGGGCTTACTTTGATGGCCGGTGGTTGATTCACCGTTTGGCATTTTGGAGGCATTTTGTACCTTGGGATTTGTACTTGGAGTCGCTTGCTCCTTTTGCGCTTGTTTTACCGTTTAGTGGGCAAGATCCGGGCTTACAATGACGGCCGATGTTTGTGTTGCCGTTTAGTGGGCAAAATCCGGACTTACGATGACAGCCAGGGGCAAAGATTATAAGGGCAAAGAAGTAATTTGGCCTTAAAATGCAAGGAGGTCCGTATGGATCTTCTCTCTCTGCAAAGAGGTCCGTACGGACCTTTGTGATTTTTTAAAATCCCCAGGTTTTGACCAGTTGCAGAAACGAGGCAACCCCCATTTTCCTCTTCCAGTTTCGTGAGCAGCCGAGAGAGAGAAGGAGAAAATCTCCATTTTTGATCCAAATTCCTTAGTAAATCTTCCACATTTCGCTTGAATCGCTTGTCAATGGCGGAAATAGCAAGGAGAGGTCGTCGTCAACGGGGCCAAGAGGCAATTGAGCAAAGGGCGGACCTTCAAAGGAATTATACTTCCTTTGTGCCTTCGTCGAGGAATCCGGATGTGTTATATCCGGATCCGGAGGTGCACAATAGGCGAGATAGGGCCATCGGAGAGGTAAGAAATCAATTTCGTCTTGATTCTTTGCTCGAATTATTGTATGCTAGAACTAGGTTTCAATTCTTCGCATATTTGGAGCTTTTTGTTATTGCCATGCTTTTTTTGTGAAATTCGTGATGAATTGTTGAAATTGAGCATGTGAGAATTGTGGGTATGTGATTTTTGTGCAAAAATGTGGAGATTAGCTCTTATTTGTAAAAATAAAGTGCCTCTCCTTGAAATGCATGCTTTGGTGTTTTGTACCCTATGCTATTTCTATTGTATGTACATTGTGAAAATTGCCGTGTAGGGACGGACTTTGTAAAAAAAAGAGTGTGACATGTGCCGTGTTTTGTGACGGGTTTTGCCTTGAAAATGTGTGCCGTGTGGGGATGGACTTTTTGAAAATGTGTCATGTAGTGTGTGCCGTGTTTTTTGTGACGGACTTTGTGGGAAGTTTATGTGCGATGTGTGCCGTGTTTTGTGACGGGTTGTTTTTTTGAAAATGTGTCGTGTAGGGCTTAATCCCTCTGTTGAAAAAATTTGTACAGTGTGTGCCTTGTTTTGTGACGGACTGCATGGGGAAAATCATGTGCAATGTGTGCCGTGTTTTGTGACGGGTCACATGTGAAAATTATGTGCTATGTATGCCGTGTTGAGACGGACTTTTTTTTCTTGCCGTGTTGGGACAGACTTTTTTATTCTTTGCCGTGTTGGGATGGACTTTTTTATGCTTTGCCGTGTTGGGACGGACTTTTTATGCTTTGCCGTGTTGGGACGGACTTTTTTTATTCTTTGCCGTGTTGGGATGGACTTTTTTATGCTTTGCCGTGTTGGGACGGATTTTTTTTTATGCTTTGCTTTGGTTTCCTTTTGATATTTTGCATTAAGTACTGTGACTGACGTACCTTTGCTGTGTTTACCTGCAGGATGAGGGGCTTTTGTCTGGGAAAGCCAAAAAGATGAAGTCTCGGGGGTCGCTCGAGGCTGTGGTTGAGCTGTGACAGCAATTACCGGACATCTCTGGGGAGGGCAGGCCGAGCCCCAAGAGGCTAGTCTTCACTTCTGGTTTGGACGCGTTCGTAGAGAACCTGGCCGGGATTTCGAAAGAACAAGAGTATCTTCCTGAGCTTGTCCGAGTATTGGTGGGATACCACCCACACCTTCCATTTGAGCTGGGGCGAGGTGACGGTGACTCCCACCGACTTTGCAGCTATTACCTGGCTTTCCTTCAAAGGAGGGCCAGTACGGTGGAGGGACAGGATGTCCGATGGGGTGCTGGCTGAGCTGTTGGGCTTTGCGCCTCTTCCTCGCAGGGGCCTGGGCATGTTGTACGGCGACGTAGAGATGCAGATTTCGGCCAATATTGGGACCTATCGCCGTGGTACCGGCTTGGTGACGGCGGAGCAGCTGGCACGCTCCTTCTTGTGGTTTGCCCTCTCCGAGACTCTGTTCTCGAATCACGCTACCGCGACTTCTTTTCCTCTGCTGGAGAGTTTGGTGGATTTGAAGAGGGTTGGTGAGATAGCTTGGGGCGAGGCGGGCCTGGCCGAGCTTTATTTTTCTTTGGACCGGTTTAGCCGAGGCGTGGCCAGTTCTTTGGGTTGCTTTGATTTTGCTTTGGAGGTATGAGTTTATTGCTGTTTTTGATATAGCAATTTGTCATTTCTCCGTTTTCTTTTGCACTGAGCCTTTTTCTGCCTTTGTCGCAGGTATGGTTTTATGAGACCTTCCGGTGCTTTCCGTGGGATCTAGATCCTGAGGCCATAGCGGCCTATCCTGCTATGTTGGGCTGGGCCCGTCCGTTGAGGAGGAGGAGGAGGACGAGTAGGGGGAAGCTCACCATCGCCTACGGGGATGTGCAGGAGCACCTGGGGAGAGATAGCCCGGCGGAGTTTGATCTGTACCCCTGGGCTCGGTATGGGGATGACGAGTTTGAGGGTGGTCCCGTGGTGACGGCGCAGAGGAAGATGCTGCGGGGCCTGACCTGCGATGTCATGTATTTGGGGGAGAGGGTCTTTTGGCAGCATGTCCCTGGTGTGCTCCCTATGACTCCGAGGAACCCGCCTTTTGGGATGATGGATTCCCGTGACATGGACGTGCTAGAGTACGAGAGATATCTGGGCGGCGTGAGTGCCGATGAGTTTGTTTTGTATGGAGAGGAGTATGGGGCCTTCGTTAGGAGGAAGCTGAGGACGCCACAGGTGTTGGCGAGGGAGAGGCGGGATGGCCCGCCGCGTCCCCCAGATGTTCCGGTGCCTGGGCCGGACTTCACATATGTTCGTGGGGATTCGTCGAGGCGGAGGGTGTCGGTACCCGTCCCTGAGCAGGCTCCTGCTGCCTATCGGGTTGACCCGGATATGCCGGTGAGTGTGCTTACTCTTTTCCATCTTGGCATCTTTCTTGTATTTTTCTCTTTTTGTATGCATGTATCTCTTTAGCTGAGCGTTTCTTTGGCTGTTTGTTTGTGCAGGTCTCGGGGAGAGCCTATGACACGCTGACCCGCCGTTATGTGGCGATGCGGTCCTTTGCGAAGAAGTTGGCGGGGAAGCTGTCTTGCAGGTCTTCGCGGCGTGTGCCGGCGTACGAGCCGATGCCTTCGAGGCATTCTGTGGATGTTCCTCCGCCGAGGGCTGAGCCAGGGTCGCAGCAGGAGGGACCCGTTCGGGGGCAGCATAGCTTGGATGCAGGGACGTCTTCGGGAGTCCAGAGGCAGCCGATCCTTCACCAGTTCTGGCCCTCGCAGGAGGCACCGGGAGAGAGTTCATCGGAGCCTTCCTTCTTTGATCCTTTTGCCGGGTTTGACCCTTCAGAGTATTTTGAGTACCCACCCCAGGAGGGGGTTCAGTATTCTGATGACGAGGGTGTGGCTGGCGAGTTTGCCGAGGTGCCTGACTTCTCGCTTGGTGATGATGATGAAGAGTCGGATTAGGGCTCATTTGCTTTCCCTCTTTCCATATCTTCCCTTTTTTTTGTTTAGCAACAGACATTATGGGTACCTGTAATAAAACACTTGTATTTGCACCGCAAAGTATTTTATTTTAAGATGTAATGCCGTATTTTGTGATTCCCGGGAATTGTCCTAGGAATTGTTGCTAGTTTATTATTTGTGCATGCCACGTGATCTGGGAGTGCGTTTGTGGGTAGCGTATGCTTACCGGAAATGGATTTAGCCAGAATTTGGACAGTTTGGAGCAAGGTCCTGCTGGGAACAGTGGCTGTTGTACTGTTCGCTGGAAACGTGGGACCATGGTGCAATAAGGTCTGTACGAACCAACTTGGAATGCAAAAAGGTTCGTACGGATCTCCTTTGATTTTGGGAAGGGATAAGTGTTTTTCAGATGTCTGGACTTTCCCCACTTCCCATTTGCAGTCATTTCGAGCTTTCTTCCCCATTTTATCTAGGAACCTCCATTTTTGCCATGGATTCTTCGTATGTTCCAAGAGTTTTGCCGAGGCTTTCGAAGGAGCGGCAAGCATACTTCCTTGAGCGGCTGAAAATGTGGATGCAACACCGTATGAGGCATCAGAGGCGGGCTTTCGAGGTAAGGTTTCGACTCTGCTCGGTTTGGTCCCTTAAGGAGTTGGTTCCTGATTGGGAATTGTTGCGGGCTGCCGCGAAGTTCTGGGATGTTAGGAGGCATGTGTATTGCTTCTCCTACAATGAAATGGTGCCCACCTTTGAGGATTTTCGGGCTTTGATTGGAGGACCGGAGGTGGAGGCCATCTCACTTCCTTTGATTGGCGGTGCTGCCGTGAGCGTGAAACTCGCATGCTTTCTTCGGACTTCGTTAAGAGAAGTGCAGGGCATGATCCTTGATTCGGGTCATATTGACATTTCTGCGCTGCCGGAGCGGTTTATGATTGCTGATGAGAGTGATGTCTCGTGGGATGCATTTGCCTTGTGCGTGATAGCAACGCTTTTCATGGTCAGCTCTCTTGGGGAATGTGACGGTGCTTTGCTGGATGTGGTAGGGCACTGCAGAGCTGGAGAGGATATTGTCCCATTGGTACTGGGGGAGACCCTCCACGACATTGATCGTCTGGCGACTGGGGATAAGTTCATGAGAGAGGGAAGCCCCGCTTTGCTCACCTTGTGGCTGCGAGAGAGACTTCAGGCTATGCGTGAGGCTCCAGCGTCGTTTAGCCCGTGGACATTTGCTCAGCGTCCTCTTGCATTAGATATGGATCAATCCACCTGGGAGATATGGATGGCACAGCTTGGTACGCATCAGATCCGTTGGTGGATTTCGCACTGGGGGATTGAGACTAAGAGGGCCTTTCAGGAAGGGTCCTATGTTGTCAGAGTTCCAGGTTTGTCTTGGTCCTCCTTCTACATTCCGTTGCTTGTTTCCCGACAGTTTGGGATAAAGCAGGAGCCTTTGTTGGGCTGAGATGACCTTGCCACTGCGGAGGTGGCTCCTCTTTGTATGGCAGCTCCAGGTGCTCTTTTGTATTTTCTAAGGGTATGGAAGTATTCCGCTTTCCCTCCCGTGGTGCTCCTTAGATGTCGGGAGAGTATTGTATTGACCACCCAGTACTTGGCTTGGTATGAGCAGCGTGTGGGGCAGTCCCAAGTGGCTTTGGGGAGCAGGCGTGAAGCAATTCTGGGGCCCGATTGCCGTAGTAGCTATTGCCTTAGGAGTGCCGAAGCCTGGTATGACCCTCAGGATGTCACGGGAGACGCTTTGTTTGACTACGAGACCAGAGTTGACCAACTGATGGAGAGAGGTCCCCTTTTGCAGACTCGCAGGGAGGAGATCCGAGCCGAAGCACGGGCGAATGAAGCCCTGCGAGCTACTGGATTGTTTGACTCTACGGGGAGGACCCCTGATCTCGGACTGAGAGAGACAGAGCTGGCTCGCGTGGAGCGAAAGAAGACTCGCCGGGGACGAGGGAAGAAAGGGAAGAATGGCGAGGGGACAAGCGCAGATGGCGCGGAATGACCTCCTAGGTATCCATTCATTGCATTGTAAACACATTTTTTGTTAAATGTATTAAGCTGTCTTTTAGCATGTTGTGAACTTGAGAGTAGACCGTGCTTGAACTCATCAAGAAATGTTGTAATCGTTAGTGATTTGTGATTTACTTTTAAAGCTTTGTCGAGACGCAAGATCTCTTGTTTGCTTTTTTGTTTCTTTTGTGAGCCTCGGCGACGTCCATTTTTTGGACCTTCTGTTGTATTTGCGGACTGAAGCAGCCTGGGCCTTGACGGCAATCCCTTTTGCTTGGGCTTTGTGTTTGGATGGGAGGTTGGATGATCCCTTGACAAGTCGTTTTGACGGTCTTTTCCGTAGCTTCCTTGCCTCTTATTTGTCGGCGTCGGGCTCTTGACCTCTTTTGTAGCTTCTGCTTGAGCTCCTTTTTTTTTTGTAAGCGTCTGCTTGAGCTTCTTTTTTTTTGTGAAGCGCGCGAGGGCGAAGAAAAGCCCCTGGCTTGGAAGTTGACATGGGTCGGTCGTTTGACGTTGAGTGACCCTCACATGTCTTTTGATGTTGCTGCTGTCATTTGACTTGGTCAAGGTGATGTTGGGGGCATGATCTTGGAAAGTATGTAGTCTGATGGAGGTCTTGATTGACATTCAAACTTTTGACTTTTTTGTGTGTTATTAGACCGGACCAATTTAGGTTGCCTACGTTCCCCCGGACTAGGGGGCTCAGGTCTACGTAGTTCGACACTACATGGAGTGCCAAGAGATGCACAGTTGATCTTCTTTAGGCGAAGTACCTGTGAAGTTTGCTTCCGTTGACTGGATTCATGAAGGGATTGCCGTCTAGGTCTGTCAGATTCATGGCACCTCCGGAGAAGATCTTTTGAACCACGAAAGGGCCGATCCATGTTGGTTCCCATTTTCCCAGTGGGTTGGATCGAGTGGGAGGCTTTTCTTTGAGTACCAGATCGCCTTCCCTGATGTCTCGGGACTTGACTTTCTTGTCGAAAGCTCTAGCCATTCTGCTTGGTAGGCTCGGACGTGTTCTATGGCCTTTAGTCATCGCTCGTCCAGCAGAGCCAGTTCATCGTGTCGGCTTCGGAGCCATTCGACTTCGTTGATTTCGTTTTCCAGCAGCACTCGGAGTGAGGGAATTTCCAATTCAAAGGGCAGGACTGCTTCCATCCCGTATGTCAGGGCGAATGGGGTTTCTCCCGTGGCTGTTCTGACTGATGTTCGGTAGCCCCAAAGTGCAAGGTGCAACTTCTCGGGCCAATCTCGTCCTCGGGTGGTCATTTTTTGGATGATCTGTTCGAGGGTCTTGTTTGCTGCTTCTACGGCGCCATTTGTTTGTGGCCGGTAGGGAGAAGACTTGTGGCGTGTGATCTTGAATTCGGCCAGCAGTCTGTTGCATTCTCCTTCGAAATGGGAGCCATTGTCTGATATGACCTCGTTCGGGATGCCGTATCGGCAGATGTTGTTTTTCTTGAGGAAATGTGTGACTTTCTTTGAGGTGAGCACTTTGTAGGACTTGGCTTCGACCCATTTTGTGAAGTAGTCGATGGCTACTAAGACGAACTCGTGGCCGTTGCTGCCTGGCGGAGCGATTTTCCCGATGACATCGATTCCCCATGTGGCGAAGGGCCAGGGCGTAGTCATGCAGTAGAGATCGTGAGGAGGTAGATGATTGAGGTTGGAGAACCGTTGACACTTGTCGCAGCTTCGGACAAAATGGATGCAGTCTGCCTCCATGGAGATCCAGTAGTAACCCATCCGGAGAATGATTTGCATCAGGGCCCTGGCGTTCATGTGGGGGCCGCAAGCCCCGTTGTGGACTTCGTTCATGAGCTCGCTTGCTTTTTCCTGGCTGATGCAGCGTAGGAGCGGTCCTTGGTAGCGTTTTTTGTATAGCATGTCCCCAAGGATGACAAAGTGAGAGGCTAGGCGTTTTAGGGCCATGATGCTCTTGGCTTTGACTCCTTCCCTGCGTTGACCTTCTTCGTTCATGAAGGGAGTTTCCCCGTTCTTGAGGTATTGGAAGATCTGGTTGTTGGACTGTGTTGGTGAAGAGGCTTCTGACTTGCGTCACTTTGGCTCTTCAGCAGTTCCCCAAATCGCTGTGATTAAAACCTTCTCGGCAGCTTGGGCCCGATTTTTCTCTCGTTTGACAACATGCTTAAATGTTTGCTTGATGAATTTATTCAGTTAATGTGTTTGCTTCTTTGTTTAGATGATTTGTTATTAACTGTTGCGCGTTAGTTAACTCATCATTTGTTAAAGATGCAATGAAAGGATATTTAGAGAGGTCGGACATTTTATTGAAAGCGTAAATACTGTACATTGTTAATTATGGACTCACGATCTTCTGGCGTAGAGCCATCAGATGACTCGAAAAGACATGAATTCACAGACAACATGACTCGAAGCTAGACTATAGGCGATGAGGGATTGGACTAGGCTTCATTACTCTTGGCGGGCTGTAGCTCTAGAGAGAGTGGCGATGGCTTTGGTGGCCAATCTTCAATTGGCACGGATCCCGGAGGATAGCTTGCATGTGGTTCGACTTCAAACCAAATTGCGGAGGTTTTTGGTTGCTCCTCTGATGATGTCCCTCCATTAGTGTTGTTGCCAGTCCTTGGGGGACCTTGATGATAGAATTCGCTGAGGGCTACTTCCAGGAGGGCGAAGCATTCGCTGATTCGGAGTTGATTCTTGCTGATGTTGATCATTTTCATAGAATCTGCCTCTTTATCTGGGATCTTTGCTTGGACGACATTTACGATGTCTGACTCGAGGGGGCATGCTATCTCTCCTTCCCTGATTAGGCCTTGGAGGAGGTTGCGGCACTGTTCGTCTAGGTCAGACACCGGGATGTTGAATTGGACGATGCTGTGATGGCTGTCCCCGTGAGATCCTAGTGTATCGACAAGAGGATTGTCCTGTACCAGTGGGTCGGTGATGAGCCCGTTTTCAAGAGGGTTTTCGGCGAAGTATGGGTCTACTCCTTGGTCAATCTCCATCTAGGCGTCCATCTCTTGATCCTCTCTTAGGCATTCTTCGCAGTCGCATATGTCGGAGTTGTCATCTTGACCCATGAGCTCCTCGATCTCTAGCTCGTCGCGGCTTAAAGCGTGGATGTAGGGATCCACTTCGTAGCGGGATAGGACTGGAGACTCATCTACAAAAGAGTATTCGGTCATGTCGGGACCTTCTTCTGGGTCATAGCTTGCTGGCCAAGCGCTTGCCATCGTGCTGCTTCCGCGGATCACCTCGAGGTTTCCATTGGCGTTGATGAATTTCACGCATTGGTGAAGAGTAGATGATACTGCTTTCATTTGATGTATCCAAGGTCTTCCCAACAGGGCAGAGAAGGTTGATTTGATTTGCACGACTTGATAATCTACCGAATCCAGTTGTGCGTCGAATTGGATCCTCAGATTGATGACTCCTACGACTGGTCGTGGAGTGGAGTCGTAAGCTCAGATTATCCGGGGCGAAGGTCTTATCAGGGAGCGGTCGACACGGAGTCATTTCAATGTGCTCAAGGCGATGATGTTGACTGCGGAGCCGTTATCGATCAATACGTTAGAGAGGTAGAACATCTCTATTTTTATGAGGATGAGGAGGGCCTCGTTGTATCGATTCTCACACATCGGCAAATCATCGTCTGTGAAGGCTAGACCGCTTCCCGTGCTGCCATTTGATTCAGTCTCCTCTGGGGAGTGTTTGATCCATCCATTGATGTGCCTTGGTCGGGGCAAAGATCGTAGGGAGACACTTGCCCTTGGGCGTTCTTGTCTGGATTCCCGGTCACAGGACCGTTTGACTCTGGTTTCACATTCCCAGTCGTAGCGAGATAGCATGTTGACAGTTTCAGAGGTTGCAGGGGGCCTTCTCTCGTCTGGAGTTTCGTCGAAGGCTATCATGTTCACCCTGTCATTTTGGGGGAATGGATTTCCAGGACCACGGGGGCATTCCAACTTTCCTTTTTCGATTAGCCCCTGGACCACCTGCTTTAGCATGAAGCAATTATCGGTGGTGTGACCGGGGCAACTGTGGAAGGCGCAGTGCTTGCTCATATCCATGTTGGGCTTGAGAGTCTTTGGTTGGAAATTCTCGAGAGGCTTGAGGAGATTTCGCTTTATCAATGCTTCAAATACTTGGCCCAGAGGCATTTCGAGGTTGTCGAAATGCTGGAACTGTGGGATGCGAGGGGGATTGTTATTCCTCGGGAGTGCCTGATCACGGTTTACTTGAGCTCCATTTTGGATGTAGTGTACCGTTCTGGCTGCTTCTTTTCCTTTGTTCGGGACAGGTGCTGAAGTTGACAGGTTTGTCCGATAACGGTAAGACGAAGCAGGGGTTGCTGTTGTCTTCTGAAGGCTCAGAGTCTTCTCAAACTTGGTTCCGGCGTTGACCATGGCTCGGAGATCTGGATAGAAGTGATGGCTGATCAAGGTCCTCAGAGATGGCTTGAGGCAGGAATGGAAGATGTCCATTTGCTCTTCTTTGGAAAGCTGATCCATTATCTCACTGAATGTGCGCTCGCCCGAAAAAATAGGAAAAAGGAGTCGCCACGCCGTTTTAAGAGAAAACATTGAAAACCTTTTTGTTTAGAGAAAATGGGTTCGGGGGTCAAGTTACGTGTTGGGAAGAACCAAGAGTTCACCCAACACGCCTCGTCCGTAGACGAGTCTTTCAATGTTCAACATTCCATTCATTCAAATGTGTGTGCAAAGTGTGTATGACAAGAATACGTATGAAATGCATAATAGTGATTTGTTTTATTACTCAACAAGGGGAAATACAATTTGTAAGCCGTTTTCCATGGGAGGCCACATCCCATTTACAACTAAGAGGAACAATACTTACAACTGAAATGTGGTCTCTGCAGAGAGCCACTTGTGTCGCGTGACACAGGACTCCAACTGTCCAATTGTGTCGCGTGACACGAGTTGACCGTCTGTAGGTACCTTACAATGTGAGCACTGATCTAACATAAATCAATCCAAATCCCAACATAATAACAATACAACTCAGAAACCAACGAATATACAATGGATTGACCAAGGGGATGTGGATATAGGGAGATCCACACTCCTTTGGCCAATAGGCAACGAATCCAACAAACTCACATCATTAGCATCGACAATACCAAGCAAAGCTAATTAAACAGAGAGATCGGCAGTTGGGACTTGATAATTGGGGACAGATAGAGTCTAATTATCAAGTCCGGGGAATAGATTGCAACGAGACAAATAAACAGTAAATAAGAGATGAAAGTGAGGAAATCGTTACCCTCGTAGTCCACAAATTCGATACCAAGTTAGGTATCGAATTCTTCAATTCAGCTTCGCGGAACAAACTCGAACTCAGATTCCAGGTTGAGTCGCTTGAGTGATTTCCAGTACGCAGATGTGTTGAACAGGCTTGGCTCCGGAACAGGGGAAGAAGGCTGTGGTCGTCGGCTTTGGGTAGGGAGAAGGATAGAACCGGGTAAGGGCGACTTTAGTTTAGAGATAGGGGTTGGATTGCTGCCGGAGTAGAAGGTAGAGAAGGTGCCGGTGAGATTTCCGTTCAATTGGATTTCAGGTCGATTGGTTTTGGGTGGAGAGCAGCTAATAGCGAGGGAGATTGAGAGATTCAGATCGAGAATTGAAGGAGGAAATTAGGTCGTGGTTTTGGTGAGAGAGATGCAGTCTAGAATAGGAAAAGAGGTTATCGGCTTAGGATTTGGAATTGGTGTTGTTGAGGAGAGGCACGGTGGTGGCTGTTGTGGTTGTAACCGGAGAAGACGGTGGGGAGGTCGCCGGTTGATTGGGAGAATTAGATGAGGAAGATGACAGGGGCGGCCATGGATGGATTGAGGGAGGTAGAAATTGGGTCGGTGAAGGGGGTAATTGAGATAGAGAGAGGTCGCTGGTGTTGGATTTGGGTGAGGGAGGAGCTTGGCCGAGGTTGCCGGTGTTGAGGGAGAGAACAGGTGAAGGTTTGGCCGAAGATTGGTGAGGCTAGGTTGAGGTTGATGATGGAGGTTGGATTGGGTTGTTCACCGGAGAGTAATTTGGTGAGGAAGAAGCTAGGTTGAAGTGAAGGAGACCGGCAATGGAGGGATGGATCTGCGTATAGAGAGAGGTTAGAGAGAGAAGGTGAAGTTTGCGTATTGAGAGAGAAAGGGTGAGCTGTGTTGTGTGTGAATTGTGAGAGCCCCCTTACAAATGAAACGCAAATTGGCATTTATACGTAGATTGGAAATTGGATTAATTGGTCGCACGACCCAACGTATCCAATTTCCATGCCTCAAGCTGTCGCACGACTGGAAACGCCAATAACCGATTCTGGCGCCAAAACCAGATTCTGGAACATTCCGGGTTAATACCCAAAAGGTCCAAACTGATTAATTCCTTTTAGGTCCTTTTGTCCGGGAAAGATATTAAAATACACTTCCTTTGCGAGAAACATATAAAATATTTCCGAAAGTCTCAGAACGAATCGGGAATTTACCAAAACGCCCCTTAGTGCAATTTTATCATTTAAAATGCACCTAAAAAAGGATTACGAATTGGATTGGCGTACTCACAGAGCCCCTCGGCAACGTCACTTATGGAAGAAGTGAGGTTGTCGATAAAAAGGACCCAATCTCAATCAGCAGCAGGGGGATAAGGCGAAGGGCTAGACGGTGATCTGGGGAATCGGATGGCTGGACCTTTTGAGAAAGGATTCCTACGTATCCCTTGAAAGGGAATCAAGCCGGTCGTAGTTCGAGAGAAACTAATTGAGGGGGGCTGAACATAGGGGAAAACTATTTGAAGGTCTCTTGACCTAAAAGGGATTTATTTGAAGGTCTCTTGACCTAAATAAGATTATTTGAAGGTCTCTTGACCTAAAAGGGGTTATTTTAAGGTCTCTTGACCTAAACGAGATCATTTGAAGGCATCTCAACCTGAAAGGGATTATTTGAAGGTCTCTTGACCTAAAAGGGATCATTTGAAGGTCTTTCGACCTAAACGAGATTATTGGAAGGTATCTCAACCTGACAGGGATTATTTGAAGGTCTCTTGACCTAAACGAGATTATTTGAAGGCATCTCAACCTGAAAGGGATTATTTGAAGGTCTCTTGACCTAAAAGGGATCATTTGAAGGTCTCTTGACCTAAAAGGGGGTATTTTAAGGTCTCTTGACCTAAACGAGATCATTTGAAGGCATCTCAACCTAAAAGGGATTATTTGAAGGTCTCTTGACCTAAAAGGATCATTTGAAGGTCTTTCGACCTAAACGAGATTATTGGAAGGTATCTCAACCTGACAGGAATTATTTGAAGGTCTCTTGACCTAAACGAGATTATTTGAAGGCATCTCAACCTGAAAGGGATTATTTGAAGGTCTCTTGACCTAAAAGGGATCATTTGAAGGTCTCTTGACCTAAAAGGGGGTATTTTAAGGTATCTTGACCTAAATGAGATCATTTGAAGGCATCTCAACCTAAAAGGGATTATTTGAAGGTCTCTTGACCTAAAAGGATCATTTGAAGGTCTTTCGACCTAAACGAGATTATAGGAAAGTATCTCAACCTAACAGGGATTATTTGAAGGTCTCTTGACCTAAACGAGATTATTTGAAGGCATCTCAACCTGAAAGGGATTATTTGAAGGTCTCTTGACCTAAAAGGGATCATTTGAAGGTCTCTTGACCTAAAAGGGGGTATTTTAAGGTCTCTTGACCTAAACAAGATCATTTGAAGGCATCTCAACCTAAAAGGGATTATTTGAAGGTCTCTTGACCTAAAAGTATCATTTGAAGGTCTTTCGACCTAAACGAGATTATTGGAAGGTATCTCAACCTGATAGGGATTATTTGAAGGTCTCTTGACCTAAACGAGATTATTTGAAGGCATCTCAACCTGAAAAGGGATTATTTGAAGGTCTCTTGACCTAAAAGGGATTAATGCTTCTAGCAAAGTAATTGACTGAGACATGCTTTCATACCTGTGCTGTGCTCACCTGTAGCTGCCGAAAGGTCTTAGACTACCGTTGCTGTTGGGAGATAGCTGTTGAGGGTCTCATGCTACTATTGGTTCTGCTGGGGATAAGTGTAGCTGCCCGGGGTCTCACGCTACTTCTGTTTCTTCTCTTTGTTGTTCTTTTTTCGGTCTTGTTGCTGGACTGTCCTTGTTGATTGTCCATCTTTTCTTTTGTGCCCTTAGCTTTGCTTGGGAAGCTGGGGACTCTGCTCTTGTCTGGTGAGATAACTTCTTTCTTTTCTTTTGGGGTCGAGGACTCTGCATTTCTGGGGAGTCAGCTTTCTTTCTTTCTCTTTTTGGGGCCGTGAACTCTGCATTTCTGGGGAGTCGGCTTCTTTCTTTTTCTTTCTTTTGGGGTGCTTTGCTTTGGAGGCTATTCTTTCTCTTCTTTTTGGTGTGCTCTGCTTTGGGAGGCTATTTTTTCTTTTCCTTTTTGGTGTGCTCTGCTTTGGGAGGCTATCACAAACACGGGCTTTTTGTATTCTTCTTTTTTCTTTCGGCTCGTCTTGAGGGCCAGTCTTTGAGGTTCAGTGAGCATTATTGTCTGGATTCTGGGGCAGCTGGGGCTCTTCTTTCTTTGGCAAGCATTGTTTGGGGGCTGAGGCTACCATTTGTCGACGCTTGCTGGATGGCCGTTCACAGGACGGTCTTTGCAATACAGGCTTCGAAGTCGTCGGGACTGGTGAGCATTATTTCTTTGGATTCTGGGGCAGCTGGGGCTCTTTTCTTTGACAAGCATTGTTTGAAGACTGGGGCTGCTGGGGCTCTTTCATATGATGCTGGTGAGATCGGATGGCTGGACCTTTGGAGAAAGGATTCCTACGTATCCCTTAAAGAGGGAATCAAACCGGTCGTAGTTCTGGGCCTTATGAAGATAATAGAGCGGGGTCTGTCACCTGCGGGATTTGGAATCCTTGTCCAAGATTGTGATTCGAGGGACAGTCCTCACGATCACATTACGATCACCTGATTATTGTATTCTGCAGGGGGAGACACAACACTCTAGACACTTTGCATTTTATTTAACCTCTTGCTTATGCATTATTAATCTTTTGTTGCACAAGTCCATCTCAGCTGGGGAGAATAGGGAAGTGAGGGTTTTTTTTTCTTTTGCACGGCTTGGTGAGCAGATGTGTATGTAGCCATTATGATATGAGGGATTGTGTATGGAACGAAAATGTTTATGATGGGGTGGACCCTCTCCCGAGGATTTGAAAAGTGTATGAGTGACGGTGTATGGATGGTGCAGCTTAGGCAAGTCGGGGATGCTCTCGAAAGTACAGATTGTAGCAGGTTCATTATTGGTGAGGACAGAGTGTATCGCGTGTCTGAGACTGCAAGCAACAGAGGGGGGCAGAGAGCAATCCCAGCTTGGCGAAGCCCCAGTTGACAGTGTAAAGCAACCCTGGAGGGAATCTGGTAAGGAGAGCCGGAGGGATATCTTAACCAAAGCCCCAGCTTGAGGAAATTCCATGCAGCTTCATCGCAGACAGAGTTATCTTGTGGCCGAGGAGGCAACCCATCATTTCAAACCGCAGTCAATCAGTCACTGGACAAGACTCGGAAGTGTTTACGTGCAGGGAAGAACCTTTTTGTTTAGAGAAAATGGGTTCGGGGGTCAAGTTACGTGTTGGGAAGAACCAAGAGTTCACCCAACACGCCTCGTCCGTAGACGAGTCTTTCAATGTTCAACATTCCATTCATTCAAATGTGTGTGCAAAGTGTGTATGACAAGAATACGTATGAAATGCATAATAGTGCTTTGTTTTATTACTCAACAAGGGGAAATACAATTTGTAAGCCATTTGCCATGGGAGGCCACATCCCATTTACAACTAAGAGGAACAATACTTACAACTGAAATGTGGTCTCTGCAGAGAGCCACTTGTGTCGCGTGACACAGGACTCCAACTGTCCAATTGTGTCGCGTGACACGAGTTGACCGTCTGTAGGTACCTTACAATGTGAGCACTGATCTAACATAAATCAATCCAAATCCCAACATAATAACAATACAACTCAGAAACCAACGAATATACAATGGATTGACCAAGGGGATGTGGATATAGGGAGATCCACACTCCTTTGGCCAATAGGCAACGAATCCAACAAACTCACATCATTAGCATCGACAATACCAAGCAAAGCTAATTAAACAGAGAGATCGGCAGTTGGGACTTGATAATTGGGGACAGATAGAGTCTAATTATCAAGTTCGGGGAATAGATTGCAACGAGACAAATAAACAGTAAATAAGAGATGAAAGTGAGGAAATCGTTACCCTCGTAGTCCACAAATTCGATACCAAGTTAGGTATCGAATTTTTCAATTCATCTTCGCGGAACAAACTCGAAATCAGATTCCAGGTTGAGTCGCTTGAGTGATTTCCAGTACGCAGATGTGTTGAACAGGCTTGGCTCCGGAACAGGGGAAGAAGGCTGTGGTCGTCGGCTTTGGGTAGGGAGAAGGATAGAACCGGGTAAGGGCGACTTTAGTTTAGAGATAGAGGTTGGATTGCTGCCGGAGTAGAAGGTAGGGAAGGTGCCGGTGAGATTTCTGTTCAATTGGATTTCAGGTCGATTGGTTTTGGGTGGAGAGCAGCTAATGGCGAGGGAGATTGAGAGATTCAGATCGGGAATTGAAGGAGGAAATTAGGTCGTGGTTTTGGTGAGAGAGATGCGGTCTAGAATAGGGAAAGAGGTTATCGGCTTAGGATTTGGAATTGGTGTTGTTGAGGAGAGGCACGGTTGTGGCTGTTGTGGTTGTAACCGGAGAAGACGGTGGGGAGGTCGCCGGTTGATTGGGAGAATTAGATGAGGAAGATGACAGGGGCGGCCATGGATGGATTGAGGGAGGTAGAAATTGGGTCGGTGAAGGGGGTAATTGAGATAGAGAGAGGTCGCTGGTGTTAGATTTGGGTGAGGGAGGAGCTTGGCCGAGGTTGCCGGTGTTGAGGGAGAGAACAGGTGAAGGTTTGGCCGGAGATTGGTGAGGCTAGGTTGAGGTTGATGATGGAGGTTGGATTGGGTTGTTCACCGGAGAGTAATTTGGTGAGGAAGAAGCTAGGTTGAAGTGAAGGAGACCAGCAATGGGGGGATGGATCTGCGTATAGAGAGAGATTAGAGAGAGAAGGTGAAGTTTGCATATTGAGAGAGAAAGGGTGAGCTGTGTTGTGTGTGAATTGTGAGAGCCCCCTTACAAATGAAACGCAAATTGGCATTTATACGTAGATTGGAAATTGGATTAATTGGTCGCACGACCCAACGTATCCAATTTCCATGCCTCAAGCTGTCGCACGACTGGAAACGCCAATAACCGATTCTGGCGCCAAAACCAGATTCTGGAACATTCCGGGTTAATACCCAAAAGGTCCAAACTGATTAATTCCTTTTAGGTCCTTTTGTCCGGGAAAGATATTAAAATACACTTCCTTCGCGAGAAACATATAAAATATTTCCGAAAGTCTCGGAACGGACCGGGAATTTACCAAAACGCCCCTTAGTGCAATTTTATCATTTAAAATGCACCTAAAAAAGGATTGCAAATTGGATTGGCGTACTCACACTCACTAAGCTTCCAGTTCCATCTTTTGTAGAACACACCCACAGGCTCATCGTCCTTTTGCTCGGTGGCTTGCAGATCGTGGCGGTTTGTCTCCCACTAAGGTTGGCGCGGTACTTCTCCAGGAAGATCTCGCTGATTTGGTCCCACGTGGAGCGGTTTTCTGCCTTTACGTTGAGGAACCACTTTAGCGCTGTGGACTTGAGAGAATGTTGGAAGTGATTCGCCATTTGTTGAGGGGCTGCCCCTTTGGCTCTCATACCCAAGACATATGTGTCGATGTGGGTTTTTGAGCATTCTGTTCCGTCGAACTTTTCCATTTCCGGCATCCTGAATTTCAGAGGAAGCGGGACCACCTTGTTTGGATTAGTGGGCATGAGGGAAACCTTCCGAGAACTGGCTAGCTTGCCTTGCATGTCTTTCATTTGCTCGATCAACCAAGCCATGTGATGATCGGCAGGTTGAGGAGGGTTGCCGTTTTCGGGGATGGACACCGAAGATGGAGGTGGATCGGCTGATGGGATCGCCATTCGGGAGTCTTGGGGAGGTAGTTGAGTGTATACCAACCCATACCTGGAGTGTTGAAATTAAGGGCGTGATTGCCTGGGCCGCCAAGGGTTGTGTTTGGGAATTGGGGAAATGTTTTATCAGCCCCGAGTGGAAGACTAGCGGGTGGTAAGTTTGAGATGTCGGGATATCCGCTTGGGATGCCTGTCCCGGTTAAGCATGGGGGTTTCAGGTTATGGCTGTGAGGCTCGTATAGAGGTAGAGGATTGAATCTTGGGGGGTACCAAGATGCACTGGGGTCTGGTGGAGCAGGTTCGTATGTGTGCTGTTGATACTGTGCTTGGGGTGCAGAGCCGGGAAACTGACTGTGCTGAGGCGGGCATGTCGGAGCCGCTTGACTGATGCCTGAGTGGAGCTTTGAGCGAGAGCTGCTTTGCGTTGCTGGGATCTCGTAGCTTGGCGGAGGCGGGACCTGCTGATAGCTTTGAGAAACCGGGGGAGCCAGTATTTCTTCGTCTTCTATGAGAACGAAGGTTCCATCAGGTTGGGGAACTGCAACGGTTCCTCGAAGGCGCAGGGTGTCTACTATCCAGGCTTGCTGCTCTTCTTGGCGCTTCTTGAGAGTTTCGAAGGCTCGTAGCACCTCCTCCATTGTCTGGAGGTTTCTTAGCGGCGGGGTTCCGTTTCCCTCACTGATATCTGTTGATCCCGTCATGGGGGAGTAGCCGGCTGTGCGGACCGCTGAATCAGAAGGGCTGTCAGACCTTGTGACTTCGATACTGAAAAGGTGGCTCCCGGGTATTCTCAACCACTCTCGGTTCGCTGGAGGGGGTGACGGGTAAGGTTTAGACATGGGAAGGCCTTTCGGGATAAAAGGGGGAAAGCTCACGTGACATGCAGTTTCCGCTTTTTATTTCTGATTTTTTTATTGTTTTAATTTACTTAAAACAGTGTTTTCTCAGAGTCCTAGGTAAGTTGGAAAAAATTTCTCTTCTTTTTCGCAACTATGCTAGATCCTGGGTCAGTGGAGACCATTTGTGCGGCTATAAGCCCCTCGTTTTGCACCTGTATTTCGACATTCCGGGGTGGACAGCCCCGGGCGAGGGTCCTATAGGGCAAGCGGTTTCCACCGACCTAAAAGAAAAACCAAACCTAAGGACCGAGCCTGTCATGTTCGTTTTAACGTGTTAGCCATGTGAATAGTGAGCTGAGCCGACACCTGATTCAAGATCGGGTTGAGAGTTCGGCATGACCTCTCTTTACCTTGCTTGCGCAAGGGATCTGTGACGTTTAGGCATTGGCTGGGTCATATCGTCATGGCTGACGTATTAAAGGCTTGATGACATGGTGTCATGTGAGCATGGATGTATATCCGGGACGGAACATCGTCTGGGTGTAGCTTTGGAAATCAAGATCAGGTCAAGATTTTTGCATGACCTTTCATCGCTTTGCTTGCGCAAGGTATCTTGAGTTCCGAGCCTCAACTCAGAAAATGGCCGGCATGGGATATGTATCCAGGCTTGTATGACACGGACTGGGTAAAAACCAACCGAGTCTGGACAGAGTGTGACTCAAGACTCAAACGTGCAGGGTTGACGCTTGGCTAGGATGGGATGTTTGGAATAATCCCGTGCGCATCCAAGAGGCCTAGGAAGACCAAACGGACTGCAACTGAGACCACTCCGGGTTGAGGGTTGTAGTGTGCAGTGTATCCGAGGCAGCAGTGCGCGTAGCGTGTGGTGTAATCGAGGCAGCAGTGTGAGTAGCGTGCGGTGTACCGAGGCAGCAGTGCGAGTAGTGTGCGGTCTCTAAAATTCTTTTTCTGAGTAAAACAGAAGTTTTTGAAGAATTTTAAATATATGTACACAGATGTATATTGATGCATTTTTTTTTTTGTAATTTTATTTTTTTTGTAAATAAAAAGTAAAGCACATGCACACACACACAACAGTTAAAGAAAGAAAATGAAAATTTGACCCTCATCATCGTTTTAAAAATCTTTTGTTTTGTTTAAAAGTTTTTTAAAACAAAATGTCCCCAGCGGAGTCGCCAACTGAAATAGCCCGGATCCGAGAGGCAGCGCGTTCGCGCCCCGGCATCTGGCATTTCCCGCCTTGCGGCGTTTTGTTGGTGGAGGTGTCTCGCTGTGTTTTTGCTTTGTAGAGTCGCCACGCCGTTTTTATTAAGCCCAAAACATTGAAAAAGGACATTAGTTTAAGAAAATAAACTGTTTTGTGTGATGAGATTTTGAGTTCGGAGGTCAGATGACTCCTCGGGAAGAGAATATTAGAATATTAGAGCTCACCCGAGTCGCCTCGTAAAAACGAGTCTTTCGGTACCCCTTATTCTTTAAATATTGTGTGTGTGTGTATGTGCTTTTAAAAATGCATGTTGTATCGGATGTCTACATTGTACATTGCGTATTGAAATGTATTGAAATACTGTAGGAAGGAGGCCTTACCAATATTGGTTCGTGTCTGTCTTCCACTGGGGAATAGTGCTTGAGGATGGGATAGTGTTCCGGGACGGACCGGGATTGCTTCGGGATGAGCCGGTTGTCTGCGGACAGAGTTTCGGCATGTGTTGGGATCGCAGGGATCACTCGGGTAGAGTTTCGGCATGCGTTGAGATGCCAGGGATCACTCGGGCAGAGGTTCGGCGTGCGTTGGGATGGCAGGGATCGCTCGGGCAGAGGTTCGGCGTGCGTTGAGATGGCAGGGATCACTCGGGCAGAGGTTCGGCGTGGGCCGAAATCACCGGTTTGACTCGGAAAGAGCCGGGACGCCTCGGGAAAGACCAGGCAAGGCCTCGGAGTACCACGAGGGGCCTCAGAGTACCTCGAGAGTGCCTCGGGGCAGCGCGGGAGCGTCGCGAGAGCGCTCGGAAAGGCATCGGAGCACCACAAGGGAGCTCAGAAGGCCTCGGGAGGAACCGAAAGGGACTGGGATTGCCCCGAAGGGTCTTAGAGGGGTGCCTAAAGGCTGGGGGGAGAGGAGAGAAGAGGGAGATGTCTAAAATTAGGGAGGGGGAGCCCTCTATTTATAGTCCACAAATTTGTGCAAGAAGGTCCGTACGGACCTTCCATGAAATCCAAGATTTTGGTTTTCCCTGATTTGAGGGAATAATGTGGACTTTAAGAGGATTCTGAAATGATGGTGTCTGGTAACAAGAAGGTCCGTACGAACATCCTTGCATGCAGAAAGGTCCGTACGGACCTCCAAGGTATTCCAGTAATTATGATTTCCTGGATTTGAGGGAATAAGGTGGACTTTAAGAGGATTCAGTAATTATGATAACAAAGAGGTCCGTATGGACCATCTCTGCTTTTTTGCATAATTCCTCAAAAGTCCTTTTATCCTTTTTTGTTCCAGAAAGGCCCCCCCTTGGTTTGGTTGGTGGTTTTGTGGTTTTTTGAGGGTTACGGGTATTCGAGACTGCGTTTGTGTGAGTCTGCGGTGTTTCCCGTGCATTTGGAAGAGGGTGATCCAGATTAGGGTACTTACACCATGGCACCATATTATCATATGCAGTATTATCATGCAATAATATATTCATTAATAATTCAGTAAGTTAGAAACATAATACAACATATATTTAAATGATACCTGTTCCCCCTTGATCTTGTCAATTTCTTATGTCCTGAAAGTTGCAACCCTTTTACCTAGATATCATTTCAGGCATCGTGGAAATATATCATTTTTCCTTCGATTTATTGCATGCAGCTTACAACTTGTATGTTCAGCAAGCCAATACTGAAAGAATATAGTAGTATTAATTAATATTTCAACTATACAAAATAAATTTAAATAAAATATTTTATAGCATATGTTGTATTAACGATAGCAAATTCAGACATCCAATAGCTTTTGTTGGATTTTCCACTGTGTCCTTGACTGAACTCATGAGCATTTGTAGTATATATCCGGACCAGTTGTACTCCTTCATTAAATCCAAATTTCAACATATTCCAACCATCCATTTGACATTATGCCAGATTTAGTTTTACAAAAAAGTGTAGTTAACAAGTACAAGGATGCAAGCTTAGCAAAATCAGCCCGGTCAATAGCTTTGTTCCCATTTGCACCTGCTATAACTGCACCTTTCAAAGCATTATTTGATATGCGACTTTTCAAACCTTTGAATCTTCTCATGCACAATGAAGAATTTTCTAAATTGATAGTCGATGTCAACACAATATTTTTAGTCCCACTTCTTACACCAAATATGAGTTCTATATCTTTTTCTGATATCTTTAAGAGCTTTCCTCCAATAATAAATGCATCCTTCTCTATGTTGTACGTTGTCAAAATATCATATGTTACCAAATCTGATTTCCTTAATCCAAATCGAACTTTTTGGTTTTTACTATCATACTTCCTCATAATGGATTCAACCAAAAAGTAGAACGGTATCTTCTTATGCTCCTCAAAATGTTTTTCCTTACGTGCAATTGTTGTCATCAATTTTGAAATTCCCTCTAATGATGATCCATAATTCCACCTACCTTTGGCAGGGCCAACATACCTTGGACATTCCAGTATTTCATTCTTCGTTTTAGTTGCACTCCTTGTTTGTACATTGTTAGACATCTGCACATTCATATAGCATTCTAGTATAATTAGATGTTGTAATATAAATAAAACAATACAACATGCAAACACCTAAGTCATACAATATCATATTCATTTGATTACATATATACATACAATAGTAGTGTGTAGTAGTATGGTACAGTATTATAATAAAATAATACAACATTTTCAAAATACTGCATTTAATTTCAAAATAATACAACATTAACCAATCAAAAATGATACAACATGCATCTAATTTGATAATACTGCATTTCATATAGCATTCATATAACATTCATACGTCATTGTGATGTACCCGATTTTTTTTTAAAAATCAAACGGAGTCGCCACGCCATTTTTATTTTGAGAGCCAAAACTTTGAAAAAAGCCCGAGATCAGAAATTTAGGTTCGGAGGTCACGTTACGCGTCGGGAAGGACGTTAGTGTGCACCCGGCGCGCCTCGCAAAACGAGTCTTCCAAACATTTGAAATCCTTTGTTGTGTGTGTGTGTGTTTTGACCAAAATGAGTTGAAACTGAGAAAAACAAAAATGGGGAACTCTTTATAAGACTTTGAACAATCCCCAAGATTTTTGGTATGATTTTTGGATTGAGTCTTGGTACTCAAAAGATTTTTGGATTTGAAAAGCAATTCTGCCAGAATGAAAGAAGGCAGTTGACCCTTGACTTTGAAATGGACTTAAAGGCTTCAAAACCTCAGATTCTGGGGAAAGTCAGAGAGTAAAAGTTGCTTAAAACACCATAAATAGGGTTTCTGAAAAGGAAATTTCCATTTTTGAAGTAATTTGAGGGGTCAAAACCTTCTGGAAATCTAAGATGTGAAATCTGGATTTCCAGAAGCTGATGAACTGTCCTCTAAAAGAAAAATTGAAAAAAGGATTTTTACTCACTCAAAAAATAAAATAAAAATATTTCTGGAAATCTCTGGATGTTGGCTACAAAAAGTATTTTGTAGTAAACACCCAATTCCAAGTTTTACTGGGTCCAAAAAATAGGAAAATGGACTGAGGTCTCAGAACAATGCTACTGGACAGCAAGATGTTCTTGAGGGAAAATGTGATTTTTGGGGGATTTGCATCTATGTTCACCCCATTTTCATCCCTAGACTTGATACCACTACTTTTTGTTAAGTGGTTATCATATTCAAGTCATCCTTGGGGAATTTATGGGGTTTAAACATGTCCTTTGCAAAGGGAAAGGGGATATTTTGTAAAGATGAATTTAAAGAGAAAAAACAACTAAAGATTTAAAATGTGGACCATTTGAGATGGTCATTCATGAAGATGAACTTCAAGATGACCATCTTGGGTCAAAACTTAAGTGAAACTAGACATCAAGTAGATCCAAGTAAGAAGAACAAGATGATCAAGAAGTTAAAAGAGGATTTTAGGGTTTTGAGAAGGAGGGCTTTACCAATGGTGACACCCTATCTTCCTAGGCTTGGAATTTGACTTGAGGAGTATCAAGATTTGGTGTTTGGCTTGAGGAGTATCAAGGTTTGGTGTTTGGATTTGTGTTTGGAGTGAGATTGGGAAATATTCAAGAGAAAATGGTGGCAATCTAGGGATTCCCACTGTTTTCTCTCTATATTTCGCCAGAGTTTCGTTGCTGTGATCCAATTGTGTTGTGTAAACTGAGAGAGGAGGGTTCAATTTATAGGACACTGTGAGTGTCAATCATATCCGCGCGGATAGGGTTCGACGCGTGCACTGTTCATCTGCTACAGTGTAGGCTGTTGGACAGGAGGAATATTTTCAGAAAATTCAAACTGATTGCTGTTTTTCAACTTTCTTAATTCGGATTTTTCCAATTTCTTTTGCTTTTTGAGATTCTTTTCTTGGTTTAACTTTAAATGGCAATGCCCATTTTACCCTTACTTTGTTAGAAAAGTTAGGAGTGTTAGGAATTGTTAGAAATGTTATAACTTTCGTTAATTTTCTAACGAAAATTCTAACAAGCTCAAATTGGAGCACTTACAGTAGCCCCTCGGCGACGGCGCTTTCGAAGGAAGCGGGGTCGTCGATAAGAGTAAGGCTCCATATTTGGCAGGATGATCGAGTGATCGGGTGGCTGAACCTATTCAATAGGCTATCTACGTATCCCGAATGGGAATCAAGCCAGTCGTAGTTCGGGTCTTTGACCCTGGAGATGATGGCGTTTTAGGTGCCTCGAACCTGATGAGCGAGTTCTGCAGTCGGTTGCTGGAGAGAAACTCTGTTGGGGGTAAGAGATGACCATTTTCGGTCTGATGGCTATCCGCTCTGCTGGGGATAGGAATGACCATTTTCGGTTTGGTGGCTATCCGCTCTGCTGGGGATAGGAATGACCCTTTTCGGTCTGGTGGCTACCCGCTCTGCTGGGGATGATTGCGATTTATTGCTTTCCTAGTGATAGCGTTTTAGGTGCCTCAAACCTTGGAGATGGCGTTTTAGGTGCCTCGAACCTTGGAGATGTCGTTTTAGGTGCCTCGAACCTTGATGATGGCGTTTTAGGTGCCTCGGACCTTGATGATGGCGTTTTAGGTGCCTCAAACCTGGATGATGATGGCTTTTTAGGTGCCTTGAACCTTGATGTGAAATGCCCTTTCGGTGGACTTTGTCTGCTGCCGAAGGAGAGGGTGACCGTTTTGGTCGAGGGGCTGGACCTAATGACAGGCTACCTACGTATCCCTAGTGGGAATCAAGCCCTTTCGTAGTTCGAGTGTTTAACCCTAAGATTGGACTATTTTTGGGAAGTTGCCCTGAGATCTGACTATTTTTGGGAAGTCACCCTATGGTTTTGACTATTTTTGGGAAGTCACCCTAAGGTTTTGACTGTTTTTGGGAAGTCGCCCTATGGTTCGACTATTTTGGGGAAGTCACCCTAAGGTTTTGACTGTTTTTGGGAAGTCGCCCTATGGTTCGACTATTTTGGGGAAGTCGCCCTAAAATCTGACTATTTTTGGGAAGTCACCCTATGATCTGACTATTTTTGGGAAGTCGCCCTGAGATCTGACTATTTTTGGGAAGTCACCCTATGATCTGACTGTTTTTGGGAAGTCACCCTAAGGTTTTGACTGTTTTGGGGAAGTCGCCCTAAGATCTGACTATTTTTGGGAAGTCACCCTATGATCTGACTATTTTTGGGAAGTCGCCCTGAGATCTGACTATTTTTGGGAAGTCACCCTATGATTTGACTGTTTTTGGGAAGTCACCCTAAGGTTTTGACTGTTTTGGGGAAGTCGCCCTAAGATCTGACTATTTTTGGGAAGTCGCCCTATGGTTTGACTATTTTTGGGAAGTCGCCCGGGTAATAATTTCGGTTTGTCAAATTAGAGGATGATTACGATTTGTCGCTTTCCTCGTGTTGTGTGTTGAAATTGAAGTGATAGCGTTTTAGGTGCCTCGAACCTTGATGATGGCGTTTTAGGTGCCTCGAACCTTGATTTGAAGGGATCGGTCTTACTTTTGCTGCCGAGGATAATGGGAAAAGAAGCGGGATTCCGTTAACTTCGCTGGGGATTTTGTTAGCCTAAGTTGGAGTTTAGTTCAGGAGTATGAACCTAAATGGGGACCTAGTTCAGGAGTATGATTCTAAGTCAAGGTTTAGTTCAGGAGTATGAACCCAAATGGGGACTTAGTTCAGGAGTATGATTCTAAGTCAAGGTTTAGTTCAGGAGTATGAACCCAAATGGGGACTTAGTTCAGGAGTATGATTCTAAGTCAAGGTTTAGTTCAGGAGTATGAACCTAAATGGGAACTTAGTTCAGGAGTATGATCCTAAGTTGAGGTTTGGTTCAGGAGTATGGACCTAAATGGGAACTTAGTTCAGGAGTATGATCCTAAGTTGGGGTTCGGTTCAGGAGTATGGACCTAAATGGGAATTTAGTTCAGGAGTATGATCCTAAGTTGAGGTTCGGTTCAGGAGTATGGACCTAAATGGGAACTTAGTTCAGGAGTATGATCCTAAGTTGAGGTTTTGTACCTGAGGGAGACTATTTGAAGGTGTTCTCGCTGGGGAAGATTCGGGCTTATGAGAACTATCGGGGAAAAGGGTGACCGTGCTGGTCAAGCGGCTGGACCTATGGTAGGCTGCCTACGTATCCTGAGTGGGAATCAAGCCTGGACGTAGTTCGAAAATTGCTGGGGATGGTCTTTGATGGTTTGACAGTATTTGGGAGTCACCCGAGGTTTGACTGTTTTTTGGGAAGTCACCCTAAGATTTGATGATAATGTTCTTTTTTAGAAAAGTAGTTGACTAAGATATGCTTTCATACCTGTGCTGTGCTTACCTGTAGCTGCCGGAAGGACTGAGGCTACGGCTGATGTTGATGAAGAGTTGTTAGGTTGCCATTCGTGGGACGGTTTCTGCTGACGATTTGCTGTCTTTGGAGGCATTTTGACCTGAAGGAGGAGTTTGGTTGAGTCTGCATCTTGCTGGTGATCGTCAACCTTGTAGAGGTTGTTGAGCTTGTCTTCACATTGGGGCTTCTTGCTTTTGAGAACTTGGTGTCTCTGACCGCATTGTATTTGAGAACTTGGCGTCCCTGACCGATTTGTATTTGAGAACTTGGCGTCCCTGACCGATTTGTATTGGAGAACTTGGCGTCCCTGACCGATTTGTATTTGAGAACTTGGCATCCCTGACCGATTTGCATTTTGAGAACTTGGCGTCCTTGACCGATTTGCATTTGAGAACTTGGCGTCCCTGACCGATTTGTATTGGAGAACTTGGCGTCCCTGACCGATTTGTATTGGAGAACTTGGCGTCCCTGACCGATTTGTATTTGAGAACTTGGCGTCTCTGACCGATTTGTAGACACTGGAGGCTGTCTTCATCCATTTGTGGACATTGGAGGTCGTCTTTAGCAAGTTGCAGACGCCGGAGGTTGTCTTTGCCAAGCTATAGACATGGGGACTATCTTTGCCAAACTGTAGATGCTGGAGGCTGTCTTCATCCATTTGTGGACATTCGGAGGTCGACTTTGGTGAAGATCATCCTTGCTGAATTCCTGCATTCGTTATTGAAGAGGAAGATGCATATATGGCATTCATGATGACGGATGCATGCATAGAACCAAAAATGATTATGAGATGATGCATTTACTTGCTTTCGAAGATGTGCCTAGCCTAAGCTTTTGGCAGGGAAATTACGATTTATGATTTTCAATCACCTAGGATTTTTCCTATTGATTCAAGTTTTGTGCATGCTACATGAGCCCTTGGGAGATTTTTGTGGGGATGCATGGTGATGTATGTGTCTGGAGACTGTTTGGGACAGATTTTGAACAAGTGGGGGGTGAGATCCCTCGACAGTATCACATGAGATTGGATTCGGATCCCGGGTCTTGGTTGGAATTTTCCCTCTCAATCTTGGTCATTTGAAGGCGTCTTTGACTGGCTCTAGGGCACGTTGATATGAGTGAAGCTTCTTTCATTTGGGTGAGCTGTGACTTTGGCCGAAACCTTGTTCGGGGAATGATTTGATGGAATTGCTAATGCCGGGAGAAACCCTGATCTTGAATTCCGATGCTACGGGAAGCTGCCGTGTACCAAGTTCTGAAGCTGAAATTCTTTCTTGATAAAATTCGGGTCCAAAAGACCATCTTGACAAAGCCCCCGGATCTTGAGTAGGCAAAGTCCAGATTTTGAAGAAGCGACTTGGCGAGTCTATCTCGTAGTGAAGAACCCAATGTGGACCCAAAGGTGGCTATAGAAGCCCCAGCTTGAAGAGCTGATCTGGGAGAACCGCTTAGCAAGCCCCAGCGTGAAGAAATTCGGAAGCAGTCTTGCGTAGACGAGTCGTCATGTGACCGAGGAGGCACCCATCTTTTCAGATCTTAGTCAACCAGCCAATGAACAAGACTCAGAAATGTTTACGTGCAGGGGCACATCTTTCGAAAAGTGGGAATGAATCCCGATTTTGTGTATACACACTCGCTTTAGGTTTGACTCTTTTGAGAGAGTATAAGCATCACAAGGTGTGGAAAAGTGTATGGAAGCCCCTGCTGACAGAAAGACAGTGTTTGGCTCTATTTTCCTATGATATAGAAAGAGAAGACTTGTCGAGACACTTGAAAACTTGTCTTATTCATGATGATCACAAGGTTTCTTAAAACCCTTTGTTAATGTTCGGGTTATTCAACTCCTAAATCTGATATGAACAAATATTTTGATTAATCACAAGGAGAAAACCAACTGATATCGAGGATCAAGCTCGAAAAGTGTATAGGGACGATTCTTGATGAGACCGGATTTTTTTTTTTGAGATTTGTTTGTGATTTCGACCGGACCATTTCTGGTTGCCTACGTTCCCTCCATTATGAAGAGCTCAGGTCGCCGTAGTTCGGGCTTATCCCGAATGAAAAGAGAACGAATGTTGAAATTCGAGGATCTGAGGACCTTTGGGGATTTTGAGGATTTGGAGGATTGAATAACATATCCCCTTAGAGTGTCCGTGAAAGACACGGATGCGAAGCTTGATGGGACATCCACGGCAAGTGTTTGTGAGGAGAAATGAAATATGCTCACATCAGGTTTAAATTTGCACAATCTTTGATTGATAATTTTGAACCAAGATGAATTAGATTCCGATTTAAGCAAGCAATGAAGCATTAATTTGATTTAGATCTTAAAGATTTTACGATGAAATTGCTATCCGATAGGAATTGCAGCTGGGTTTCCAGGCTTCGATCGGCCATTGGGTAATTTTGGAAGTTATGACCTCTTAAAGTGAGAGGTCGATTTGGGCCTTTGCTTGGCGAACCTCTAAAGATGAGAGGTTGGCTTGCAGGGATGTGTTTGGGAAATCTACGGCGGGGAAGATTAATTGCCTCTAAGAATGAGAGGTCAAATTTTGGCTTTGGCCGAAGGCGAGGGTAATGGGAGTATTCTCTAAAATCGAGAGGATGGCTTAGGATTGATTTAGGGTAATGGTGAGAGGAAGTACGAGCTATCGACAACCTTTTGCGATCTTGCGAGAATTCAGGCTCCTTTTGATCATTGGAGAGCTTCTTGAGAAGTCGGGGACTTTTGAGTTCTTCTTTTTTTTTTTTTTTTTTTTTTTGTTTTTTTTTTTTGGAAGGCTTCTGAGGAGCTTGGAATTATATCCGAGATTGTGAGGATTTTAAAATCCTTCTTTTGAGAATTCGGAAGGCCTCTTTGAGGAGTTGAGAATTATCTTTCCTTCCTTCACAACGTGAACATTTTATGCATCGCCGACTCTTGAAGCTAACTTCTTTGGCGTTGCTTGAACTTCTCTCAATAAGGAGCAAAGGTGATGGCTAAACAGGGTTTCAAAACATGCCGATCTTGAAATGAAAGGGTAGTGTTTAGTGAGGGTGAGGTAATGGCTTTCCTATGGGTGAAAGGCTTCAACCGCAATCCCTACCGGATGACCTAAACGAGATTAAGTCTTCATTGCTTGCTTAAGCTTTAAATGAGAAAAGATCCATGCAAATTCATCGAGCAACGAGGGGATGATGATGAAAGGGATGTGAGCATATGAGATGCAAGATGGGGAGTTGGTAAGCCCCAATTTGGGAAGGATATCAATTGATTTTTTCATTCTGATTAGTTTAAATATTAATCATTTCAAAGAGTTAGTGGTTGAGCAGCACAAGTGATCATTTTGGATAAAACCATTTCAATTAAGTGTAACGTGGGTGCGCAAGTGATGTCTCGAGTCTAGCAAGAAGAGAAAAAGACTTATATTAAAAGTTAGGCATTTAACCACTATCTCCAAAATGGACTACAACGACAAATGTCCAGGAAGGACTTAGGTGAAAGAAAAGTACTAGACCCTACGAAGGTTGACTCAAAAGACTATTTTAAAGATAGGTAGCCCCCAGTCTAGCCGCTCTTTGCTGTTGAACCATGCATCTATTCTTCGACCATTTGGAGACGGGAGCTATTGCGAGATCTTTCCATCGGGATTTCCTTGGCAATCTCTTTCTTAATCCAAACACTTTCATCGCTGCGATGGCTGATTCACCGACCTCACGAGGGCGAGTCAAATTCCATTATGCCCACAAGGCTTGAACCACCAAACTCGATCATGTTGACACTCATGTTGTTAGGGAGCGGGTTATTGATAGTATTAGGCCCTTCGGGCATCTCTAACCTCCCTTGCTCAATCAACCCTTGAATGGCCTTTTTCGGGGACGCAATCATCCGTCAGGTGCCCGTAGTGCGATAAAAGGCACAATGCTTGGAGGTATCCAAAGGAGCGTTGGGGTTTCTTGGGCGATAATTATCCAAAGGCCGGAGCAAACCTTCTTTTACCAATCCTCTAAAGATATCACTTAAAGGCATCCCAAGGTTTCTCAAGTCTTGGAGCCGGGATCTGGATGCATCGAGGCTTCTTGGGAACAAAGGAAGTGGCATTGTTACGATCTGTCCCGCGTAGCCGATCGCCTCTTTGCCTTTAGCGAAAGCGAGAGTAGTGTTGGAGGGAGGAGCCCGATATGCGTAGGCGGGTGCGGCGGTCGAGGCTGCTGATTGTAAGCCTTTTCAAACTTAGCCTCGGAATTAACCATTGCACGCAAGTCGGCGTAGGGGAAGTGGGTGAGGGAAGCTCTCAAATGCGGCTTCAAGCATGAGCGAAAGATGTCTAAGCTGCTCCTCATCGGAGGGAGGAATGGCCATTTCACTGAGCTTTAAGTTCCACCTCTTATAGAAATCCCCAATATTCTCATTAGGGCGCTGCATCGTTGTTTGCGAGTCAACTCTGTTTGTCTCCCATTCCAAGTTGGCTTTATACTTATACGTGAAAGTACTTGGTAATCTGTTCCCAAGTAGCCCTAGCTTGGTGCAATCGGAAAAACCATTTCAAAGCCCACGACTTCAAAGAGAGACTAAAGTAATCGGCCAAGCTGCTGGTTTGTGCATCCCTTAGCCTTCATTGCCAAAGTATAGGTGTCCAAGTGAGTTTTAGGGCATGTACTCCCGTCAAACAATTCCAGTGGGCATCACAAACTTGTGAGGCGGGGGACAATCGAGTCGGGATCTGTAGGCCGAAGAGCGGTGTTCTTTTTGGCGATCAATTCAGCAATCTGTGCTTTCATTTCCTTGTGTTGCTCCATAAACCAAGCCAATTGGGGATCCAAAGGTGGAGCGGGAATTCTGAGCCAATATTTGAGCTAGGAAGAGGACTAGCTGTTGGTGGTGCATTGGTGGAAGGAATACCATATCCGGAGCATAGGTGAAAACTGTCCTTGGCCCAAATTTCCACAGGGAGTGTAGGTAGGAGCTTGGGCAAAGGGATAAAATCCGGCGACTTCTTTGTTGGCTTCCAATCGACAGGGGAAGATGGAGGCAGATCCGAGGTAGCCGAGATGGCTTGGATTTCCGGAGTGAGACCCATAAGTAGGCTTAAGTGCGGGGCTGCTGTCCCTGGTTGTTGAATTGCATGGCTGGTTGTGGCGAGGATGCATAACCGAGAGGATCGTGGTCCTGGTGATTGATGAAAGCTGGGATGGGGGCTTGGTAACCCATTGAACCCTGAGTGAGAAATGGGTTTGCGGAAGGCTGTGTGAGGAGCTTGGTGAGCTAGCATCATTCGAGGAGGGGCTCCTGGCTGTTGCCTCGAACCAAACTGTGGTGGCATTCCAAACCGTTCTTTGCGAAAGTCCGGATTGATTGGTCCCAAAGCGGCGGGATCCCAATTTGTTGTAGCATTCCGGGGTATCCCCAACCATGGGAAGGCATTCCGTCTTGACTTTGTCCCAGCTGAGGCATTGCGGCGGCTCATCCCGTCAGCTGCACGGATCCGGTGGTGCACGGTTGGGGAGCCGGGCGACCTAGAGATCGAGGAGCATGGGCTCGGTGGTAGTACCGTGGGAGGCCGGTGGTGGCATCCTGGAGTAGTCGGGTTGACCAAGAGCGGGATTGAGGTCTTCCTCTTCTTCCACAGTGAAGGTGCCATCCGGGTTGAGGCCGGCGGCCAATCCATGGCTTTTGATAGCCTCCATAAGGCTGTTCAAGCGTGCTTCTGGCGCACACTCATGCATTCGGCTAGGCGGATTCCACTTTGTTGTTACGTGCGAGGAGTCCCGGGAGGCGGAGTGACGTTGTCCCCATCGTTACCCAGTGATGCAAACATTCTTAAATTCGAAGTCGGAGCAGACGATGAAGGCGACGATGCGCTTGACTCTTCCCAAGCGATTAAACGGTGACCCGGTGCCCGAAACCAACCTTTGTGAGAGGCTGCGGGGGAAAGACACGAGGGTTCAGGAGATGTATGGGAATTGAAGGAGGGCGGAGTGTTTGGGCTTTGGGCTCATGCAACATGCGATTATTTGTTCACGTTTACTTAAAACATGTTTTATTAACCTAATCGGTTGGAAAAGATTTCTCTTCTTTTCGCAAACTACTCGGATCCTGGATCGGTGGGCCCCATCACTACGTCTATAAGCCCCTCGTATTCCACCTGTATTTCGACCTCCCGGGGTGGGCGGCCCGGGCGAGGGTCCTATAGGGCAAGCGGGTCCCACCGACCGAAAGAAAAACGATCATAAAAGTCGGCGGGTAATCGAGTCTTAACAAGCATTCGATGTAAATTACGGACAAAGGCGACGTCGAAAGTCAAGATCATGTCCGAGGGCTCGACGAAAAGTCGGCATGATTTGGGCGATAAGCGTCCACAATTGATCTTGACTTGTCGACGGTTAAGCCGTAATTGGGCATGGAATAATCATTAATCCTTGATGACTCAGTGTCAATGCTGGGAGTCAGTGTATAATTTGTGCCAGTCAGAGCCGGAGTCAAGGCGCCGGTCAATATCTTGGTCAAAGTCTGCGGCGGAAAACCGGCAGAACTTCTACTGATTAGGGTCCCTGAAAGATATTGAGTCGGTATGCCGACAAAGGCTTGAAAGGAAAGGTCTATACACAGACAGGGCATGACACAGACCAGACTAAAAACCAACCGGGTCTCGGACAAGTGCATGGTCGACACGAGGCTCCATGGGATATTTGGGTAGTCCTGTGCTCGTCCGAGAGGCGTAATAAGACCAAACGGACCGCGACAAGGATTTCCCCGGGTTAGGGACGTAGTGTGCAGTGTACGGTCACGTGCGCGTAGTGTGCAAGCAGTCTATATTCTTTTTCTGAGTAAAATAGAGATTTTTATGTGTCTTAAAAAGCATGATGCATGATTTTTTTTTTTTGAAAATTTTCTTTTGAAAAACCTTTTTTTTTTGAGAATTTTTTTTTTTTTGAAAATCAATGAACACATAAGCACATAATCACAAAAATTCCGACAGTTAGGGACATTATTCCGACAGTCAAAATTTCGACCCCTTTTTCGAGGCGGCCAAAACAAACACGAAAATGTGCAAAAATCAACACACACAAAACAAAGGACTTCAAATTTCGGGACGGAAGCTTGACCCTCAAAAGTTTTTTCTTTTTTTTTTTGAAAAGATAAAACTTGATTTATCCCCAGCGGAGTCGCCACTGTGATGTACCCGATTTTTTTTGAAAAATCAAACGGAGTCGCCACGCCATTTTTATTTTGAGAACCAAACCTTTGAAAAAAGCCCGAGATCAGAAATTTAGGTTCGGAGGTCACGTTACGCGTCGGGAAGGACGTTAGTGTGCACCCGGCGCGCCTCGCAAAACGAGTCTTCCAAACATTTGAAATCCTTTGTTGTGTGTGTGTGTGTGTGTGTGTGTTTTGACCAAAATGAGTTGAAACTGAGAAAAACAAAAATGGGGAACTCTTTATAAGACTTTGAACAATCCCCAATATTTTTGGTATGATTTTTGGATTGAGTCTTGGCACTCAAAAGATTTTTGGATTTGAAAAGCAATTCTGCCAGAATGAAAGAAGGCAGTTGACCCTTGACTTTGAAATGGACTTAAAGGCTTCAAAACCTCAGAATCTGGGGAAAGTCCGAGAATAAAAGTTGCTTAAAACACCCTAAATAGGGTTTCTGCAAAGGAAATTTCCATTTTTGAAGTAATTTGAGGGGTCAAAACCTTCTGGAAATCTAAGATGTGAAATCTGGATTTCCAGAAGCTGATGAACTGGCCTCTAAAATAAAAATTGAAAAAGGATTTTTACTCACTAAAAAAATAAAATAAAAATATTTCTGGAAAGCTCTGGATGTTGGCTACAAAACGTATTTTGTAGTAAACACCCAATTCCAAGTTTTACTGGGTCCAAAAAATAGGAAAATGGACTGAGGTCTCAGAACAATGCTACTGGACAGCAAGATGTTCTTGAGGGAAAATGTGATTTTTGGGGGATTTGCATCTATGTTCACCCCATTTTCATCCCTAGACTTGATACCACTACTTTTTGTTAAGTGGTTATCATATTCAAGTCATCCTTGGGGAATTTATGGGGTTTAAACATGTCCTTTGCAAAGGGAAAGGGGATATTTTGTAAAGATGAATTTAAAGAGAAAAAACAACTAAAGATTTAAAATGTGGACCATTTGAGATGGTCATTCATGAAGATGAACTTCAAGATGACCATCTTGGGTCAAAACTTAAGTGAAACTAGACATCAAGTAGATCCAAGTAAGAAGAACAAGATGATCAAGAAGTTAAAAGAGGATTTTAGGGTTTTGAGAAGGAGGGCTTTACCAATGGTGACACCCTATCTTCCTAGGCTTGGAATTTGACTTGAGGAGTATCAAGATTTGGTGTTTGGCTTGAGGAGTATCAAGGTTTGGTGTTTGGATTTGTGTTTGGAGTGAGATTGGGAAATATTCAAGAGAAAATGGTGGCAATCTAGGGATTCCCACTGTTTTCTCTCTATATTTCGCTTGAGTTTCGTTCTTTGTGATCCAATTGTGTTGTGTAAACTGAGAGAGGAGGGTTCAATTTATAGGACACTGTGAGTGTCAATCATATCCGCGCGGATAGGGTTCGACGCGTGCACTGTTCATGTGCTACAGTGTAGGCTGTTGGACATGAGGAATATTTTCAGAAAATTCAAGCGATTCTTTGTTTTTCAACTTTCTTAATTCGGATTTTTCCAATTTCTTTTGCTTTTTGAGATTCTTTTCTTGGTTTAACTTTAAATGGAAATGCCCATTTTACCCTTACTTTGTTAGAAAAGTTAGGAGTGTTAGGAATTGTTAGAAATGTTATAACTTTCGTTAATTTTCTAACGAAAATTCTAACAAGCTCAAATTGGAGCACTTACAGTCATGCATACAACATTCATACAACATTTATAAACTACTGCATCTAATTGATAATACTGCATTTTTGCATCTAATTGATAATACTGCATTCATACATTATTCATACAACATTGCATCTAATTTCAAAATACCACATTATAACCATCATTTCATAATTTTTAAAATGCACTTTTGAGAAATTTAAAACATTCATTAAAATAATATCACACAAGACTGTATGCATTATTTTAAAACTTTTTTATCAATGAATATTTTAATACTGTATACTACTGCATTTCATAAATGTTGTAGTATAAGAAAGAAATACATCATTCATGTTGTATAATCTAAATGATACAACATTATAGTATAAGAAAAATTATTAGATGTAGTATTCTGAAATGCAGTAGTTTCAAAATACATCATTCATGTTATTTATTCTTAAACGATACAACATTAATGAATGCATTAAGAAACTACAACATTCATGAATGCTGTAGTATTTAGAAAAATAATATCACACAATACTGTATTTCAAACTACAACATCTTAATTAAAAATACTGCATATCAGATCTGAGTAAATGATACAACATTTACCAACCAAAATTATACAACATGCATCTAAATTAAAAATACTGCATCAACGATTCAACAATACTGCATCAGTGATTCATTGTAGAAGATATATCTCAAAACCTAATGTTTGAGATTTTGAAAATACAACATCTCAAAACCCTAGGATTTGAATTTCAAAAATACAACATCTCAAAACCCTAGGGTTTGAGATTTCGAAAATACAACTTCTCAAAACCCTAGGGTTTGAGATTTTGAAAATACAACAGCTCAAAACCTAGGATTTGAGATTCCGAAAATACAACATCTCGAAACATAGGTTTGATTTTTGAAAGTGGTTTAAAATACCTTGAAAGTGTTTCTTGTAGATGTAGTATTTCGATTGTCACTTGAAATCGGATCTATCAACATGAACTCATCTCTATCGCCTCCAAGGAATCGCTGAAGAAGTTTTGATGTTGTAGTTTGGATTTTCGTTGGAATTGGTTTTGGGGAAAATGAACGTTGAATTGATTTGGGGAAAAGAAGATGTTGAAATGTTTTGGAAAAGTGAGTGTTGATGGCATGGATGTAATATCAAGAAGTTCAGAAGGGCATTTTTGTTCAAACGGAACAAAATATTAATGGGCCTAACAAAAGGAACTTAGTGGTCACTAATTTGTAAAAAGGAACTTATGGGTCACTAACTCTTTTTTGTATTAGATTTTTTTTAGAAATAAATTGAAGAGCTCGTCTAATTGGCTTAACATATTGTTCTAATGCATCTAAATCATCCCTAACACATAAATTAATTATATGACATAAACATCTAATATGAAAAAACTTACCCCCAAGTGAGGGTTGACAAACGGTAATTAAATCGGGCAAACTAGCCGTATTAGCACTTGTGTTGTCAAATGAAATAGTAAATATTTTATTTAAAATACCTTATTCAAGAAAAATCTCAAGCAATTTCGCACAAATATTTTCCGCGGAATGCGGTGGCTCAAAATCTTTGTAAGCAATTAATCTTTTTTGTATTTTCCATGAATTATCTATCCAATGGCAAATAACGCCCAAATAAGTATTTCTTTGCCAATGATCACTCCAACCATCGGCACAAATTGAAACTTTATTTTCTAATTTTGATAAAATACCAATTAAATCTTTTTTATATTTTTGGGCCACTCTAGTAATATCACGTACGAGATTCGTACGTGGTACTCTCGTGGCGGCGGGGTTTTAAGAAAGGCGAGCAAATTTTTCATAAAAATAACAATCCGCAAAATTAAAAGGAAGGCCTTTAACGCAAATAAATTTGGCTAGTTCATCCCTATAAACCCACTTGTCAAATTTAAAAAGGACGGAAGAAGGGAAAGACGAACCTTGTGCACCCGAACCCGAACTACGTTGTTGAAATTGTAATTGAGTTTGCGTAGCGGAAATGCCAATTTTCTCGGGATGTTTTGACGTCGTATGCCTGTTGAGCGTCCCATGCCCTCCGCCTCTTTTGAATGAGTAAGACACGGTACAATAGTTGCAAAATGCTCGAAGATTATAATCATCATTGGCATTAATTTTTCTTTTGGTGAAATGGATGGCGAAGGTATCGGATTGCGGCGGTCTTTCCGTAGGAGGTTGTCATTGTCCCCGACCACCTCCCCTAGTAGTTCGGCTGCCCCTACCCCTCCTAGCACTACCACTTTGAATTTCAACTTGTTCTTCTTTCTCATTTTGTTGAATATTTGGATTTTGATGATCAAAATCATCGTTGGGGGAGGAAGAACCAATAACAGACTTGCCTAAATTGCTTCTTCTTTGATTTCCAGCCATTTGTGTAAGATAAAATGAAATTTGGAAACGAAAAGGAGCTTAAAAATGGATGAAGATGAAGAAAAGCACTAATTTCGTTAGAAAACTAACTGAAAATGGGACAATATTTAACTGGAAATTGGATGAGAGTGAGAGTATTTGTGAATATTTGAGAGTAGAAGAGAAATAGTAGAGAGAAATAATGTGAAAATAAAATGGGAGGAGGGAGGTCATATTTATAGTTAGTTTAAAGTTAAAATGTTTTTTTTTTGGGTTAGGATCCGTTAGTGGAAAGGGGGGCGGGGGGACAGACTGATCAACTAGCCGTTGGGGCCTTGGGGAGAACAAAGTAGCCATTGGGCTCCAAGCTTAAGCGGCCGCCCTAACCTCTTCAGCGTCCGCCCAAGAGCTTCAGCCAGCTTGTGCGGCCGCTGTAGTGTCACGGCCCAAGTCAGCGCCCACATCCCACCGCCCAGCCCCAGCCCAGCCTAGCCCAAACCAAACCAAACCAACAAGGCAACAACGTCAACGGTCATATGACCGTTACATGATTTGAATTTAAATGCCGGTTAAACCGGCGGTAACCGGTTTTCAATTTTCCCAACCGAAATTGAACCTCTCTAACGCCGGTTCCGGCTAAATCGGTTCCGATTAACCATTTTGACCGGTTTTAACCGGCCGGTTTGCCGATCCGGTTAAAAAAATGGCCACGTCTACCGATGTCAGCCTGGTTTCAGCTTGGCTAGCTTGGAGGAGGGGGGAAGAACACTTCATGGGAGGATTTTTAGGTATCAACTAGAGTTGAATAACTTTGTTAGTAATTCTTTGGTCAATTGTATGGAAATATGGTTTGTTGCAATCTACAGTAGCTGTTTTTTATGCAATTTTGGAGCCAAATCAAGAGCCTTGGATGTCTCTTCTTTCTTGTGCTTGTCAGAGTGATGAATACTTACAGGGGTATAAGTACCCCAATCTGGATCGAACACCGCAGACTCACTCAAACGCAGTCTCGAACACCCGAAACTCTTAAAAAACCCTCAAGAAACCTCAAAAACCCTTAAAGGCCCAAAAAACCACCAACCAAACCAAGGGGAAGGGGGCCTTTCTGGGACAAAAAAACACAAAAGGACTTTTTGGGAATTATAAAAAAATTGGAAAAGCATAGAAGGTCCGTACGGACCTCTTTGCATGCTAAAAGGTCCGTACGGACCTCTTTGCTACCAGACATCATAATTACTGAATCCTCTTAAAGTCCACATTATTCCCTCAAATCTGGGAAAACTAAAACTTTAGTTTTGCAAAAAGGTCCGTACGGAGCTTCTTGCAATTTTTCCTACACTATAAATAGAGGGCTCCCCCTCCCTCATTTCAGACATCTCCCTCTTCTCCTCTCCTCCTAAGCCCTCTGGCTGCCCCTCTAAGTCCTTTCGAGGCAATCCCGGTCCCTTTTGGTTCCTTTCGGGGACTTTCGAGCTCCCTTGTGGTGCTCCGAAGCCCTTCCGAGCGCTCTCGAGACGCTCTCGCGCTGCCCCGAGGCACTCTCGAGGTATTCTGAGGCCCCTCATGGTACTCCGAAGACTTGCCTGGTCTTTCCCGAGGCGTCCCAGCTCTTTTCGAGTCAAACCGGCAATCCCGACCCACGCCGAACCTCTGCCCGAATCCAGCCAACGATCCGGACGCACGCCGAACCTATGCCCGAATCTAGCCAACGATTCCAACTCACGTCGAAACTCTGCCCGAGTGCACACTTGACAATCCCGAGGCATGCCGAAGCTCTGTCCGCAGACAACCGGCACATCCCGAAGCAATCCCGGTCCATCCCGGAACACTATTCCATCCTCAAACACTATTCCCCAGCGGAAGACAGACACAAACCAATATTGGTAAGGCTTCCTTCCTTTACTATTTCAATACGCAGTGTACAATGTTGACATCCGATACCGCATGCAATTTTAAAAGCACATACACACACACAACATTTAAAGAAAGAAGGGGTATCGAAAGACTCGTTTTTACGAGGCGACTCGGGTGAGCTCTAATATTCTAATATTCTCTTCCCGAGGAGTAAACTGACCTCCGAACTCAAAAATCTCATCACACAAAAAACAATTTATTTTTAAACTGATGCCTTTTCTCAATATTTTGGGCTTAATCAAAACGACGTGGCGACTCTACAAGCAAAAACACAGCGAGACACCTCCCTGCCAACGCGCAACGAAAAGCGAAATGCCAGATGCCGGGGTGAGATTGTGCTGCCTCTCGGATCCGGGCAATTTCAGTTGGCGACTCTGCTGGGGAAAATTTGTTTTAAAAACTTTTAAACGAAAAACAAAAGATTTTTAAAACAATGATGAGGGTCAAACTTTCATTTTATCCCTTTCTTTAACTGTTGTGTGTGTGTGCATGTGCTTTACTTTTTTATTTTACAAAAAAAAATGCATCAATATACATCTGTGTACATACATTTAAAATTCTTCAAAAACTTCTGTTTTACTCAGAAAAATTTTTAGAGACCGCACACTACTCGCACTGTTGCCTACGTACACTGCACGCTACTCGCACTGCTGCCTCACTACACTGCACGCTACGTGCACTGCTGCCTCTGATACACTGCACACTATAACCCTTAACCCAGGGTGGTCTCAGTTGCAGTTCGTTTGGCCTTCCTACGTGTTAGTCAAATATATGCTTAGTTTTAGAATTGCTTAAACCCAATCACAACAAGCATTAATGTGGACCCCTAATTTTAATTAGACCCAATAGAATTTTTCTATGTATGATAGGTCCCCTTAGTGCTAGTGCCAGTGTTTTTATTTCATGTAATTTTCTCAAGACCTTGAAGACTTGAAGATGTGAAGATTTGTCCCTATGTTATTTTCTGTGAGTTACTCGGTTTGCTACCCTAACCGGTTGACTTCCTAACCGCTATGTCAACCTAACCGGTTGCCTACCTAGCTGATGTAACCTTCACAGGTTGTATCTTATTTCTTGCCGGTTAAGGCTTCCTCAGCAAGCTCCCCTCAGCCTGGCCCAACCGAAGCATTTATTGCTCCCAACTACCCAGCAATCCCTTTAGCTAAAGTTGGTAAAGCAAGCATGCTGAATAGACACTGAAGTGACATTCCTGCGGCTGTCAGAAGCTCAAAATAGATTGTCAAAATGACCAGTACTCACATCCTTCCAACCACTCAAGGAAAATCTTCTCTCTCCTATCTCAGGCATTTAATGCAAAGATCCTTCAATTCAAAGGCATGCCTGATCAAGTCATCATTGCAACCTCTTCAAAGACAACGGCTCCTTTTCAAAGTTCACTATAAATAGCTTCCCTGGAGCATTGAAGAAGGTTGGTGCATTTATGATTCTTGAGAGTGAGTTGCTCTGAACTACCATTCTGCAAACTCCATAGTTCAAAGCATTCAATTCAAGTCCCCTTATTCACTAGACATCTCTGTAGGACTTATACACTGTGCACCTCAATCAATATTGTAGTGTTCCTTCATTAGACTACATTTGGAACACATTGATTGATTCACACACAACACCCTAGAGAAATCAGCTCAACTTGTGAGCACATCTCTAGAAAACACCAGGTCTTTATTGTAGCACGATCCGTTAGTGGTCACCTTTAGTTTGGCAGCCTTCAATCATTGGCTTGCAACTTGTAATAGGTAGGAACCATTAATATAGTAGTGCACTTTCACAAATCCAAGTTCGACCAAACTTGGTAGAGGACGTAGCAGCTTATTTAACACTTTGTGAACCTCTTCAAACAATGTGTCATTCTTACGTGTGTTTGTTTATTTCGTGTTGTTGTAATCGGTTGACATTCTCTCAACTAGTCACAACCTATTGACTCAACCTATCTTGCTTCAACTTGTTTGTCCTACTTGGAAATATAATTTGTTTTGTTTGCATAAGGATTTTTAACGTCGTTTTTGAAACTCTACCTAACCGGTTGTAAACCTAGCCTAACCGTAATTCCGTCGTGCAAATCTAATCTAACGGTTAGCAAGTATGTTTCCTACAACCCTTTACGTCTAAGAGTTTTTAAGCAAAAGTTTAAACAGGCTATTCACCCCCCTCTAGCTTTGATTTCTACCATTTGGGACCTAACAATTGGTATCAAAGCTCGCAATTTTCGAAAATTATTTTTCCAAGCTTAACCGCTTGAATTGCCAATTCCAAAATGGCGGGAAAAATCATGCAAACATACAACTTGACATCCGTTCCCATGTTGAACGATAACGAATTTCCGTATGGAAAAAACGAGAATCATGCGGTACTTGGACTCAATAGATGATAGGTTAACTACTATAGTCGAGATGGTCCCATGACACCCCGAAAATCAATCTTGCAACAAGAGCACCCAAAACTCCTCTCATGGATCATGCAGATAGAGAGTCTCGAACAAGATTTTGAGGTTTATGAAACTTATGTGCCAAAACCAAGAGAAGAATGGTGAGGATGACAAACTTTGTGATTCCTTGGACCGAAAAGCCTTGCACATCATAACCTCGGGACTTGATGACAGTATCGTACAAACAAGTACAATGCTATGAGACCGCTCAACAAGTCTGGCAAAGTCTTCTCAGATACTTTGAAGGAGATCAAGTGGCCAAGGACAACAGACTCTACAAAAGCGTTGCTGAGTTTGAGTCCTTCAAGAAGAATCCAAATGAGACAATGAAGGAAACGTACGACCGATTCTGCGAGGTGAGTAACTCTTGTGCATCTTTAGGTAGAGTCTATAACATGAAAGACCTAAACATGAGATTCCTCAATTCTCTTGGAGACTTGTGGCATGTGAAGGTCGCTATTTTGAAAGAATGCCGTGATTTGAACACTACTCATATCCAGAACATTGTGTCTACTTTGTTTCTATATGAGGAAGAGCTCAACCTGCTGAGTGGAGTTCAATAACAATTTAAAAATCTATCTCTGCCACTCGCACCGAGATCTTCCCTGGTTCTTCTATGCTTACCAGCCAAGTTACCACCAATGACTCTCCCTCAACATCTCAGCCTCAATCAACTCTAGCCAATACCTCTTCTAACACACCTCATGAGGTAGAGGATGAATTTGCTGCATTCGCCAGAAACTACAGAAAGTTTAAGGATTTTAAGAAATCCCACAAAGAAATCATTTCAACCCAAAGCCTCATCCTTCCATAGATCTGGGAACTTCCAAAAGAAAGGCCAAACCTCAACCTCAACCGAAGGAAAGAATGCCCAAGGTGAGCTTGTGTGTTACAATTGTAGAAAACCCGGCCATTTTGCCTCCAAATGCCCTCAACCTAAATATGAATTTTCGAGGAAGAAACCATTCAAGAAATTCCCTAGATCTAAATCTAAGAGCTTAGTTGCCGAGGATGGAACTGAAAAAGCTATGCCAGTTCGGTTTGAGACCGACTACGAGAATGAAGAAGCCGACTATGCCGACTCGGATGAAGATGCCGATGTCGCTTTGTTGCTATGGATGGAACCTATGAAAAACCCATCTCCCTGCAAACTCCTATTTTTAGACACCCCAATTCCAATGAACAATCATCCTATGTTGATCAGACTCCGCCTATGAGATCTCCCTTGACATTCTTTGATGAACCCATTTCTACTCCCAAGGCGGATGCACGGGTAACCCCTATAATTTCAAAATTCAAAACATAGGTGGATCCCTTTATGGTCAGTCCAAAACCTTGCCCACTCTCAGACCGCTGATGCAACCAATCCAACCGACCTATCAAGCTCAAGCCTTGCCGATTGCCTCCTATCAACCGATGCTTGAGACCCGACCGATTCACTTAAAGCCTCTAACCGAACCGAGCCCTCAACCGATATCTTCACTTCCAAATTTTGATCCCAATTTTGAACGATCATCCTCTTCCTCTCACTTACCGTTGACCCTATGCCCAATATGTCAAAGTCTCGAAATGGCAGAGGTGATGAATGAGCTCTTCTCCGATTTTGAAAAATTAAATGAATCTCACAAAATCATGGTTGATAATTTTAAAGTGATCACTACTGAAAATGATTCTTTGAAAGCTGAAATAAAAACTTTGAAAGAAAGTAAGCTAGAGTCAGATCAGTTGAAGAAGGACAATCAAGAACTCACTGAGAGACTAAACATTTCTGTTTGTCAAATTGCTGATCTTGTGTCAAGAAATAACTCTCTTCATATGACCATTAACACGTTTTCAAAATCACGAACTGCTGTGGAGACCATCATTCAAGATCAGTTATCTCCTAACAGAGATGTAACTACTGGTATAAGTTTTAACTCCAGCAGTGATGACATTGAAAGCAAAGACAAACCAGTTAAGAAGTCTGTCTCTGAGAACTTGATAGGCAAATTTGATGATGCTCAATCCAAAATGATTAAGAAGGAGTTAACCAAACCTTTCAAATCTGTCCCTCACACCTATCCTAATGGACGGGTACAGATGAAAGCCTATCTGAGCAATAACAAATCTCAATGGACCAAGGTAGCTGATCCTGAGTTAGGACAATATGTCCCACTTAGTGATGGAGACAGCAAAGGTGGAATTAAAATTGTTGATCATGTTGCAGGTCGTAATCCTCAACCGGTAAGGTAACCGATACCGGTAAGGGTATGACCGATCGTACAACCGCCGCAGTCACCCAACCGGTAAAGGCAACCTAACCGGTAAAGCCATTCCTAAACCGATGCAACAGGTTAACAAAGTAAATCCATCACCTTCGTCCCCAAAGGATCCGCTTTCGCTCAATCGCTTAACCCTCTCGTAGCATTGGCAAAATTGAACATCAATTCATCTAAGCCTCCTCAGCCATCTTCTAATAAATGTGTAAACTGTGGTTTTATTGGTCACGAGGCTTATGAATGCCTCTTGAAGCACCTATCTGGACCCACTGAGTCTAAAAGCTCGTGTGGTGGCCAGTATGGCCGCCAAAGAGGAACTAACTCTTTGGACCCAAAAGAATAAGGGGACCATAAGCTCACCGTTTTATTTCAGAATGCTTAATGGCCTCAACCGATGCCGTAAGGATGTTTGGATTATGGACAATGGATGCTCTAGGCATATGATCGGTCATGCCGATCTCCTAACCGATCCGGAAGAAGCATCTCGGTCCTCCAGCTTGTCTTTGGTGACAACGCAAAGGGTAAAATTATCGGTCGAGGATCCATCAAAAGAGGTACAAGAATTGTACGTAAGGTATCTTTGGTGGATGGTCTAAAACACAACCTTCTTTCTATTTCACAATTTTGCGACAAAGGTATGCATTGTGTTTTCAATTCTTCCAACTGCTATGTGAAAGACATTGCTACAGTGTGAAACACTTCTCACCGGATATAGAAAAGGTAACGTATATGCTATAGATTTAAACAATGTCTCGAATGTTACTAATGTTTGTTTTGTAGCTAAGAACATCGGTGAGAATTCTCGGCTATGGCACAAGAGACTCGCCACCCGAACTTCAAATATCTATCCAAGCCGGCCAATAAAAATCTTGTCGCCGGCTTACCTCGGTGTGTCGCCGATCATGGAAGGAAATGTAGAGCTCGCCAATTGGGAAAACAACATAAAGAATCCTTCCGCAAAGAAGCCCCCGCATTTCCACTTCTAGGTGCCTCCACTGCTACACATGGATCTGTTTGGCCCCACAACTACTGCCAGTTTGGGGGGTAGCAGATATGCCTTGGTTGTTGTAGACGATTTCTCAAGATATACCTGGGTAGAGATGTTTGCTTCAAAAGATGATACATATGAAGTTGCTACCAGATTATTCCGTCTACTTCAAACCCAAAAAGAATGTGATATCATCGCATGAGATCGTATAATGGAACGGAGTTCAAAAATCTTGGAATCGCTCGCATCGTTGTGATGATCACGGAATAGACCACAATTTCTCGCCCGCCGGTACACCGCAACAAAATGGTGTAGTTGAGAGAAAGAACAGGACATTGATCGAAGCTGGAAAAACAATGATATCCGAAGCTAGGCTTCCCAAGTATTTTTGGGCCGAAGCTATACATACAGCTTGCTTCACCTAGAATAGATCTTTGGTCAACAAGTTTCACAACAAGACCCCTTATGAGTTGTGGCGTGGCAGAATCCCCAATATTAGTTTCTTCAAGATCTTCGGTTGCTGATGCTATGTACTTTACAATGGTAAAGAGCGCCGAGGTAAATTTGATGAAAAAGCTGATGAAGGCATTTTTGTGGGATACGCCAAGCACAGTAAGGCATTTAGAGTTTTTAATAAACGGTTGTTGAAAATTGTTGAATCTGTTCATGTTACCTTTGATGAATTTGATTTGCTAGAGTCTGACAAGGCTCCAAATAGTACTGATGGTTCTGGTGTTTTTGAGACAGGTGAAACAGGTAATCAAAACTCTAATCAATCCACCAGCATCAACGCAAATCAGTCTCCAGCTCAACCGTCGCCCTAGTGGTGTAACTCGTAGAGACCTAGTTGATGACTCCTTCTTTCCTCAATCGGTTAGGCAATCAAATAGTCAATCTCACCACCGATCCCTTACCAACTAGTCCTCATATTACAACTCCCAATTCATCACCCGAAGCCGAACCAATTTCACCCATCAACTTAACATTTCCATCTCCAATTACCGATCACCATCATCGGTCGCATCACCCTCACCTAACCGATCACCTCAACCGGTCTACTCTCCCTCAACCGATTCCACTCCTCCTATAGAAACCTTAAGACAGAATTGGTCGTGCAAGACCTACCTAGGGAAGTGAGATCAGCTTAGAAATCATCCTTTAGAAAATGTTATTGGTGATGTCTTTGGACCTAGAATGACTAGAGGCCAATTAAGAAACTTAGAGGAACAACATGGTTTATTTTCCTCTGCTATGGTCTCCAACATAGAACCAAAGAAGACTGATGACGCACTTGATGACCCCAGCTGGGTAGAAGCTATGCAAGAAGAGCTTAACCAGTTTGATAGATGTAAAGTTTGGGAATTAGTGCCTAGACCTAGTGATCAAACAGTAATTGGAACGAAATGGGTTTATAGAAATAAATTGGATGAGTCTGGAAAAATTATAAGAAATAAAGCCAGATTAGTGGCAAAAGGATATAGACAGGAGGAAGGAATAGACTATGATGAGACTTTTGCTCCCGTAGCTAGATTAGAAGCCATTAGGTTATTTCTTGCCTATGCAGTCTACAAAGAATTTAAGCTATATCAAATGGACGTGAAAAGTGCCTTTCTCAATGGGGAACTTCAAGAGCTTGTTTATGTAGATCAACCTCCCGGTTTTGAAGATCCTAAGAAGCCTAATCATGTCTACAAATTGAATAAAGCTTTGTATGGCCTCAAGCAAGCACCTCGAGCCTGGTATGAAACTCTCTCCAAATTCCTACTTAGTGAAAAGTTTGAACAAGGTAAAATCGACACCACCTTATTTATTGCAAAGCATAATGGTCATTCATTGTTAGTTCAAATATATGTTGATGACATAATTTTTGGATCTACTAACGAAAAATTATGCAAGAGATTTGAGAAGCTTATGCAGAGCAAATTTGAGATGAGCATGATGGGTGAGCTAACCTTTTTCCTTGGACTTCAAGTTAAGCAAACCCATGAAGGTATTTTCATCAATCAAGCCAAATATACCAAAGATCTAATCAAGAAATTTGGACTTGATTCCGCTCATCCTCAAAGCACTCCTATGGCCACAAATGTACACTTAGACAAAGACGAATCCGGTAAGAAAGTAGATATGACACTCTACCGAGGTATGATAGGCTCTCTACTTTACTTAACCGCTAGTAGGCCAGATATCATGTTTGCCGTATGTGTATGTGCTAGATTTCAAGCTGACCCTAGAGAATCTCATTTGCAAGCTGTCAAAAGAATCATTAGATATCTTGTGGGAACCGCTAACTTAGGTTTGTGGTATCCGAAAGATTCATCATTTACACTAATTGGTTATTCAGATGCTGATTTTGCAGCTTGTAGGGTCACCAGGAAAAGTACTAGTGGAACTTGTCAATTTCTAGGTAACCGGTTGGTTTCCTGGTCGTGCAAGAAACAGGCATCAATTTCCACTTCTACGACTGAAGCTGAGTATATAGCCGCTGGAAGTTGCTGTTCACAAATTCTATGGATGAAGCAACAACTGGTGGACTATGAAATCCCTCAAGAAGTATGTCCTATTTATTGTGATAATACCTCACCATATCAGCTCCAACAATCCTGTGATGCATTCAAAGACCAAGCACATAGACATCAAATATCACTTCCTCAAGGATCACGTTGAAAAGGGTAACATTGTTCTTTTAAAAGTCCATACTGATTATCAACTAGCTGATATTTTGACAAAACCATTGGACATTAAAAGATTTGAATTCCTTAGAGGAGAACTAGGCATGATTGATATTCGTTAATTTATTGTGCTAATCTTGCTGTCTGTAAAAGCTCTCAACCGATCATGATGGTGCCTCATTTACTTATGCTCAACCGATGCTCTTGACCTACTCTCAACCGGTATGTAAGATATCCTAACCGATTAAAAGCATCCCATAACCGATGGTCCCTAACCGATGCAAAAGCCTTCTATCTTAACCGACCAATTTTCATTGTCTAACTGATCATATCCTTGATCGGTCAAGCCTAATGTGGTGACGTCAGCTCAACCGATTGATCATTACCTAGCCGACGAATTGCGGGCGGATTACTATTCACAATCCGTTTCTAACCGGCGCGTCCTAGCCGACAAGTCCCATCAATCCTATCAGCCGTCTACCGCCTTACCCTATTCTGACAAAGCATCATTGCTGTTCCCTACTCCCTCCTACTACCGTCCTTTTTGTACTTGATGATTGGTCAAATTTAAAATTTTTTGACCAAAAAGGTAACTTCTGTATCATTCCAGTTTATCAAAAGGTTATCTTTTTGTCATTATTGCATTATGGTTTAACTGCTGCACACACGTACCTAGTTTTTATCCCTCATATTTAAAATCGTGTTCAATATCTTTTTAAATATCTGTGCCATGCAGTTGAAACGTTTTCTTTATTATAAGAAACCTTTCCATCTTCTATCTCTCTCTACTATATAAGGAAATACAACACTTCATTCAAGCTTTCCGATTCCCTCTCTCTGCAAAAGCTTAGAACTTTCAAGAATTCAAATTCCATTCTCTCTTTGTTCTTCGAACTCTAATCCTTTCTGGTAAAGTTTTTCTAAATACTCAAATTCTTTTAACTTGAAGAACTAGAACTATTTTCAAAATCATAACCTCACTTACATTGTTTTCTTTTGAAATGTATTCTAACTTAGAATGTTTTTGATTCATAAATCTTGTGACAGATGGCCCCCAAACCAACCAAGAAAGACATTTTCGGAGGTTACATTCTACCAAGCTTCTTCGAATCAAGAAGGGAAGATCCTCCAAGCCATGCTAGTTGCTTCCGGGTTGTTACCGTTCTTGATGCCAGAGGGGAATGATGACATTCTGTATGAGCTTGTCAATGAGTTCTTCAACAATGGCGTAGTTGATGATAATCCCAAGCCCGATGTTGTTTCTCACATTACTTCTTCAGTTGGTGGTTTCTCTGTTGATTTCTCCCCATCCTCCATAGCCGAAACTTTCCCTACTCTTCCCTCAACCGGTTCCTCTTCTGTCACTTCAAAGGATATGGAAGCCGCCTGGGCTACCATTCGTGGAACCGATCCATTCGTGACCGGTGAAGGGAACAAGAAAGCTGATCTAGATGCTATTCATTACGCCCTAACCGAAGTCATTGACCGATGTGTGATATGCCGGTCTGGTTCCCATCATTGTATCACTATGATACAATGGGAAGCCATGGCTGCTGTTATGCTTCAAAGGAGATTCAACTGGTGCTCCTTCATCTATCGTGTTATCCTCATCGCCTTCAAGAAATTCCAGAAGGAGAAGCCCTTGTCCAGATCTAACAAGGCCAAGCCCATTCATTATCTTCTAATGAGTAGAATCCTCATGAGAATTCCTTCTATCTTTACCATTTCTGGTGGTCAGCCTTCTGTTCCTAAGTCCTTTGTCAAAGCTTTCGACAAGGCCGATCAAGCAAGAATTCTTAGAGAAGCCAAACCGATGGCCCCCATTGCTGCTCCAACCGAAGCCCAACCGGCTAAGAAGAAGACCTCTCAACCGAAGAAGAAGCAGTCAACCGATACTTCCAAACCGGTCCCTCAATCTCAGCCTTCTCAACCGATTCCCTCTCCGGCCAAAAGAAAGACCCCAGAACCTGATGTTGGTGATAATGAACCCATCTCCACTGTTATCCGACCTAAAAAGACTGCTAGAAAATCCTCCAAACCAGTTACTCCTCCTCCAGCCACTTCAAAATCAAAACCAATCCCAAAAACTCCTTCCCAAATAGCCAAGGAAAATGCAGAAAGAAGAAAGAGAATTGAAGCCGATATTTCTTCATTCATACCCTTTATCCCCAACCGATTACTTAGCCATGATACCTTGACCGATGACATACCTATCACCGGTCACGCCTCTAATCCCTCTTACCGACGATGCCAACCGATCAGAAATCCTACCTTTCACATTTTCCACAACAATCCATGGGCTATCAACCCTCAGTCTGCTCCCTCTCCTAGTTGGGTTTATCCTATTGATCATTTGCCGCCGTTTATTCGGAAGTTGCTTCAATTCCATGAAATCAACAAGTCTTCCGTACCGGCTGGCAACATTCAAGACTATATTGATTTTGGAAACCAACATGTTGAGAAGGGTGTTTATTTCAGCAGACCTCGCCGTCTCAGAGACTGTGATCTTTCAGCTTCCAGACGTAGTCTCATCAAACAATTCAACAAATTTTTTGATCAGCTTCCCCTCAAATGGAATGCTGTCTTCCTAGCTCAAGATAGAATGAGGCAGGACATGATGGTCCAAGCTGTATGGGCAGATTTTGCCATTCTTTATGGAGCTGAAGATACGTTGATTGAGACTGACTATTACCAGTCTGGGAGATATGAAATGGAGTTTGACTCTCTCCCAAACTTTGACTCTGAACCGGTTTGCCTTGGCCCAAGGAAGAATCAGCTTATCAGGAATGTGATGGATTTGCTGGATAATTTACTGGATATGGACAATGAACTCAAGGCAGCTGGAAATATTTCCTTAGCCGATTTCTTTTCTGCAGTTCAGTCCACCTCCACCAAATGGCCTACGGTTACTGATGAAGAGATTGATGCCATGTTTGAAGATGAGGAGGAAGAAAAGGATAAATCAGAAGAAGTTGCTGAGTCTAGTTCTAGTTCAGACTCTAGTTCATATGGAGATGATAGGCCTGACCAAATGATAGGCTCAGATCAAGCCTTCACCACTCCCAAACTGATGGCAACGGTTAGAAGCTTGGGAGGAGGCATTACCGATACGTCACCGGTTACCCCTTTGGGAGGAGGCTCTACCGACATCCCAGCCTCTACTCAACCGATGATGCCTCCACCGGTTTCAATCCCTCCAACCGTTGTATCTTCTGAACCGGTTAGAGTTTCTCAACCGATTGATCCTGATGATGTCCTTCTGCAGCAAGCTGTGGCTGCTAGCCTATTTGATGTAGAGGAAAAGCGGCTACAAGACCGAGCCGATGCTCTTGCCACTGCTCAAGCTCTTCAAGCTTCAATTCTTGACAGTCAAGTAAGAGAAATTCAGTCTATGCTTTCTAGCCCTCCAAGAGTTGAGGAGGAGACTCGGTCCGTGCCTCCATCTTCTACTACTCCTACTTCGATGCTCCCGATGGAGATTCTCGATTTCTTTGTGGAAGAAATTTCGATGAAGAAGAATTTAATATCTTGGATCATGCCGTCCCACCGCTTATGCTCGATCCTTGCATTCTTCAAAAAGACATCTTCTCTCCCTTAAACTATTATACAACCAGATCTTCCATTCCTCGAACCCCTCATGGTATTCCACTCTTTGAACCCCATGAGAAGATTACTAGCCGTGCTGAGTATAAGTTGGTTTCTGATCCTCCTCCATTTTCCCAAGAACTCAAAAAGTTGAAAGAAAAAGAGGTTGATGTTCCTTTCTACCTGTCCAGAACCGTTGGCCCTGGAGAAACAAGTTCCAAAGCCCAGAAACCGGTTACACTCAAACTTCGTCTTCGGTTTCCTCCACCCAAGGGTCAATCGGTCAAGCCCTCCAAAACCGATCAACAGTTGATCACCAAATTCCCTTCCAAGCAGAAACCGACAGTCTCTCCTTCCAAATCTCAAAGGCTTCATCATATCAGAATTCAAGGGGGTTTGGCTCAAATTGATTCTGGACCGATAGAGTGCACATTTTCTTCTGATAATATTTTCATGCGTTATCTTTCGGTCAACAACCGTATTATTCAGGTTTTGGAGCTACGTATTGTGAGATGGTGCTATGAAGTTACTCACAGAGTTGGATTAATGCCTAGTGTTACTCAACTTTCTATTTTGAGAAATGGCAATCCTAGGCCATGGAGCAATATTAGGCAAGCCTCTCTTCTTCTCCTGGCTCTAAGAGTTATTCCTCTGATTCGGATAAGACAAAATGCCCTATCATTGGCTCTAGCTGCTTCTGAACTGATTGCTTCTGCTTTTGATGAAGCTCATGATATTCAGAATGCCATCACTCTTAGCCTTGAATCTGACTCCCTGATCTCTTCTGACCCCAATGATTTCCTTGTGTTCAGTCCCTCTATTGCTTCTTCCGTATCTGTTGATGAGGAGATTACATTTTCTCCAACCGGTCAAGTCTCTAGGATCGGTCCAGTTCATGTCAACTCTTCAACCGATTCCTCAACCGGTGCCTCAATCGATTCTCCAACTCCATCCCTAACCGGTCGCACAATTCCTCTTACTGCTCACCTAACCGAGAAGCCTCCTACCGTTCAACATTCTCCTCCAAACCCATCTCTTGCAATCCAAGTGTTCATTCCTCAACCTGTTCTAGCCTTACCTGTTGCTGCTCCTCAAACCAATCCTCCAACTATATCAGTCAGCTCCTCAACCGGTGATTCCTCTTCTGATAGTGATGCTGTAGCAGATGCTGATCCTTCACCTGATGCTCCCCAACCAGTTCCTGAGGATGAACTCAACCGACCTGTTGTTGTTCGTGATCTTTGTGAACTTTATGATGCCCTGGTTGTGAGTATGGTTAAGTCCAATCAGGAGGAGGAAGAGAAGAGGTTAGACAGAATGGAGCACGGTTATGCAAAGGACCTAGCTAACTATGTGGCCGATTTGTTTGATAAAGATGCCAAGATCACTGATCTCTCCACTCAGCTAGGTGCCTTGACCCAGTTGAACAAGGAACTCCTGAACACTGCCAAGGATGCCCAAACCGATCTCAAGCTTGCAACCGAAGAAATCAAGAAGCTGAATCAGAAGCTAGCCGATCAAGCCTCATTATTTAGAAAGACCAACACTGAGAGGATCAAGCTTAAAACTGAAAATGAAGTCCTCAAGAAGATGCTAGCTGACCGTGATGCTGAGAAGTCTGCTAGGAAGAAAAGGAAGAGAGATGAAAAGGAAGCCAAGAAGTCAGCCAAGAAATCTCGCACTCAACCGGCCAGTCCATCGGCTACCCCTCCTTCAGACCCCAAGGATTTGCCTCCAACCGATGATCCTGCTGCCCCAGTCTAGAATGTAACCGATGAGGAACTTGTCTTTCCATCTTTTGCTTAACCGGTTGAAGACTAATCAATGAGATTTCCTTAACCTCAAACTATGTTGTTTTGAATGACTTGTCTTTCCTTATTGTCTTTTAATTATTTTTGAATGTTCAAACTATTCTAACTATTTCATTTTGCAGGTTTACTCATTCAAAAATATTTTACTTTAATTTGTCTTAATTTTAAGCTTTCATTTTATCTGTAAGCTTTCTTAGGTTACATCTATGATGTTACTTGACTTAGGGAATGACATATCTAATAGATAAAATTTCAGTCATTCTTTTACTAAGTCAGGATGATGCTAACCTAGGGTGATTGGACTTAAGCAATTAGGAGGAGATTGTTAGTCAAATATATGCTTAGTTTTAGAATTGCTTAAACCCAATCATAACAAGCATTAATGTGGACCCCTAATTTTAATTAGAACCAATAGAATTTTTCTATATATGATAGGTCCCCTTAGTGCTAGTGCCAGTGTTTTTATTTCATGTAATTTTCTCAAGACCTTGAAGACTTGAAGATGTGAAGATTTGTCCCTATGTTATTTTCTGTGAGTTACTCGGTTTGCTACCCTAACCGGTTGACTTCCTAACCGCTATGTCAACCTAACCGGTTGCCTACCTAGCTGATGTAACCTTCACAGGTTGTATCTTATTTCTTGCCGGTTAAGGCTTCCTCAGCAAGCTCCCCTCAGCCTGGCCCAACCGAAGCATTTATTGCTCCCAACTACCCAGCAATCCCTTTAGCTAAAGTTGGTAAAGCAAGCATGCTGAATAGACACTGAAGTGACATTCCTGCGGCTGTCAGAAGCTCAAAATAGATTGTCAAAATGACCAGTACTCACATCCTTCCAACCACTCAAGGAAAATCTTCTCTCTCCTATCTCAGGCATTTAATGCAAAGATCCTTCAATTCAAAGGCATGCCTGATCAAGTCATCATTGCAACCTCTTCAAAGACAACGGCTCCTTTTCAAAGTTCACTATAAATAGCTTCCCTGGAGCATTGAAGAAGGTTGGTGCATTTATGATTCTTGAGAGTGAGTTGCTCTGAACTACCATTCTGCAAACTCCATAGTTCAAAGCATTCAATTCAAGTCCCCTTATTCACTAGACATCTCTGTAGGACTTATACACTGTGCACCTCAATCAATATTGTAGTGTTCCTTCATTAGACTACATTTGGAACACATTGATTGATTCACACACAACACCCTAGAGAAATCAGCTCAACTTGTGAGCACATCTCTAGAAAACACTGTGTCTTTATTGTAGCACGATCCGTTAGTGGTCACCTTTAGTTTGGCAGCCTTCAATCATTGGCTTGCAACTTGTAATAGGTAGGAACCATTAATATAGTAGTGCACTTTCACAAATCCAAGTTCTGACCAAACTTGGTAGAGGACGTAGCAGTTATTTAACACTGTGAACCTCTTCAAACAATGTGTCATTCTTCTGTGTGTTTGTTTATTTCTGTGTTGTTGTAACTGGTTGACATTCTCTCAACTAGTCACAACCTATTGACTCAACCTACTGCTCAACTTGTTTGTCCTACTTGGAAATATAATTTGTTTTGTTTGCATAAGGATTTTTAACGTACTGTTTTTGAAACTCTACCTAACCGGCTGTAAACCTAGCCTAACCGTAATTCCGCTGTGCAAATCTAATCTAACGGTTAGCAAGTGTGTTTCCTACAACCCTTTACACAGTCTAAGAGTTTTTAAGCAAAAAGTTTAAACAGGCTATTCACCCCCCCTCTAGCCTGATTTCTACCATTTGGGACCTAACACTACGCCTCTCGGACGCGCACGGGATCATTCTAAACATCCCATCCTAGCCAATGTCAACCATGCACGCTTGAGTCACACTCTGTCCAGACTCGGTTGGTTTTTACCTAGTCCGTGTCATACAGCCTGGATACATATCCCATGCCGGCCATTTTCTGAGTCGAAGCTCGGAACTCAAGATCCCTTGCGCAAGCAAAGCGATGAAAGGTCATGCTAAAATCTTGACCTGATCTTGATTTCCGATGCTACACCCAGACGATGTTCCGTCCCGGATATACATCCATGCCTACATGACACCACGTCATCAAGCCTTTAATACGTCAGCCATGACGATATGACCCAGCCAATGCCTAACGTCACAGATCCCTTGCGCAAGCAAGGTAAAGAGAGGTCATGTCGAACTCTCGACCAGGTCTTGACTCAGGGGCCGGCTCGGCTCACTATTCACATGGCTCACGCATTAAAAAGAACATGACGGGCTCGGTCCCTAGGTTCAATTTTTCTTTTAGGCCGGTGGAAACCGCTTTCCCTATAGGACCCTCGCTCGGGGCTGTCCACCCCAGGATGTCGAAATACAGGTGTAAAACGAGGGGCTTATAGCCGCACAGATGGTCTCCACTGACCCAGGATCTAGCATAGTTGCGAAAAAGAAGAGCGATCTTTTCCAACTGTAAGTACGCCAATCCAATTTGCAACCCTTTTAGGTGCATTTTAATGTAATAAAATTGCATTAAGGGGCATTTTAGTAAATTCTCGACCTATCCCGAGACTTTCGGAAACATTTCATAAGTTTCCCGCGAAGGAAGTACCTTTTGGTACTTTGCTCATGCTAAAGGACTCCCAGGGAATAAACCTTTTTGGACTTTTTAGGTATTTATGCCTGAATATTCCAGAAACTGGTTTTGGCGCCAAAAGAAGTTGGTGTCACCTTGTGTCACGCGACACATCGAGGCATGAAAAGTGGTTACATAAAGTCGTGCAACACAAGGTGACCACTAACTGGGGCCTATAAATATGACCCTTCCCCTCTTAGAAATGGATCCAGAATTTCACATACTGTTACTCTGCAAAAATTGCAACGTACCTCTCTCTCTCCTACCCCTAACCTACCTCCAATTCCCTCCAATTCAACCCACTCCCTCCATCACCTCTTAGATCCACCTTCTACTGATTCTCCCAAGCTTTCCAGGACCAGAAGCTGTTGTTGAAGGGTTTTGTATCTAACTTGATTCAGAATTCATGGAAGCAACAAGGGTAACTCCCTCAACCCTCTCTTCCCTCTCTCCTACCTTGATAATTGGATAATTTCATTGTCTCACCTCCCTTGGATTCAATAATCAGACTCTATCTGTCTAGATTATTGAATCCCAATCGCAATCTCTCTGTTTAACTTGGTTGATCTGAATAATTGGTGTTCATTGTTGAATAGTTGTTGAAATTGTTGTTTAGATCCCAAGGGAGTGTGGATCTCTCCATATCCACACTCCCGGGGTTGAATTGTTGTTAATTCTACATTTTGAAGCTAATCTGATTGATCAATTGCATCTGTGTTGGCTATTGGTGTTGCTGAGTTCAAATCTGTAGGTATCTGCAGATGGACACTGTGTGTCACGCGACACACTGTGACTGGTTAGATCATGTGTCACGCGACACATCTGACCAGGCACGTCTTGTGTCACGCGACACTCTGTGACCATTTGCAGATACCATTTTCCCTTGTAACCTGTATTGATCTGTTGTATAAGGGATGTGGCCTCCATGAATAATTGGTTCACAAGTTGTAAGTCTCTTTCCAAATCAATGAAATTCATGTTTACTACACTTATTCATTATCGATGATTGCACACACTTATGGATTGCTTGGATGTTTGATTAGAAAGACTCGTCCACGGACGAGGCGTGTTGGGTGATCTCTCGGTTCTTCCCAACACGTAATCTGACCCCCGAACCCGTTCTCTTTCAAAGGTTTTTCAAAATGCACCTCTTAAGCATGGCGTGGCGACTCTCTTATTTTTATCTTGTGTTTTTCGGCGAGCGCGCATTCACCAACCTACCTAGGATTCTGAGAAAACACTGTTTTAAGTAAATTAAAACAACAATAAATAAATAAAAGCGGAAATCGCATGTCACGTGAGCTTTCCCCCCCCTTTTATCCCGAAAGGCCTTCCCATGTCTAAACCTTACCCGTCACCCCCTCCAGCGAACCGAGAGTGGTTGAGAGTACCCGGGAGCCGCCTTTTCAGTATCGAGGTCAAAAGGTCTGACAGCCCTTCCGGTTCAGCGGTCCGCTCCGTCCGCTACTCCCATATGGCGGGATCAATAGATAACAGTGAAGGAAATGGAACCCCGCCACTAAGAAACCTTCAGACAATGGAGGAGGTGCTGCGAGCCTTCGAAACTCTCAAGAAACGCCAAGAAGAGCAGGAAGCTTGGATCGTAGACACCCTGCGCCTTCGAGGAACCGTTGTTGTTCCCCAACCTGATGGGACCTTCGTCCTCATAGAAGACGAAGAAATACCAGCTCCCCCGGGTCCTCAAATCTATCAGCAGGTCCCACCTCCGCCAAGCTACTAGTTCCCAGCAACGCAAAGCAGCTCTCGCTAAAAGCTCCACTCATGCATCAGTCAAGCAGCTTCGACATGCCCGCCTCAGCACAGTCAATTTCCCGGCCCCGCGCCCCAAGCTCAGTATCAACAGCACACATACGTGCCTGCTCAGCCAGATCCCAATGCATCTCGATATCCCCCAGGATTCAATCCTCTACCTCTATTCGATCCTCACAGCCATAACAAAAAATCCCAATGTTTATCCGGGACAGGCATCCCAAGCGGATATCCCGACATCTCAAACCTGCCACCCACTGGTCTGCCACTTGGGGCTAATGAAACATTTCCCCAATTCCCAAACACAACCCTTAGCGGCCCGGGCAATCACGCCCTTAATTTCAACACTCCAGGGTACGGGATGGTGTACACTCAACTACCTCCCTAAGACTCCCGAATGGCGATCCCATCAGCCAATCCAACTCTATCTTCGGTATCCATCCCCGAAAACGGCAACCCGCCTCATCCTGCTGATCCCCACATGGCTTGGTTGATCGAGCAAATGAAGGACATGCAAGGCAAACTAGCCAGTTCTCGGAAGGACTCCCTCATGCCCACTGATCCAAACAAGGCGGTCCCGCTTCCTCTGAAATTCAGGATGCCGGAAATGGAAAAGTTTGACGGGACAGAATGCCCAAAAACCCACATCGACACCTATGTCTTAGGAATGAGAGCCAAAGGGGCAACCCCTCAACAAATGGCGGATCACTTCCAGCATTCTCTCAAATCCACCGCGCTAAGGTGGTTCCTCATTGTAAAGGCAGAATACCGCTCCACGTGGGACCAAATCAGCGAGATCTTCCTGGAGAAATACCGCGCCAACCTTGAGTGGGAGACAAACCACCACGATCTGCAAGCCACCGAACAAAAGGATGACGAGCCTGTGGGTGAGTTCTACAAAAGATGGAACTGGAAGCTAAGCGAGATAATGGATCCGCTTTCCAAGGAAGAACAAATGGACATCTTCCATTCCTGCCTCAAACCATCTCTGAGAACCTTGATCAGCCATCACTTCTATCCAGATCTCCGAGCCATGGTCAATGTCGGAACTAAGTTCGAAAAGACCCTGAGCCTTCAGAAGACAACAGCAACCCCTACTTCGTCTTACCGCTATCGGACAAACCTGTCAAATCTAGCACCTGTCCCGAACAAAGGAAAAGAAGCAGCCGGAATGGTACACTACATCCAAAACGGAGCTCAAGTAAACTGTGATCAGGCACCCCCGAGGAACAACAATCCCCCTCGCATCCCACAGTTCCAGCATTTCGACAACCTCAAAATGCCTCTGGGCCAAGTATTCGAGGCATTGGTAAAGCGAAATCTCAAGCCTCTTGAGAATTTCCAACCAAAGACTCTCAAGCCCAACATGGATATGAGCAAGCACTGCGCCTTCCACAACTACCCCAGTCACACCACCGACAATTGCTTCGTACTAAAGCAAGTGGTCAAGGGGCTAATCGAGGAGGGAAAGTTGGAACCCCCCCGTGGCCCCAACACCATTGGAAATCCATTCCCCCGAAATGACAGGGTGAACACGATATCCTTCGACGAAACTCCAGGCGAGAGTAGGCCTCCTGCAATCTCCGAGACCGTCAATATGCTATCACGCTACGACTGGGAACGCGAAACCAGAGTCAAACGGTCCCACGATCGGGAATCCAGACAAGAATGCCCAAGGGCGAGTGTCTCCCTACGATCTATTCCACAATCAAGACACACCAATGGATGGATCGAACGCTCCCCGGAGGAGATTGAATCGAACGGCAGCACCGGAAGCGGTCTAGCCTTCGCTGCATAAAGACTTGCCGATATGTGAAAATAGACACAACGAGGCTCTCCTCATCCTCATAAAGATAGTGATGTTCTACCTCCCGAACATCTTGATCGATAACGGCTCCGCAGTCAACATCATTGCCTTGAGCACACTGAAATGCCTCCACGTTGACCGCTCCCTGATGAGACCTTCACCCCGGATAATCCGAGCTTACGACTCCACTCCACGCCCTATCGTAGGAGTCATCAATCTAAGGATCCAATTTGACGCACAATTGGAGTCGGTGGAATTCCAAGTTTTGGATATCAAACCAACCTTCTCTGCCCTGCTGGGACGACCTTGGCTGCACCAGATGAAAGCAGTATCATCTACTCTTCACCAATGCGTGAAATTCATCAACGCTAAGGGAAACCTCGAGGTGATTCGCGGAAGCAGCATGATGGCGAGCGCTTGGCCAGCAAGCTATGACCCAGAAAAAGGTCCCGACATGACCGAATACTCCTCCGCAGGCAAATCTCCATCCCTATCACGCTACGAAGTGGATCCCTACATCCACGCTCTAATCCGCGATGAGCTAGAGATTGAAGAGCTCATAGGCCAAGACGACAACTCTAAATTATGCGACTGCAAAGAATTCTTGAAAGAGGATCAAGAGATGGATGCCCAGATGGAGCTTGATCGAGGAGTAGACCCATACTTCGCCAAAAACCCTCTTGAAAACTGGCTCATCACCGACCCACTGGTGCAAGACAACCCTCTTGCCGATACGTTCGGATCTCACGGGGACAACCATCACAGCATAGTCCAATTCAACATCCCGGTGTCTGACCTAGACGAACAATGGCGCAACCTCCTCCAAAGCCTAATCAGAGAAGGAGAGATAGCATGCCCCCTCGATTCAGACATCGTAAATGTCATCCAAGCAAAGATCCCAGATAAGGAGGCAGATTCTATAAAGATAATCAACATCAGCAAGAATCAACTCCGAATCAGTGAATGCTTCGCCCTCCTGGAAGTAGCTCTCTGCGACTTCTACCATCAAGGTCCCCCAAGGTCTGGCAGCAACGCTAATGGAGGGACATCATCAAGGGAGCAACCAAAAACCTCCGCGATCTGGTTTGAAGTCGAACCACATGCAAGCTATCCTCCAGGATCCGTGTCAACTGAAGAGTGGCCACCAAAGCCATCGCCGCCCTCTCTTGACCTACAGCCCGCAAAGAGTAATGAAGCCTGGTCCAATACCTCGTCGCCTAGAGTCTAGCTTCGAGTCATGTTGTCTAAGAATTCACGTCTTTTGAGTCATCTGACGGATCTACGCCCGAAGATTGTGAGTCCATGATCAACAATGTATCTTCTCTACGCTTTCAATAAAAGGTCCGACCTTTCTAAAAATCTCCTTTCATTGCATCTTTAACGAATGATGAGTTAACTAATCAAAACAGTTAATAACAATTCATCTAACAAAGAAGCAGACACATTAATTGAATGAATGCATTAAACAAACATTTAAGCATGTTGTCAAACGAGAGAAAAACCGGGCCCAAGCTGCCGAGAAGGTTTTAATCATAATAGATTTGGAGAACTACTGAAGAGCCAAAGAGACGCAAATCGGGAGCCTCCTCATCAACATTGCATGTCAATCAGATCTTCCAATACCTCAAAAACGAGGAAACTGCCTTCATGAACGAGGAAGGTCAACGCAAGGAAGGAGTCAAAGCTAAGAGCATCATGGCCCTAAAATGCCTCGCCTCTCACTTTGTCATCCTTGGGGACATACTATACCAAAAAACGCTACCAAGGACCGCTCCTACGCTGCATCAGCCAGGAAAAAGCAAGTGAGCTCATGAACGAAGTCCACAACGGGGCTTGCGACCCCGATATGAACGCCAGAGCCCTGATGCAAATCATTCTTCAGAGGGATACTACTGGATCTCCATGGAGGCAGACTGCATCCACTTTGTCCGAAGCTGCGACAAGTGTCAACGGTTCTCTAACCTCAATCATCTACCTCCTCACGATCTCTACTGCATGACTATGCCCTGGCCCTTCGCCACATGGGGAATCGACGTCATCGGGAAAATCACTCCACCAGGCAGCAACGGCTACGAGTTTGTCTTGGTAGCCATCGACTACTTCACAAAATGGGTCGAAGCCAAGTCCTACAAGGAGCTCACCTCCAAGAAAGTCGCGCATTTCCTCAAGGAAAACATCATCTGCTGACACGGCATCCCAAATGAGGTCATATCAGACAACGACTCCCATTTTGAAGGAGAATGAAACAGACTGCTGGCCGAATTCAAGATCACACGCCACAAGTCTTCTCCCTACCGGCCACAAACGAACGGCGCCGTGGAAGCAGCAAACAAGACCCTTGAACGGATCATATGAAAAATGACCACCCGAGGACGTGATTGGCCCGAGAAGTTCCACCTTGCACTTTGGGGCTACCGAACATCAGTCAGAACAGCCACGGGAAAAACTCCATTCGCCCTGACATACGGGATGGAAGCAGTACTGCCTGTTGAATTGAAAATTCCCTCACTCCGAGTGTTGCTGGAAAACGAAATCAACGAAGTCGAATGGCTCCGAAGCCGACATGACGAACTGGCTCTGCTAGACGAGCGACGACTAAAGGCCATGGAACACGTCCGAGCCTACCAAAGCAGGATGGCTAGAGCTTTCGACAAGAAAGTCAAGTCCCGAGACATCAGGGAAGGCGATCTGGTGCTCAAAGAAAAGCCTCCCACTCGAACCAACCCACTGGGAAAATGGGAACCAACATGGATCGACCCTTTCATGGTTCAAAAGATCTTCTCCGGAGGTGCCATGAAGCTGACAGACCTAGACGACAATCCCTTCATGAATCCAGTCAACGAAAGCAAACTTCGCAGATACTTCGCCTAAAGAAGACCAACTGTGCATCTCTTGGCACTCCATGTAGTGTCGAACTACGCAGACCTGAGCCCTCTAGTCCGGGGGAACGTAGGCAACCTTAATTGGTCCGGTCTAACAACACACAAAAAAGTCAAAAGTTTGAATGTCAATCAAGACCTCCATCAAACTATAAACTTTCAAAGAGCATGCCCCCAACATCACCTTGACCAAGTCAAACGACGGCAGCAACATCAAAGGACATCCGAAGGTCACTCAGCATCAAACGACTGACCCATGTCAACTTCCAAGCCAGGGGCTTGTCTTCGCCCTCACGCGCTTAAAAAAAAAAAGAGCTCAAGCAATGGCTTTCAAAAAAAAATAAGCTCAAGCGGAAGCTACAAAGAAAAAGAGGTCAAGAGCCCAACGCCAACAAACAAGAGGCAAGGAAGCCACGGAAAAGACCGTCAAAACGACTTGCCAAGGGGTCATCCAACCTCCCATCCAAATACAAAACCCAGGCGAAAAGGGGATTGCCGTCAAGGCCCAGGCTGCTTCAGTCCGCAAATGCAACCGAAAGGTCCGAAGATGGACGCTGCCAAGGCTCACAAAAGAAACGAAAAGCAAACAAGAGATCTTGCGTCTCGACAAAGCTTTAAAAGTAAATCACAAATCACTAACGATTACAACATTTCTTGATGAGTTCAAGCACGGTCTACTCTCAAGTTCACAACATGCTAATATACAGCTTAATACATTTAAAAAATAATGTGTTTACAATGTAATGAATGGATACCTAGGAGGTCATTCCGCGCCATCTGCGCTTGTCCCCTCACCATTCTTCCCTTTCTTCCCTCGTTCCCGGCGAGTCTTCTTTCTCTCCACGTGAGCCAGCTCTGCCTCTCTCAATAAGAGATTAGGGGTCCTCCCCGTAGAGTCAAACAATCCAGTAGCTCGCAAGGCTTCATTCGCCCGTGCTTCGGCTCGGATCTCCTCCCTGCGAGTCTGCAAAAAAGGACCTCTCTCCGTCAGTCAGTCAGTCAACTCTGGTCTCGTAGTCAAACAAAGCGTCTCCCGTAACATCCTGAGGGTCAGACCAGGCTTCGGCACTCCTAAGGCAATAGCTACGACGGCAATCGGGCTCAAAAATCGCTTCACGTATGCTCCCCAAAATCACTTGGGACTGCCCAACGCGCTTCTCGTACCAATCCAGGTACTCAGTGGTCAATACAATGCTCTCCCGACGTCGAAGGAGCACCATAGGAGGGAAAGCGAAATACTTCCATACTCTCATAAAATACAAAAGAGCACCCGGAGCTACCATACAAAGAGGAGCTACCTCCGCAGTGGCAAGGTCATCCCAGCCCAACAAAGGCTCCTGCCTCATCCCAAACTGCCGGAAAACAAGTGACGGAATGTAGAAGGAGGACCAAGACAAACCAGGAACTCTGAAAACATAGGACCCTTCCTGAAAGGCCCTCCTAGTCTCAATCCCCCAGTGCGGAACCCACCAGCAGATCTGATGCGTGCCAAGCTGTGCCATCCATCTCTCCCAGGTGGACTGATCCATATCCAATACAAGAGGTCATCGAGTAAACGACCACGGGCTAAACGACGTCGGAGCCTCGGGCATAGCCAGAAGTCTCTCTCGCAGCCACAAAGTGAGCAAAGCGGGGCTTCCCCCTCTCATGAACCTATCCCCAGTCGCCAGACGATCAATGTCGTGAAGGGTCTCCCCCTGCACCAATGGCACAATATCCTCTCCAGCTCTGCAATGCCCTACCACATCCAACAAAGCGTCGTCGCAAACCCAAGGGAGCTGACCATGAAAAGCGTCTCTATCACGCATAAGGCAAATGCATCCCACGAGACGTCACTCTCGTCATCACTCATAAACCGCTTCGGCAGTGCAGAAATGTCAATGTGACCCGAATCAAAGGTCATATCCTGCACTTCTTCCAACAAAATCCGAAGAAAGCATGCAAGCTTCACGCTCACGGCAGCACCGCCAATCAAAGGAAGCGAGATGACCTCTGTTGGGTATGCATGTTTTAACCCTCCTATTTTGTATTAGATTTGATTGATACCATAACCTCCTGTCTATTTTAAGGACTTTAGGACCCTATGTAATGAAGCTTAGACTTCAATTTTTTAGCTAAGTCCATTTTATAGAATAGGTTAATCTTAGGCTTGAAGACTGGCACAAGATTCATTGGAAGCAAGGTTGCAGTTCCAGCAGTATTCAAAACTGCCCTATGAACCGCACTTGTAACCGCAAGTGTAGTTCTACCTTGAATCTACCTTTTGAACCAACCGCATGAAACCGCCCTTGAACCGCACCTGTGCAGTTCATATGCAACCGCATCCAAGCAACCTCCTGATGTAGCAAAACCGCATGTTCCTAACCGCGTCTCACCAACCGCATCCAATGATTGGCTACTTGAAGTGAACCACTTTTTATCCGTTGGAATCCACGTCAGCAATATCAAAAGTCAACCACCAAATCTTGTCACGTGATTCAATGTCAGAGAAGATCTGCAAGGATCTTGAAAAGGTGACAGGTGTCCTAACCTCATTGCTTGCGGTGGAGCACGATCAACTTTATCTGCGGCGGTTGTACCAAAGGACAAAAGTGGTTCTTTGTGGACCAATAGGATTGCATCAAATCTTGCCCTTACAATTTGTATCCAACGGCTAGTTTCTTGATGCTTGGGTATAAATACCCCTAATCTTCACCATTTGAAGATTGCTTGAAAAATTGAGAAGTGTTGTGTTCATAGAAGTGAAGCTCGCCCGTAAATTGTTCAACCCTTTGAATCTTCATCTTCATACTTCAAGAAATATTCCCACCCTTAAATCAAGCCTTAACACATTCAAGAATCAATGAGCTCTACATCTTACAGATTTAAAGAGCCTTGATCTTGTTCTCACACACACACCTCACTTGTTTAATCACATAGATTATACATTTGAGATACACTGGTTATAGTTTTGGATTTGTTCTTCATAGAAAAGATTTGATTGTACTTTGTAATCTCTCAATACTTAATATAAAATCTCTCTTAGAAATCCAAGACTAACCATCTTGGTAGTGGACGTAGATCGTTTATCGATTGAACCACTCCAAATAGCGTGTTCTTACTTTTTGCATTTATATTTCTTGTGCTTACTAATTATTTATCTTTGTCTCTGTTTGATCTTTATTTAGTTATCCATTATTGTGAAATAGTGTTTGGAGTTAACAAAGTCAAAACCACACTTTTTTGTAAAACTGCACTTACCAAAACCGCATATCAAAACCGCATTTTACAAACCGCCTCTAAAACCGCTTTACACTCTATAATTCCGCTGTGCATTTTACACCATCACTTGCAGTCTGTCATCAACTGCAAGAGGATTTTGTAAGCAAGAGGTTTAGTTTTTAATAGAGGGCGAAAAATTTAAAACAGCTATTCACCCCCCCCCCCTCTAGCTGTATTTTCACCCTTGTTGCCACCTTTGGGACCAACAAGTGGTATCAGAGCTAACACATTTTTAAAACCACTGTTTTTCAAGCTTAACAGCTTGTGTGCCGATTCAATATGGCAAATACAAAGACAATGACTACTGTTAACTATTCACACATTCCAATCTTGGACGAAGACCACTTTGACATCTGGAAGTGCCGAATGCTCATTCATTTGGAAACCATAGATGAAATGCTGGTGGAATGCGTGATCAATGGCCCGTTAGTTCCAATGAAGGCCAACACAGATGCAACCACCAGTGCAACAATTCCAGAGGTCAAAAAGCCAAAAGAAGAGTGGTCGGATGAAGAGAAGAGATTGGTTGCCTTGGACAGCAAGGCTAGGCACATCATTTCTGGAACCCTCCCCGTATCAACTCTTCAGAAAGTGATGTACCTCAAAACCGCAAAGCAGATGTGGGATGCCATTGAGAGCTACCTCGAAGGTGATGATGAATGCAAGGAAACCAAATTATATGCTGTTGAAAGATCATACAACAACTTCAATAGAAAATCCAACGAAACCTTGCGTCAAACCTACGACCGATATGTTGAGGTAGTTAATGCTTGTAGATCTCTTGGCAAAACTTTAACCGATAAGGAAATCAATATGACTTTCCTATCTGCTTTAGGTTCTAAATGGGTAAATAAGGCTACCTCTTTAGAAGACTCCAAAGTTCTGGGTACTTGGTCGTTAAGTAACTTGTACGCCAATCTTAGAGTCTATGAATTAAAATTAAATCATATTGAAGAGATTGAAGGAAAAACCAAATCGCTTTCCATGTCCGTAGTGGAACAAGAGGAGAAACCATCTACATCCAACCAAACCGCTGATCCTTCCATATCAACCTCATCACTCATCGAGATGGATGATAATGATTTTGCCATGTTTGTGAAAAGATTCCAAAAATTTAGAAAATCCTCAAAACCTTTCACAAAATCATTTTCAAAAGGCAAACCTCCTGCAACGTTTTCTAAGGCTGGAGATACAAAGAAAAAGAGTGATCTAGTTTGCTACAATTGTAGAAAACCTGGTCACTTTGCATCTGAGTGTCCACAGCCTAAATATGAATACATGAAAAAGAAAACCTCTCCTGCGAAATTTTCTCGTCACAAGGGAATGGTTGCTGAGGAGGAAGAGAATTCCAAGGAATTAGCAACTTGGATTGAAACAGATTCTGATGATGGAAGTGATGATGAAACCGAAGAGGTTAATCTCTGCTTAGTTGCAGATGCTTCCGATGAATCAGATTCTGAGTCAGTCGAGTTGCAAGATATGGAAGAAAAGGAGGTTTCTACAAAACTTCCAAATTTTAAATTGGATGATGATATCAAACTTACTCCTAGCATTAATATAGGAAATTGCTCGTATTCACGTCCCATTTTTCCTCCTACAAATGCTCCACCTTCAAAAACTATTCCAAAGAAGAAAATCTTGAAAAAGGTGGTGGAAGAGGTTTCTCCCATGGAACATGAAAGGATGTTCAAGGAAGCAGAAATGGTAATCCATCAGTTCTCAAATCTTAAGAAAGCCTTAAGCTTAGCTCATGATGAACTTAATCTGTACAAGACGGAGAAAACTGTGATGAGGTCTGAAATTTCTAATCTTAAGGACCAAATCAAACAGATGACTCCTCTTGCTGATCAAAACCGCATCCTTGAAACTAAGGTTGCTGCACTTCAACTCAGGAATGATGACTTGGTAACCCAAATCGACGATCGCCAAAAGATTATTGATTCGTGGCTCAAGTCTCAATCCACCAAGGATAAAATCATGGACTTCCAAGTTCCTCCTGGAACTAAGGATGGTCTAGGGTTTGGATCTGAGGAAGAGGAGAAGTGTGCATCCTCGAGTGAAAAGGATGAGGAATTTCCAGAACTAACTAAAGAAATTCCCAAGGAGAAGCATGCTAAGGGTAAGGGTAAAGCAAGACAAGTAAATTATGTCTACCCTAAAGGAAAGCAATATGGGAAGAATTTTGTGTTAAAACCTAAGAATTCGTGGAAGCACCTGAAGAGGAAATGGCTTATGGAATTGGTAGAATCCCTGCTCCAACCGCTTCTGGTGGAAAAGGCGGTTCTGCTAACTCTAGGTCTGACCGCGTCTCTTCTTCGACCGCTCCTCCTGCCTTCAAAAGCAAGAATAGCATTCCCAGAAAATACATGGTCAAACCAAAGTCTGTTCCCTTTATCTCAGCCGGACTCTTAGCTGGAACTGCACCTCCCAAACCGCTCCCTTGTCCCAAACCGCATGCAACTCCTAAGAAGAGTAAGGAGTTAGTAAAACCTCATGAAGCTTGTAGCTATTATAAATGTTCTGTGTGTGATGGTTTAGGTCACAAGGCTGCAGAATGCCTTTTGCGGTTCACATCCAATGCCAGGAAGAGTAAACCTCCTTCTGTCAAACAGGTGTGGGTCGTAAAGGGTTGCTAACTTTAGGACCCAAGGAATAAAGGGGGACCTCATTCTTAATGTTTACATTTCAGGTCCTCTGCTTCATGGCTGGTCACTCCAAGGATAATGAATGGTATCTTGACAGTGGCTGCTCAAGACATATGACTGGAGATAGATCATTACTTGAAGATGTCGTTGAAGCAAGTGGTCCGTCTGTAACCTTTGGTGACAACAACAAAGGCAAGACCATTGGATATGGTGTTATAAGGAGAGGAAACCTAACTATTGAGAAGGTTTCTCTTGTCGATGGACTCAAGCACAACCTCCTTTCAATTTCTCAATTTTGCGACAAAGGAATGCTTTGCAACTTCACGTCATCAAACTGCTTTATTAAAGATAGCATTTCCGGCGTCACCCTACTCACAGGGATTCGTAAGAGTAATATTTACATTATTGATCTAAATTCTGCATGTAGTATTACTAATCTCTGTTTTGTAGCTAAGAATGTGAGCGAAAATAGTTGGCTATGGCACAAGAAGTTGAGCCACTTGAACTTCAAATATCTTGCAAAGATTGGTAGGGAAAACCTCGTTCGTGGTTTACCCAAAGTGGCTGACCACCATCCAGAGAAATGCAGTGCATGCCAGCTTGGTAAGCAGTCCGCGTCATCTTTCACCAGCAAGACCGCTCCATCAACTTCAAGATGCTTACAACTGCTTCACATAGATTTGTTTGGACCCGTAACCACTGCCAACATTGGAGGAAATAGATATACTTTGGTGGTGGTGGATGATTACTCAAGATATACGTGGGTTGAGATGATGATCTCCAAAGATGATTGCTATGAGATTCTCACCGCACTTTTTAGACGGCTCCAAACTCAAAAGGAAGATGACATCGTTAGTGTTCGATCAGATAATGGAACAGAATTTAAGAACAACGGTGTTGCTCAGTATTGTGATGACCATGGGATTGATCACAATTTTTCAACCGCTGGTGTTCCACAACAAAATGGGGTTGTGGAAAGAAAGAATAGGACGTTGATTGAGGCTGGAAAGACAATGATATCTGAAGCGAAGCTACCTCAGTATTTTTGGGCTGAAGCAATCAATACCGCATGCTTCACTCAAAACCGCTCCCTCATCAACAAAACCTATAATAAAACTCCATATGAGCTTTGGCGAGGAAGAACCCCCAACATTGCATTCTTCAAGATCTTTGGCTGCAAATGTTTTGTCCTCTACAACGGAAGAGAAAATAGAGGTAAATTCAGAGCCAAAGCCGACGAAGGTATTTTTGTTGGGTATGCTAAACATTCTAAAGCTTTTCGTGTTTTCAATAAAACTAGTTTAAAAATAGTTGAGTCTGTCCATGTTACTTTTGATGAGCATTCTCTCCTTGAGCCACATTTGGCTCCAAATGTTGCTGATGATTTTGTTGAGCATAATGAACCAGGTGAACCACACCAAACCGCACCTGAACCTCAACCGCAAAATCCAGCACCCTCAACTGAAATTCCCCAAAACCGCAACTTTGAAACCGCACCTGAAGTTCCTACTCCAGATGCAACTCCCAGGGAAGAAGAAGTTGAAAATTCCCCTATCCAGCTTATAGAACCTCTTCGTCAACTTACATTCCATGACTTCGCTAAAGGATCTAACGACGTTCCAATTGAAAATCTTCAGCAAACCTCAGTCCAACCAGACTTACCCCCAGAGGTTCGTGAAGTCGCTAGCCACCCTCACAAATGTGATTGGTGATCTGTTTTCCGGTGTTCAAACAAGGAGATCGAACTATGACGAGCATACTTCACTTTTATCTCAAGTTGAACCCAAGAAGATTGATGAAGCACTCCAAGATTCCAGTTGGGTCGTTGCTATGCAAGAAGAACTCAACCAGTTTGAAAGATGCAAGGTCTGGACTTTGGTGCCTAGACCTCTGGATCAAGGAGTGATAGGAACTAAGTGGGTATTTAGGAATAAGATGGATGAGAATGGAATCATCACTAGGAATAAAGCAAGGTTGGTTGCACAAGGATATAGGCAAGAAGAAGGAATTGATTATGATGAAACCTTTGCTCCAGTTGCAAGATTGGAAGCTATCAGAATCTTCTTAGCCTACGCCTCTTTTAAGCATTTCAAGTTATATCAAATGGACGTAAAGAGTGCATTCCTCAACGGCGAACTGCAAGAGACCGTGTATGTTGCCCAACCGCCTGGATTTGAAGACACCAAATTTCCCAATCATGTCTACAAACTCCAGAAAGCTTTGTATGGACTTAAGCAAGCTCCAAGGGCATGGTATGAGACTCTTTCTAAATTTTTACTAGAAAAAGGATTTAAACGTGGTAAAATCGATACAACTCTTTTTATTGCCAAATATAATGAGCATACTTTACTTGTTCAAATTTATGTCGATGATATTATTTTTGGTTCTACTAATGAGTTGCTTTGTAAGCGTTTCGAAAAGATAATGAAAAGAAAGTTTGAGATGAGCATGATGGGAGAATTAACATTCTTTCTCGAGCTTCAAATCAAGCAATGCGAAGAAGGTATTTTCCTCAGCCAAGCCAAATACACCAAGGAGCTAATAAAGAAGTTTGGATTAAAAAATGCTAAAGCGTATGATACTCCTATGGCCACCGGCAATAAGCTAGATAAGGATCTCAAAGGTAAGAAAGTTGATCAGACTTTATATCGAGGTATGATCGGCTCATTACTTTACTTAACTGCTAGTAGGCCCGATATCATGTTTAGTGTCTGTGTATGTGCTCGCTACCAAGCAGATCCTAGAGAAGCACATCTTATTGCAGTCAAGCGTATAATTCGCTACTTATATGGAACCACTAACCTTGGACTTTGGTATTCCAAAGATTCGAACTTCGATCTTGTAGGTTATTCAGATGCAGATTATGCAGCTTGTACTATTGACAGGAAAAGCACTAGTGATACTTGTCATTTCCTCGGGAATAGACTAGTTGCTTGGGCCAGCAAGAAGCAAGCTTCAGTTTCAGTGTCAACCACAGAGGCTGAGTATATTGCTGCTGGTAGTTGTTGCTGTCAAATCCTTTGGATGAAGCAGCAGTTGGTAGACTATGGAATCCATGAAGGGAATTGCCCCATCATGTGTGACAACACTTCAACCATTTCAGTCTCCAACAACCCTGTCATGCATTCCAAGACCAAGCATATTGATATCAAGTATCATTTCCTCAAAGACCATGTGGAGAAGAGGAATATCCATTTAGAGTACGTGGGGACAGACAACCAGATTGTTGATATCCTCACAAAGGCTCTTGACTCCAAGAGGTTTTCTTTCCTTAGAGGAGAAATGGGTATGCTTGAACTTAAATAAATTCCATTCTTTTTATTAACTAATTTGGTTGTTGAGTATAGTTTCAATTCCACTGTTGAACCGCGTGTACCAAACCGCAAGGATGCCCAACCGCACTGCAGCCAACCGCTTCACTCAAACCGCATGCTGCAGCTTAACCGCTTGAACCTCAACCGCGTTTCAACTTGGAGTAATTTCTAACTTTTGCTTATGTTAAAAAAAAAAACTGTTCAAATTCTTTTTATTTATTTTTTAGTCCTTATATTTTTCTTTAAGGGTTTATTTGCAAATGTTTTCCCACGAAAATTTAAATTTTAAGAGCATTCAATGCAAAGGGAACATTAGCATTAAATGGCCTTCATGTCAGCCGTCATTGGTTGATGGGATGAAGCTGAAAGGGTGCTAATTTGCAATGATTCACTGAGTTGGTGAAGCTAATGTGTCCTTTCAACTGCCAAACCCTAATCTTTTCCTATAAATAGAAGACACAACTCACCTTTTCAAACTTTTCACTGTCTTCTTCCTCTGTCATCGTACTATCTGTTAGAGTTCACCAAACTTATTCTTCATATCTTCATAAATTTTTAATTTTTTCTTCTTCAATGGCTCCCAAACAACCCATCGAAGACATGGTATGAATTCTAAAACCCTAATCTTCTTAATTTTCTGCAAATCATACTCTTGAACTGCCATTGTTGAATGTTCTTAAGTTTCGAAGAACATGAACTGAGTTTTGCCTCTAAATGCTTTATTTCTTGATCATTTTGCATAAAATTTGTTGGGTTTTGTTCGGAATCTTGCCTAGATTAAGATTATATACTTTATTTCATGATCTATACTTGATTTGGGTACTGATTTTGAATTTTAAACTTCTTAAGTTTCGAAACCCATTTCTGTATTTTTGCATTTTCTGGGTGATTATGAGTAAAGTAGAAAATTTTATTGTTATATTGTTAATCTACTGCTCAATGTGATCATTTTGACATGTTATTTGTTCATTTTGGTTAACATTTTTCAAATCTCTGTTCTTGGTGTTCTTCGTGTTCTTCATGCATTCATGTGACTGTTCATCTCCATTTTCAGAAAAGTTCTTATGTTTTGGTTTGACCTAATTTTTCAAACTTGTTTTTCCATACTTAGAAAATTTCTGAAAATTTTACCTTGTTGCATGTTTGAACCGCATGCCTTTGAACCGCGTCATTCAAAACCGCATGCTATGTTTTGAAACCGCACTTATAATTGCTTAATTCTTGTTTCAAAACCGCATCTCTGAACCGCATGTTTTTCACTTCTAAACCGCATGCTGAAAACCGCATATACATTTTCAAACCGCATGCTAGAAAATTACTTAAGTTTTACTAAGTATATAGGCTGGACACCATAAATTTCCTCTCTAAGCACCGCTTGCAGTGTGGGATAATTTTGGATTACAATGCCACGTACTAAGTATAGACTTTTGTGTTTTTCTTATTAGTTTCCTACCTGTGTTCACAGTTTCATTGTGGTTGGAAATTTTCATTTCCAAAACCGCACTATTGCCAACCGCATGTGTGCCCCAACCGCATATGAACTGTGATTTTCCTAAAAAGTTATAACTTGAGTGTTTTATTTGTAGAATACCAAGTATTTCCTGCCAGGTTGGGAGATAAATGAACCAGAGTTGCGGTCTGATGCTCTGGGAAGAGAGATGATGAGGAAGATGCAAGCTTCTGGAATCCTTCCCCTTTTCAACAAAAATCAAACCTATACCATCCCCTCCTTCATTGACCAGTTCTATGAAACCGCAGTGAAAGGAGAGACTGAGCTGTCTGATGGTAGCAAGATCCCCAATTTGGTGGGAGAAGTTGAAGGATTCAGAGTCTCCATAGACTACTTGGACATCAGGAGCACTTACGATTTTCATGTATCTGGTGCTCCAGTTGAAGTTTCTCAGGAGGTCCAAGATGCTACCTGTTCAACTCTGACAGGAAAGCTAGATTCTCTTGCTGGCCATTACAAGACTACGCCACGAAGAGATTTTGGTGAGATGATGAGCCACCTGTGCTACCTTGTTGGAAAGTCTGTTTGTGGGAAGACTGGCAACCACAACAACTTCACCTCTCATCAATGGCAATACTGCTGTGCCATCTACAACGGCATAAAGCTTCATTGGCCCAAGATCTTGATGAGAGAGATTGCTAGCAGCATTGATGCGTATCAACTTAAGGTCAAGAATGAGAAGATAAGGTGGAGACCTTTTGGGAGAGTGCTGACCGCAATCTTTGGGAACTTTCAGCATTTGGAGGATCTTAGGATTGCCACCCCAGAATTATGTGTCGATTGGGGTGTTGAAGAATCCTTTGGCCTAAAAGCTATGCATTCCTTCAGAAGATCTTTTGGGAATGATGATTATAAGGCCATCTATGATGCTGATACCTCCCAGAACAAGGAAATGTATGTTGCAATGAACCCCGCACGCTTCAACCGCACTGGGAAAAGCAATAAAGAAGGCCTCAAGGAAGAGGAAGGCTCCTGCAGAACCACTCCCTAAGCCTACCTCAACCGCACCCTCTCAACCGCGTGGTTCAGCTGGTGCAGGCCCAAGCCAGAAGAAGCCTAGGAAAGAAAAGGAGAAAAAGAAGATGTCCCTCATTGATGAGGATGATGAAGAAGAGGATGAGGATAATGCCATTGCTCCATTAGTGGCCAGGGCTAGAAAGGCCAAGCAGACTCAGATTGATCTGGCCAAGATGACTGATGAAGAGCTGTCAATCTTTTACAAAGCTGAATTTGAGAGGCTTGAGAGAGAAAGGGCTGAGAGGGAAGCAGCCAAAGGAAAATCCAAGGATCCAATTCCCCAACCGCCTCCTTCTAAACCGCCCCAAACCCAACCGCTTATTCAAACCCCTCCTCAATCTCCCATCCATTCCCATCAGCCATCCCCTGAAAAATCTCCTGCCAAAGCCCCAACTCCTGAACCGCATTCTCCTCCCCAACCGCAAAGAGCTGCAACCGCTCAGGGGGAGAAACCAAAGAGAATTAAGCAAATTGCCCAGAAAAGGACCCCTATCAAAGGCCCCAAACGCTTTCTTCACCGCGTTTCTAAACAACCAACTCCTTCACCATCTTCATCCCATTCCAGTTCCCCTTCCTCTACAAGTTCATCATCAAAATCCTCTACCCAATCTCATTCTTCTTCTAGCCAGAACAAATCCCTAACTCCATCACCTCAACATTCCAACCGCTCCCCATCCGTTCACCATTCAAACCGCGCCCAAACACCGCCTTACTCCCATCTCACTCCAGCCATCTCCATTTCTAACCAAAACCGCGAGCCTACTCCACCTCCTGAAAATTCCCCTCCTCCTAAATCACCTTCTCCAAACCACCTTCCTTCTCCACCTCTTCAAACCTCTCCCATTCCACAAACTTCACCTATTCAATAGAAAACCCTCTCTGTTGAAGTTCACACTACAAGTTCCTCATCTGACTCTAATCCTATAACTTCTGGAATTCCAACCACCAACATTCCACCCTCAACCGCACCTATCTCAACCGCACCTATCTCAACCGCACCTATTCCCTCCATTCCACTTTCGACCGCACCCACTACCTTACCCATACCTCCCTCAGCTGCCTCACCTTTCACCATACCTGCCAGCAGCCTCTTTCAAACCCTTTTAAACCCCCTACCTCAAACCGCTCCTCCTACACAATCTCAACCGCCTCCCTCAATTACCCAAATTCCCTCTACCTCAACCGCCCCTTCTGACTACCTTCAAATTTTTTCCACCCTTCAACTGATTCAATCACAGTTGATTGTAAACCAAGGCCATATGCTTAAACTGACTGAATCAAACCTTGCCCTGACCGCCTCCAACCGCACCCTTGAAGCCTCCAACCGCTCTTTGCATGCCAAGGTTGATGCTCAAACCGCTGAAATGGCTATCATGAAATCCCAATGCTTGATGCCATTAAGGGGGAGAGATCACCTTCTGATGTGGCAAACATTGAAGCCGCACTCAAAACCGCAGCAGAGTCCTCCCTCTTCAAATTTAAAGTTGAACTTCAAGCTGCAGTTCTCGCCTTCCTTGGGGACTCTGTCAACAAAGATCAGCTCAAGGACTTTATGCAACAATTGACAAATGCCTTTTGTGATTCTGTTGATCACACAATTGGCAAATTCAAGACTGAGCTGTTGGGAGACATAAGGAGCCTTAACCTTCAACCGCAGCAAGCCTCTACCTCAGCCGCTCCTATCCAAACCGCCTTAGATGACCTGCAGCTGAAGATCTTCACTGAACTGGACTCCCTAAAAGACAGAATAAATGTTGACCTCAACATAGTGGGAGACAGTATCAAGGAGCAAGTAACCACTTTTGATGGTGACATTTCCTTCAGATTTGAGAATCTCAAGGCAGGCTTCAACCTCAAGCTTGACAACTCCATCAAAGAATTGAAGTCCAATCTGGATGTAACAGTTGATCTGGACCCATTGAGAGATGCCCTATCTACTCAAACTGTGGCCATTCAGAATGAGATTTTCACTTTCTACAATTCTTTGAAGGCCTGCATTGAAGGATTCACTACTCAGATCAAGGAGAGTGTTGATGCAAACTCTAGATCAGTTGATGCTGTTGGAACCGCTGCTGCTGAATCTGTAACCACACTTCGAACCGTTGAGACTACTCTTGCCAGACAGGCTGAAGATCTCAGAGCCCTCAGAAGAAATATCAGAGGTGAAAGCTCAGCCTTCAGACCTTCGTAACCGCGGATTACCCCAAAGAAGAAGTCAATCAACCAAGAGAGCAAGCGCGCCATCAACATCAACCGCCTCATCACCGACCGCGTCAGCATTAGGACTTCTCTTTTGTAATTCCTTTATCCTCTTTTTGCTGAACTCCTTTTTGTTTTGTTGGACCGCACTCCATGTATTTTTGTCCAACTTTCTTTTGCTTTTGAAACCTTTGTATTTTGCTTCTCTACCATTGTAAGTGTAACCGCATTGGTAGTAATGAAAAATGCATCATTGGTTCCAAAACCTTGTTCATATCAAACCGCTCGTTTGTAGAACAATGAAACTGCTTATGATCTTAAACCTCATTCAAATATTTTCCAACTTAAAATCACTATTTTGAATTGATGTTTAAACATTCAGTTTAAACCGCACTTTGAACTTAAACTCTCAATTTTTAAGTGCACTGAATGCATTTCTCTACTTTCCATATTGTAAGTTTTATCTTTTAGAAAGTATAGAAATCTATAGCTTAAGCTAAGTGTGTGCATTGACTTGGGACATGAATTACCATGTTAATTCTTATGGACATGTTCTTACCAAGTACAATGTTTGCTTTAGTTATAGTAGGTAATGGCATCAATCAAATAGGGGGAGATTGTTGGGTATGCATGTTTTAACCCTCCTATTTTGTATTAGATTTGATTGATACCATAACCTCCTGTCTATTTTAAGGACTTTAGGACCCTATGTAATGAAGCTTATGTTAGTGTGTGTGCCCTAGGCTTATAGTTTCTATAAACCTTGTTATATCGTCTTTATCATTAATAAAAGAGAAATTTTATTTTGATTAATGTATGTTTTGCATGTTTATTATATTAATCTGTGTCCCTAGTTATTTAGTGTAAAGTTGGTAATGGATGATCATAGAGATGATCATATGCATAGAGATGCACATTACAAACTTGTAAATAACTAGTATAATTGTCAATGGATAATCATATGATGATTATATGCATAGAGATGCACATTGAAATTATGGGTACTTGTTAGAGAACAAGTGACTGGACTTGACCCGTATGAGATTTATGTCATGGTCAAATGTCATAATTAAATCTCATATGGTTACTTCATTTAGTCCCTAGACACGAGATTATCATGACCTTACATATGATGAAAGTCATGTTTGATTTTAGTCAAACGATATCTTAACACGATATTTATAAAGGCTATCTTTGGCATGATCGGATTCATGATGGGAAGGATGATAAGTCAAGATGGAATTTGTCCCTCGAAAGAGAGATGTTTTGCTTGGGCTCTCGATGAGTGATAATGATGAAAGAGTGTGGCCACACCCCAATGTGATTGGATTATCATTATACTCAAGATCGAGAAAGCATTGAAAAGATACAAGTTGACGTGGACCATGACTTGTGTTCAATATAACATCGTGAGACAAAGGGAGAAATGGAAGTGTACCATTGGAAACGTGAACTCTTACGTTGTGTTATTTGGGTAGACATAATGGCTTGCTAGAGTCCGCTTATGTCTTATGAGGGTCGATATGATCGGACTCATTGCCAACATAATACAATCCTATTGGGTCACACACAAATAGAATGAAATGGTTGAACCGGAGGAAGAATGATTGAGAGTCTCAGTATCTGGCTACATATGTCACGCGACATATTAAGCCAATGGCTTAATATACCGCGCGACATAATAAGCCCGTACGCGGTTTGACAGCCTGTCTCTCCTAATACGATTAGGAGACGTATTCTTACTATTGTAGTATAAATACAAGGGGTCTATCAGACCTAATGGCTAGCCGAATTTTTTCAATAGAAATTCACAATCAAAAGTCCTCTCAATATTCTTCCATAAGTTTTAGGAATCTAGCAATTCCCAACCCGAGAATCGTTCTCGACATTCATATTTGTGTGGATTACCAAAAGAGGGTCTTAGTTTTGTTCAAACAAATCAAAGACCTAGAGTTCAAATCTGAAGATCCAAAGGAGTTGAAGATTCGAAGATTTGAAGATCAAAAGTTTGTGATTACGAATCACATAATTATCCGTTCGATAGCTCAAGACCGGAAAGCAATTTAGGTTGGTAAATTCTATCTCATAGCAATTCAATTTAATTGTATAGAACGGATCTTAGGGCTTGGGTTTTGTGTTAATTTTATGCTTAATTCCGCTGCGCATGGACCCATAAAACCCAACAGTGGTATCAGAGCCCCGTTCGTATGGTTAGATTCGAATTGGCATGCTAGAAAGTTGTTATAAAATTGTTTATAAATGTTCTAGGCTTGCTTTGTATGAGTTAGATTTAATTGTTTATGAGAAACAATTTGCTAATCTGCGAAAATCGTTTTCTGATTATGTTGAATTAAATCCGTAAAAGTTGTTTACTTGATTTGATTGCTCTATGATTGGAATTGATTGAAATTCAGAAAATCTGCCAAACTGGCAACTCATGTCGTGCGACATAGTTGGCCACGAGGAGAAAATCTGGTAATCTGGCTAGTTATGTCACGCGACATACTTAGCCACTGGCTAGTTATGTCACGCGACATAATAAGCCAAATCTGGGCAGAATCAGTTTGTTTAATTTTTCTGCTAATCTGAGATGTTTTATGTCTTAATCTGGATGCTATAAATTTCTGGAAATTGAGTTTATAGGGCTATGCTAGATTAATTCATTGTTTATGCTTGCTTAATTAATTAAAAGATGTTTATTTAATTGTTGCGTTGCATAATTACTAAAGTGTTCTTATGCTTGCTTAATTGTTTAAAAAGTGATTTTATTAATTATTGCGTTGCATAAAGAACTGTTATAATTCTAGAATGTTTTTGAACATTGAATTATAGTTCACTAATTGTTTATGAGAAACAAGTTAGTGTCTGATTGTTTATGAAACAAGTCAGTTTTACAAGTAAGATTATGCTGCAATCAAACTGATATTGTAGTTGTACATGTCTAGGAGAGTTCTGTCTAAGGATTGGGTACTTAAGTAGTCCTTGTGGCTCACCGGTTTCTCGGGAACTTACCCGGTGTACTTTACTGATTATCTTTGTTGACATGCTTATGATCTATTTTAAAGAACCTTCATTTAATGTTTAAGTTTTATGCCACCCCGAAAGTAAAACACTTGAGAAGTATTGGGATAGGTTGATGTAGTTTCGACTCAGTTGGGTGCATCATTCTATTCTAGTATGGAGCAAGATGAGATAATGGTTGATGTAGTTTCGACTCAGTTGGGTGCATCGTTCCATGTATCTCATACGTTTGAAATTGGTTAGACTTAATTGGTGCTTTCAAAAGAGTTTTGACCCAAGGCATAAGATGAGATTAAAACATGTTTTGACATATGATGTCTAAAATCTCATAAAGGATCTAAGAGTCACATATGATGTGATTGATAAATGTTATCTACCTAAATAACTTAATTTTGGGCATTGACTCAGTTAAACCAAAATTGAAGTGAAATATGGATCTTAGCCCATTATAATTATATGATACATGCTTGTATTTGAAGGTGTATAATTTAATGGGAGTATTTGTGAAATACTATATTTGTCTCTTAGATGATAAATGTGTTGATATTGATATGTGTTCATATAATTTGTATATCTTGTTGTAGAAATAGCATTAAATAATGATAATTGCGATTCGTTCTTATGAAGGACAAAGTTCGAAAGGAATGATACAAATAATTTTGATTGGATCAAAAGCCTAAAGAATGGTTCTTAGGTAAATTTGTACGTTCTTGACGAATCCGTTCCTCTTTTGAACCCATTGCAAATGTTGCAAAGGGCAAATAAGGAAGCAACATTAGAAACATATTGATGATTCTGACAATATTGCTTGCCTTGTAATTGCCACCATGTTTAAAGGCTCTTATGAAGAACCTTGAACATATGGGAGTCACTTTTGTTCTAGAATAACGCAAAAAGGAAACGTTCCAAGTGCGAGCTAGGCAAAAGATGTATGTTGTGGTGAAGGCCCTTAATGCATGAGATGCAACAAGGAGCAATCCGCAAAAGTGTTAATGGTTAACACAAGAAAGGGGTTCATAAAGGAAGGAAAAGAAGGTAAAGAAAAGGTTGCTAAACCTAAGGCAAAAGTTGCAAAGCCGAAGAGGCTAAACCCAAAGTGTCTCAAAAGGATGCAGTTTGCTGTCATTACAATAAGATTGTCATTGGAAGCAAAGTTGCAAGGCTTATTAGGAAGGCCTAAAAGGTGAAGAAGGGCAATATGATTGCTACTACTTCAAATATCTATATAATAGATATTTTCCCTTCGACTTCTTGTTCTTGGGTATATGATACCGGATTGGATCCCACATTTGTTTAAATGTGCAAGGAACAAAGAATAGAAAGCCACTCAAATAAGGTAAATTAAACCTATGCATGGAGCAAGAGTTGCTACATTAGCCATAAGGGACTTATGAAGTCACTTTGCCTTGTGAAGTAGTACTTGTTTTGAACAAGTATGACTACGTTCCGAATTTGAGTAGGAGTATTATTTTCGTTTCTTAAATGGATGATGAAGAATATAATTTTCTTATTTTCAATAAGAAGTTTTATATTTATTTAATGATATGCCTTATTGTATTGCATATATCATTAAATGGTCTTCATATCCTGGAAGATGAGAAACAAAATAATGTTGAAGATATCTATAATATAAATGGAAATCTAAACCGAACAATATGAACAACGCGTTCATATGGCATTGCCTGATTGGTCAGATAAATAAGAAACATATATCTAAACTCCATTAACATGGACTTTTAGACTCATATGACCATGAGTCATTTGAGGAATGTTGATCTTGTTTATTGGGATTATTGACCAAACCACCCTACACTAATAGTAGTGGGAGGGCTAGTGCTTTATTGGTCATTATACATGAGATGTATGTGGACCATAAGCAGCATTGCTAGGGGAGGATTTTGGTGTTTCATCACATTCACCAATGACTTATTAGATATGACGATGTCTATCTGATGAAGTCCAAAGGTGAATCGTTTGAGATGTTTCGAACATTTCAAGATGAAATACAAAAACAAACTTGGTAAAACTATTAAATACTTCGATTGGATCGAGGTGGTGAATATTTGAGCCAAGAGTTTGACAATCATCTCAAAACTATGAAATCGTTTCAAAGTTGACTCCACCCGGAACATCACATTGTATGGTGTGTCTATAGGAGGAAGTGAACCTTGTAGGACATGGTTCATTCGATGATGTGTCAAGTTGACTTTCCTAATTTCTTTTGAGGATATGCATTAGAAATAATGCGGTTACACTGAATTGAGTCCTTACTAAATCGGTTCCTAAGGCCCCACATAAGATGTGGCATGGAAGAAAACTTAGTTTGTCTTTCATGAAGATTTGGGGTTGCGAATCTTATGTAAAGAGACTTGTCTCTTATAAGTTAGCACCAAATCTGACAAGGTTATTTACGGATATTGATTTTACAACCACAAAAGAGAACAAAATGTTTGTTGCTCTATTTGATTCGTTTCTCGAGAAATTGTTTCTCAATAAAGAATCTAGTGGGAGTAAAATTAATCTTGAAGAAGTTCAAGAACCCGAAAATAATATGGAACCAAGAGTAGAGACGGAACCAAGTTCACAAAGGAGTTGTGGAACCAGTTCAAGATGCACAAGTCCATCGTAGATTGGATAGGTTACGATCCGAACTCAAGAAATAGTGATTTCTCGTTGCGGAAAGTGATGAAGTGGAAGTCATTAAGAATGACGATCCTACTTACTATCAAGAAGCGATGTCCTCTCCTAATTTGGATAAATGGTTAGGAACCATGGAATCCAAATTACAATCCATGTTTAACAATCAAGTTTGGAACTTGATTGGACTACCTAAAAGTGTAAAAACTAAAGGGTGCAAGTAGGTCTTCAAAGACCGACATGGATGTGAAGGTGTATACTTTCATGACTAAGGATTGTAGCAAAGGGATTTAGGTTAATTCATAGTATTGACTATGTTGAAACCTTTTTTCGCCAGTTACAATGTCGAAGTTTGTTAGAATTTCAATTGCCATTATTGCATATTGTGACTATGTGATATGACAAATGGATGTCAAACGACTTTCTTTAAATGGAAAGATTATTAAGGATGTGTAGAGTACACAACCAGAATAGTTTGTCGATCCAAGAAACTCTAATAGAGTATGCATGTTGCAAAGATCCATGAGATGGGTTGAAGCAAGCTTAAAGGAATTGGAATCTTCGTTTTGATGAATTGGTCAAAGAGTTTGACTTTATCAAGTACGAAGATGAACCTTGTGTATGCATGAAATTCAGTGGGAGCATGGTATTATTTCTATTGTTTATTACAATGATATCTTACTCATTGGAAAAACAAGTTCCGACACTTAAGACTGTTAAGTCTTGGTCAAGGAAAGGTTTCTCAATGAAAGATATGGGTGAATCCGCTTACATCCTTGACATCAAGATCTATAAAGATGGATCTAGAAGGATAAATTGGTTTGAGTCAAAGTGTTCACATTGACAAGATTCTTAGAAGAGTCTAAGAAGAGTAGCTTGTCAATGGATCATGGTACTTCTCTTAGCAATACTCATTGTCTTATGACAACTGATGAGCAAAAGGAAAATGAATGAAGTTCCATATGCTTCGGCATTTGGATCTGTCATGTATGCCATGATTTGTACTAGACCCGACGTCTCATATGCTCTAAGCATGATGAGTCGATACCAATCTGATCCTGATATAAACCATTGGATGGGAGTCAAGATGATCCTTAAGTACTTAAGAAGAACTAAGGATATGTTCTTGGTATTTGAAAGATTGGAAGTTAATCTTGTTGTAAGGGTTACATAGGTGCTAGCTTCCAAACTAACAAAGTTAATTTAAAATCGCAATTAGAATTTGTGTTTATGCTTATTAGAGGTGCAATTTTGTTGGAAGAGTTCCAAGCAGAAATTGTAGCCTATTCTACTACTAAGGCCGAATTTTAGCAACATATGATGAGGCTAAAAGAGGCAGTTTGGATCAAAAGTTCATTAGTGTTTTGGAAATGTTCCAAGTATCACTAATCGGTGAAACTCTTGTTTTGACTATAGTGGTGCCACTTGTGCAAACAATGGAACCAAGGTCACAACAACGATCCAAACACTCACTTAGACGTTCTTTGAGGAATTCATAAAGAATAAGAAGAAGTTAAGATATACAAAGTATCAACCGATGATGACATTAGGGATTCACTTACAAAGACCCTCGCACAGGCAGAAGCATGATGGTCATGTTAGATCCATGAGTATTCGATACATAAATGGAGCCTAGTGCAAGTGGGAGCTGTTAGTGTGTGTGCCCTAGGCTTATAGTTTCTATAAACCTTGTTATATCGTCTTTATCATTAATAAAAGAGAAATTTTATTTTGATTAATGTATGTTTTGCATGTTTATTATATTAATCTGTGTCCCTAGTTATTTAGTGTAAAGTTGGTAATGGATGATCATAGAGATGATCATATGCATAGAGATGCACATTACAAACTTGTAAATAACTAGTATAATTGTCAATGGATAATCATATGATGATTATATGCATAGAGATGCACATTGAAATTATGGGTACTTGTTAGAGAACAAGTGACTGGACTTGACCCGTATGAGATTTATGTCATGGTCAAATGTCATAATTAAATCTCATATGGTTACTTCATTTAGTCCCTAGACTTTGAGATTATCATGACCTTACATATGATGAAAGTCATGTTTGATTTTAGTCAAACGATATCTTAACACGATATTTATAAAGGCTATCTTTGGCATGATCGGATTCATGATGGGAAGGATGATAAGTCAAGATGGAATTTGTCCCTCGAAAGAGAGATGTTTTGCTTGGGCCCCTCGATGAGTGATAATGATGAAAGAGTGTGGCCACACCCCAATGTGATTGGATTATCATTATACTCAAGATCGAGAAAGCATTGAACAGATACAAGTTGACGTGGACCATGACTTGTGTTCAATATAACATCGTGAGACAAAGGGAGAAATGGAAGTGTACCATTGGAAACGTGAACTCTTACGTTGTGTTATTTGGGTAGACATAATGGCTTGCTAGAGTCCGCTTATGTCTTATGAGGGTCGATATGATCGGACTCATTGCCAACATAATACAATCCTATTGGGTCACACACAAATAGAATGAAATGGTTGAACCGGAGGAAGAATGATTGAGAGTCTCAGTATCTGGCTACATATGTCACGCGACATATTAAGCCAATGGCTTAATATACCGCGCGACATAATAAGCCCGTACGCGGTTTGACAGCCTGTCTCTCCTAATATGATTAGGAGACGTATTCTTACTATTGTAGTATAAATACAAGGGGTCTGTCAGACCTAATTGTCTAGCCGAATTTTTTTTCAATAGAAATTCACAATCAAAAGTCCTCTCAATATTCTTCCATAAGTTTTAGGAATCTAGCAATTCCCAACCCGAGAATCGTTCTCGACATTCATATTTGTGTGGATTACCAAAAGAGGGTCTTAGTTTTGTTCAAACAAATCAAAGACCTAGAGTTCAAATCTGAAGATCCAAAGGAGTTGAAGATTCGAAGATTTGAAGATCAAAAGTTTGTGATTACGAATCACATAATTATCCGTTCGATAGCTCAAGACCGGAAAGCAATTTAGGTTGGTAAATTCTATCTCATAGCAATTCAATTTAATTGTATAGAACGGATCTTAGGGCTTGGGTTTTGTGTTAATTTTATGCTTAATTCCGCTGCGCATGGACCCATAAAACCCAACAGCTTATACTTCAATTTTTTAGCTAAGTCCATTTTATAGAATAGGTTAATCTTAGGCTTGAAGACTGGCACAAGATTCATTGGAAGCAAGGTTGCAGTTCCAGCAGTATTCAAAACCGCCCTATGAACCGCACTTGTAACCGCAAGTGTAGTTCTACCTTGAATCTACCTTTTGAACCAACCGCATGCAACCGCCCTTGAATCGCACCTGTGCAGTTCATATGCAACCGCATCCAAGCAACCTCCTGATGTAGCAAAACCGCATGTTCCTAACCGCGTCTCACCAACCGCATCCAATGATTGGCTACTTGAAGTGAACCACTTTTTATCCGTTGGAATCCACGTCAGCAATATCAAAAGTCAACCACCAAATCTTGTCACGTGATTCAATGTCAGAGAAGATCTGCAAGGATCTTGAAAAGGTGACAGGTGTCCTAACCTCATTGCTTGCACCGGAGCACGATCAACATTATCTGCGGCAAAGTGTACCAAAGGACAAAAGTGGTTGCTGTGGACCAATAGGATTGCATCAAGTACTGCCCTTACAACAGCTGTATCCAACGGCTAGTTTCTTGATGCTTGGGTATAAATACCCCTAATCTTCACCATTTGAAGATTGCTTGAAAAATTGAGAAGTGTTGTGTTCATAGAAGCTGAAGCTCTGCCCAGAAATTGTTCAACCCTTTGAATCTTCATCTTCATACTTCAAGAAATATTCCCCAGCCCAGAAATCAAGCCTTAACACATTCAAGAATCAATGAGCTCTACATCTTACAGATTTAAAGAGCCTTGATCTTGTTCTCACACACACACCTCACTTGTTTAATCACATAGATTATACATTTGAGATACACTGGTTATAGTTTTGGATTTGTTCTTCATAGAAAAGATTTTATTGTACTTTGTAATCTCTCAATACTTAATATAAAATCTCTCTTAGAAATCCAAGACTAACCATCTTGGTAGTGGACGTAGATCGTTTATCGATTGAACCACTCCGAATAGCGTGTTCTTACTTTTTGCATTTATATTTCTTGTGCTTACTAATTATTTATCTTTGTCTCTCTTTGATCTTTATTTAGTTATCCATTATTGTGAAATAGTGTTTGGAGTTAACAAAGTTAAAACCACACTTGTTTGTAAAACTGCACTTACCAAAACCGCATATCAAAACCGCATTTTACAAACCGCCTCTAAAACCGCTTTACACTCTATAATTCCGTTGTGCATTTTACACCATCACTTGCAGTCTGTCATCAACTGCAAGAGGATTTTGTAAGTAAGAGGTTTAGTTTTTAATAGAGGGCGAAAAATTTAAAACAGCTATTCACCCCCCCCCTCTAGCTGTATTTTCACCCTTGTTGCCACCTTTGGGACCAACAGCCTCCACCTCCGGTCCTCCCATCAAAGCCCGAAAATCCTCAAAAGTGGGCGTCACTTCATTATAGGAGAAGCTATACACATGCCTCCTACCGTCCCAGAACTTTGCGGCAGCCCGCAACAATTCCCAATCAGGAACCAACTCCTTAAGGGACCAAACAGAGCAAGTCGAAACCTCACCTCGAAAGCCCGCCTCTGATGCCTCATACGGTGTCGCATCCACATTTTCAGCCGCTCAAGGAAGTATGCTTGCCTCTTCTTCAAAATCCTCGGCAAAACTCGTGGAACATATGAAGAATCCATGGAAAAAATGGAAGTTCCTAGAGAAAATGGGAAAGAAAGCTCGAAATGACTGCAAATGGGAAGTGGGGAAAGATCAGACATCCTGAAAACACTTATCCTTTCCCCAAAAGCAAGAAAGATCCGTACGGACCTTTTTGCACCCTAGGTTGGTCCGTACGGACCTTCTTGCAACTTGGTCCCACATTTCCAGCAAACAATACAACAACCACTGTTCCCAGCAGGACCTTGCTCCAAACTGCCCAAATTCTGGCCAAAGCCATCTCCAGCAGGCATACACTACCCACAAACGCACTCCCAGCTCATGTGGCATGCACAAATAATAAACTAGCAACAATTCCTAGGACAAACCCCGGGAATCACAAAATACGACATTACATCTTAAAATAAAATACTTTGTTGTGCAAATACAAGTGTTTTATTACAGGTACCCAAAATGTCTGTTGCTAAACAAAAAAAAAAACAAAAATGGAAAAAGGGAAAGCAAATGAGCCCTACTCCGACTCCTCATCGTTAACCTCATCAAACGTGAAGTCAGGCATCTCGGCAAACTCGCCAGTCACGCCCTCGTCATCCGAATACTGGACCCCCTCCTGAGACAAGTACTCGAAGTAATCCGCAGGATCGAGCCCGATAAAAGGATCAAAGAAGGAGGCTCCGACGAACCCTCTCCCTGAGACTCCTTGTCACGACCCCAACCATAGGCACTGTTTAGGCACACGTGGAGCACGTGGGAATGGGGGTGCACTTCATTTTATATGATGCATTTCATGGCTTTAGTATATTTTGTGATTTATTTATTTACTTAATTCCATGGCTTAAGTGTTTATGGAAATTATCAACTCATTTCGTTATGTAATGTTTAATTGAATTACTTAGGGAATTAATGTGAGAGGTTAGGATAGTTAAAAATTGAGATGAAATGAGTTATGAGAATGGAAGGACTTTAGTGTAATTAAAAGTGTTGGGGTCTAGTTGTAAGTAGTTGATGCTTGGAGGGCTTTCATGGAAAATTTTGATGTTTATCTCTTTAAAATAGAACCTTCCCCATAATCTAAACTCTTCCTTACTCTCCTTCATCTTCTTCATCAGCCAAGAATTTCCAAAACCCTAACTCTCTTCCAAAAATCCTAGGAAATCCTCTGTTGTTCCGTTCTTCAAAGTAATCGCGGATTTTGGATCACGGCGTTGAGTAGAGTACATCTACCCGGTCAAAGCACCTAGTTATTTTTCATGTTTTCCAAGTAAGTTGTTATGTTTCTTTGTTATACTTGTTCATAACATGATTAAAGTGGTTAATATGATGTTATTAGCAAGTTTGGTTAAGTTTGAGACATCAGCTGGGGGTTGAAATGAAAAGGAAGTTGGTTTGGTTAGAACTTGACAATTTCCATGCCATGGCTTGAATCTTTGGTGTGGATTTGGTTATAATTGTGTTTAAACATGTTGTATACATGTTGTTGGTGCTAGAGTGAGGTTATAGAGTCCCAAAATAGGTAGTTCAACTGCTGCAAATGGCCTTGCAGTAAGCTGAAGTGAAGCTGTTGTGTTGCTGTGTGTTCTACTGTTGTTCTTGCTGTAAATGGCTGCAAACCGTGGCTTCAGAGGAGGGGCATGAATCGTGCACATGAGCACAAGTCGTGACCAATCAGAGGGAGTCGTGGTCACTAGTCGTGGCCTTGGAATCAGTCGTGCAGGGCCTGGAAACGACTCGTTCTGCCATGCACGACTCGTGCTCAAAACTGCCTTGAGTGAGCACCTTTGGAAGCTTTTAAACCTAGTTAAATGAGTATAGATTTAATAAATCTTTAACCATAATTGTATTACAAGTTTAGTAAAACATTGTAGAACTTGGAATTGTCCAAAAAGGTATTGGCAAGAGCTTTAAATATTGATCTAAAGTTGCTTGCAAAGCAGTTTTGTCGTGGGACTGTTCTTAAATCTGCAGCCTTGGTCCATGTTTGAGGCATTTGAAACCTAGGCTAAACAACTCGGATTGGAACACTTTTTGATCCTGTATCTAGTACAACATTAGTACTTCACAACCACGTTTTGTGAGGACCCCGACCCGGAACCTACACGTGTCCCGAGTTGGAGCGTCCCCAAACTACCCAAACTTACTAAACTTTTAAAACTTGGATTTAACTTTCACATATAAACATCATTAACATTGTCATTTCAAAATAACTCCACTCCTCTCCATTTTGAAGGAGGAGTTGACCAACTTTGAAAACATTCACCTGTTTAGTTACAAAAGATATTGGTTTTAACGTAGAAATGTAAAGTTTATAATTACAAACTCCATAAAGGATTTATATCAAAATATAATTTCTACGCCAACCTAACGTACCCCGACAATACCCAAAAGCTCACTGCCAAACTCCTTTCCGCCCTTACTTGGCCGGTCCTCCTGTCTCGGGATCTAAAAACATTAAAGGGAGAGGGGTGAGAATAAATCTCAGCAAGCTATTATGAATGCAGCAATATGCCAGATAAATGCAACACATAACCAGTCACGCATAACACATTGGGAAAGCTGTAACCACATTCCATTACCTTGGTTTACCTTTTCCCGTCTGAACAGTAGTCGTACAACATTGGGTATAATAATACTCCAATCTTACAGTGAGCTGCTTAAGCAATACTCACATCTTATAAGACCCGTTTTTCAGGGAACCAAATAAGATAGTAGCAACTCTGTAAGGCTTTTGGCTCACTACAGATGCTATACCCCGACCTGTGGCCACAGGAGGGGACGGTCACAGATATAACATAATCCGATCACATTAGGTCACACTTCCATAATTGATCGTATTACGTTATACCCCCAACATCAGCTGATTAACAAATATCAAGCACATAATAGTTACTTGAAACATAATCCACAAAAAAGGATAACAATATAGCAACATGGTAAAATATACTCATGTCCAACCAATATCATAGTGCCACATTTAAATCAATACACTATGCATAATATAACATTGTATAAGAACTCAAGTAAGGCAAGGAAGTATCATCAATCCATCCTACAAGGTCATTATACTTATAATGCAAGGCCTCTATGAAGATTCGAGTTCAATTTATCAAGTGGGAGTCACAATCTATAAGTGACCAAATAAGATTGCTAACTAATTCTGGTTCAACTTTAAAGTTCAGTTCTGAAGGCTTGGGCGACCGCCCATACCACTTGGGCGACCGCCCAAGTGGATTTCAAAGGGTCCCTAAGTTCCTACCCTCTTGGGTGACCGCACAACACCTCTTGGGCGACCGCCCAAGAGGCTTTCCAAGGCACTCAAGCTTCTGGCCACATGGGCGGCCGCTCATGGCCCCTTGGGCGACCGCCCAAGTGCCTGATCCAGAAATTCCCAGGTTTCCTAAGTTACTCTCTTACCATTTTTCTTTTCCTTTACAATACTCCTTATACTCATGAACACCAAGTAATTTCTAGCTCTACAAGGATCATCATAAAATCATGTAAACCCAAAATAAGTAATTCTAGATTATTTATCATTACACCCTCCACCCATTTCACATCCTCTAGGTTATCTTCTAAGAACATAAACTTCATTCTATTCCACTTACTACTCATTCAACTCCTATAAAATTCCCAAAGTATGAACCAAACATCATAAGAACAAGGAGAACATTAAGGAGAGTATGAACAAGTAAGAGAAGGGAAATCATAACAACTCACCCTAGGTTTTTAGAATAGAATGTTGATCTTCTTAGCTTGATTTGTTCCTCTAGATGATCCAACCTCAAAAATGCTCTTGGACTTGAAAATGGTGGAGAAATGGGCTAGCTACAAGACTTGGAATGGGGAGGCTTCAATGGAGCTTTCCATGGAGGAATGTAAGAGTGAAAATGAGAAGGAGGAGGGAGGTGAATAGGGGAAGTATGGGAAGGGGAAAGGGAGAGCATGGGAGGTAAGGTGTGTGTTGACTAATGAGGGGAAGGAGAGTGAATTAGGGAGGATGGTCCCCTCCCCACCTCAACTTATTTTCCAAGGCTTTCACCAATTAAGCCATTTAAATGAAACCCCTTATTTCCCATTATTTAATCTACTCAATTTCACTTCCCCATACTCTTTATCAAATTTCTATTTTTATATTTTCTTTTAGAATAATAATTTATTTTCCTATCATTTATCCTAATACAATAAATCAAGTATATAAAAATGGACACATAATATTAACAGTAATATTAAAAGCACACAATATGATATTAAAATTAGTGCCTAGGGTTAGGGTCGTTACACTCACTCCCCCTTAAAGAAAATTCATCCCGAATTTTAAAAAGACTTACTTGGATTTTCAAACAACCACGGATATTTCGCTCTCATCTCCGACTCTAGCTCCCACGTTGCTTCCTCAACGGTATGATTCTTCCAAAGGACCTTCACTATAGGGATACTCTTAGTTCTCAACACCTTAACTTGGAATTCTAAGACTCTTAATGGCTCTTCAACATAAGACATGTCCGCTTGGACATCGTCGGGGGGAGAACTCAAGATGTGGGAAGGATCATGACAATACTTCCTCAACATAGAAACATGGAAAACATCATGGAGTAAAGAAAGAGACGGAGGTAATGCCAACCGGTAAGCCAAATCTCCAATCTTCTCTAAGATCTCAAACGGACCAACGAACCTCGGAGCCAATTTACCCTTATTACCAAACCTTTTGATTCCCGTCCTCGGAGAGACCTTCAAGAACACAAAGTCACCAACCTGAAAAGATAAATCCCGTCTTCTATTGTCGGTGTAGCTTTTCTGTCTACTCTGAGCCGTCTTCAATCTATCCCGAATCACCTTGATCTTCTCCGTAGAATCTCGAACCAAATTCGGGCCCCAAAGTCTCGCTTCACCAACCTCGTCCCAACACATTGGAGATCGACACTTCCTACCATACAACGCTTCATACGGAGCCATCTCAATACTAGACTGATAACTGTTGTTGTAGGCAAACTCCACTAAAGGTAGATGATCCTCCCATGACAATTGGAAATCCATCACACAAGCCCGTAACATATCCTCAATTATCTGAATAGTTCTCTCGGACTGACCGTCGGTTTGAGGATGAAACGCCGTACTGAAACACAATTTAGAACCCAAGGCTTCATGCAATGCTCTCCAAAACCTAGAAGTAAATCTCGGATCTCTGTCGGAAACAATACTAACCGGAACCCCGTGAAGTCTCACAATCTCCTTCATATACAACTGAGCTAACTTCTCTAACGAAAACTTGGTTGATACCGGAAGAAAATGAGCCGACTTCGTTAACCGATCCACAATAACCCAAATAGCATCCATCTTCTTCGCGGTAAGAGGTAAACCCGAAACAAAATCCATCGAAATCCCTTCCCATTTCCATTCCGGAATATCCAATGGTTGAAGTAGTCCCGCCGGTCTCTGATGTTCTGCCTTAATCTGTTGACAATTCAAACACTTGGACACATAATCCGCAATTTCCCTCTTCATACCATTCCACCAATACCCACGCTTCAAGTCTTGATACATTTTGGTACTACCCGGATGAATCGCAAACTTGGACTTATGGCCATCCTCTAAAACACACTTCTTGATTTCCGGCGATGAAGGAACGCAAATTCTCCCTTAGAAAGTTAAAATCCCATCTCTATTCAAAGCAAATTCCCCGGCTTTCCCCTCTTGTACTTGATCGAAAATTTTCTTCAATTCCGGATCACCTTGTTGAGCTTCCTTCAAATCTCCATACAAAGTAGGAACCGCTCGAACATTCGCAATAATTACCTCACTCTTCAATTCTCGGGAACTCAAAGCTGTCACATACGCCTTTCGGCTAATCGCATCCGCCACTACATTGGCCTTCCCCGGGTGATAAGAAATTATACAATCAAAATCCTTCAAGAACTCAAGCCATCTCCTTTGTCGGTTGTTCAACTCCTTTTGAGTAAATAAGTACTTCAAACTTTTATGGTCGGTAAAAATCTCAAACTTCGCCACATAAAGGTAGTGCTTCCACTTATGCAACGCAAATACAATCGCCGCCAATTCCATATCATGAGTAGGATAATTCTGTTCCGCCGGTGATAACTTCCTAGAGGCATACGCAATAACCTTCCCATTTTGCATGAGAACACAACCCAAACCCGCCTTCGAGGCATCACTATAGATTACAAAATTCTCACAACCATCCGGAAGGGTAAGAACAGGAGCCGTCGTCAACCTCTTCTTCAATTCATTAAAACTTTCTTCACACTTAGAATCCCATACAAACGATACATCTTTCCGAGTCAACCTATTCAATGGGGTAGCAATCCGAGAAAACCCCTCAATGAACCTCCGATAATACCCCGCCAAACCAAGAAAACTACGGACCTCGGTCACAGTCGAAGGTTGCTTCCAATTAACCACGGCTTCAATCTTTGAAGGGTCCACGGAAATTCCCGAACTCGACACAACATGCCCCAAGAAAGAAACCTGCTCAAGCCAAAACTCACACTTGCTGAACTTGGCATACAACTGCTTCTCACGAAGAACTGACAAAACAATCCTCAAATGATTTTCATGCTCTTCCCGGGAATTAGAATACACGAGGATGTCATCTATGAAGACCACCACAAAACTATCAAGGTAAGGCTTGAAAACACGGTTCATCATATCCATAAACACAGCTGGAGCATTAGTCAATCCGAACGGCATTACAACAAACTCATAGTGACCATATCTAGTTCGGAAAGCTGTTTTGGCAATATCATCCGGCCTAATCTTCAACTGATGGTATCCGCTTCTCAAATCAAGTTTTGAGTAGATAACGGAACCTTGGAGTTGGTCAAATAAGTCATCTATGTGCGGAAGAGGATACTTATTCTTTATAGTGGCTTGGTTCAACAAACGATAATCTATACATAATCGTAAGGTACCATCCTTCTTCCTAACAAATAGAACCGGTGCTCCCCACGGAGACACACTAGGGCGAATAAAACCCCGGTCTAGCAATTCTTGCAATTGGACTTTCAACTCTTTTAACTCGGCCGGAGCCATTCTATAGGGTGCTTTAGAGATAGGGGCGGTACCGGGTACTAAGTCAATACAAAACTCTACCTCACGATCCGGAGGCATAGAGTACTCACTAGAAAACACGTCACTAAACTCATTCACAACCGGAACATGAGCTAACTCGGGCGACTTCTTATTGGAATCTACCACATAAGCCAAGTACCCCGCACACCCCTTAGATAAAATCTTTCTAGCTTTTAAGGCGGAAATAACATGTAAACCGAACATAGATTTATCCGCATCAAATATAAAAGTAGGCACATCAGGCATAGCAAATGAGACGCGTTTTCTACGACAGTCTACCAAAGCATGACACTGACTCAACCAATCCATCCCAAGGATCACATCAAAATCACGGATTGGTAACTCGACCAAATCCACCGGCAATACATGCCCACATATGGTCACATCACAACCACGATATATCAGAGAAGATGCAAGGCACTCTCCCATAGGAGTAGAGACCTCCAACACATAAGGCATAGATTCAGGCAAAATATGCAATGAGAATGCAAAATGAGATGCCACAAATGAATGGGAAGACCCGGGATCTATAAGAATGCGGGCCTTAACTCCTGAGACAGGAACTATACCTCTAATGACGGCATTAGGATCGACCTCTCCTCGACCCAAGGCAAACACTCGACCTTGGACTCTATCTTTGGGTTTCCCGTCAACATCTCTCTTCACACCACTACCTTGTCCCCCTTGACCACTACCCGAAGCTTGCTTACTCTGCCACTTGGGACAATTCCTCCGGAAATGGCCTGTCGACCCACACTCCAAACACTTGCCTTGCTTGCTCCAACACTTGTCCTCCGAATGCCCTTGCCTCTTGCAATATCCACACGTTGTCCCAAACTGACCGGAAGTCGAACGATTTGCCGGAGCCGCTACGTTTCCTCCTCGATTTGCTCCCGAAGTAAATGTCCTTGGCTGCCCTCTGTTCTGTCCCGAACCTTGACCTTGGAATCTATTTCTGTTCCCACCTTCATTTTTACCACGATGCTCCTCTATGTCATTCTCAATCCGATACGCCATGTTCACAGCCGCTTGGAAGTTGGCGAAGTCATGAGTCAAAAGCTGCTTCCTGAACTCTACCCTTAAGCCTTTCACAAACCTGTAGATACGCCTCTCTTCATCCGGTACCAAATGAGGACAATATCGGGCCAACTCCGTAAACTTTGCTGAATACTGTGCTATAGACATTGTCCCTTGCTCCAATTTCAGAAATTCAACCTCTTTCTTATCTCTAGTCACCATCGGAACGAAGTGATCCCGGAACTTACGTGTGAAATTCTCCCAAGTCTGCGGTGTCAAATCCCGGTCCCAACCATCCTTCACTACTTGCCACCAGTGCTCCGCGGGTCCTTCCAGCTTGAAAACTGCACATCTCACCTTCTCTGCATCCGAACTCTCCATAGCCAAGAAAATCTTGTTCATCGCTTCAAGCCATCTCTCCGCCTTCACCGGATCCGGATCTCCGTTGAAGCTAGGAGGAGACATCTTCACGAACTTCTCTAGACCATGGTGCCCTTGCCTACCTTCGGGTTGTTGTTGTCCCCTACCTTGATTCTGAGCTGTCATATTCTGAAGAAACACTCGGAACATATCCATCATTTCGGCATTCGGATTACCAACATCACCCAAAGCCCGATTCTGATCACCATCATTTCCCGCCATTAGTACAACTCCTGCATTAAACACTCGACGTCAGTTATCACACACTCTCACTCAGCTAGACTCTACCCGAGAACTCTAACCGAGCTCTGATACCAACTGTGAGGACCCCGACCCGGAACCTACACGTGTCCCGAGTTGGAGCGTCCCCAAACTACCCAAACTTACTAAACTTTTAAAACTTGGATTTAACTTTCACATATAAACATCATTAACATTGTCATTTCAAAATAACTCCACTCCTCTCCACTTTGAAGGAGGAGTTGACCAACTTTGAAAACATTCACCTGTTTAGTTACAAAAGATATTGGTTTTAACGTAGAAATGTAAAGTTTATAATTACAAACTCCATAAAGGATTTATATCAAAATATAATTTCTACGCCAACCTAACGTACCCCGACAATACCCAAAAGCTCACTGCCAAACTCCTTTCCGCCCTTACTTGGCCGGTCCTCCTGTCTCGGGATCTAAAAACATTAAAGGGAGAGGGGTGAGAATAAATCTCAGCAAGCTATTATGAATGCAGCAATATGCCAGATAAATGCAACACATAACCAGTCACACATAACACATTGGGAAAGCTGTAACCACATTCCATTACCTTGGTTTACCTTTTCCCGTCTGAACAGTAGTCGTACAACATTGGGTATAATAATACTCCAATCTTACAGTGAGCTGCTTAAGCAATACTCACATCTTATAAGACCCGTTTTTCAGGGAACCAAATAAGATAGTAGCAACTCTGTAAGGCTTTTGGCTCACTACAGATGCTATACCCCGACCTGTGGCCACAGGAGGGGACGGTCACAGATATAACATAATCCGATCACATTAGGTCACACTTCCATAATTGATCGTATTATGTTATACCCCCAATATCAGCTGATTAACAAATATCAAGCACATAATAGTTACTTGAAACATAATCCACAAAAAAGGATAACAATATAGCAACATGGTAAAATATACTCATGTCCAACCAATATCATAGTGCCACATTTAAATCAATACACTATGCATAATATAACATTGTATAAGAACTCAAGTAAGGCAAGGAAGTATCATCAATCCATCCTACAAGGTCATTATACTTATAATGCAAGGCCTCTATGAAGATTCGAGTTCAATTTATCAAGTGGGAGTCACAATCTATAAGTGACCAAATAAGATTGCTAACTAATTCTGGTTCAACTTTAAAGTTCAGTTCTGAAGGCTTGGGCGACCGCCCATACCACTTGGGCGACCGCCCAAGTGGATTTCAAAGGGTCCCTAAGTTCCTGCCCTCTTGGGCGACCGCACAACACCTCTTGGGCGACCGCCCAAGAGGCTTTCCAAGGCACTCAAGCTTCTGGCCACATGGGCGGCCGCTCATGGCCCCTTGGGCGACCGCCCAAGTGCCTGATCCAGAAATTCCCAGGTTTCCTAAGTTACTCTCTTACCATTTTTCTTTTCCTTTACAATACTCCTTATACTCATGAACACCAAGTAATTTCTAGCTCTACAAGGATCATCATAAAATCATGTAAACCCAAAATAAGTAATTCTAGATTATTTATCATTACACCCTCCACCCATTTCACATCCTCTAGGTTATCTTCTAAGAACATAAACTTCATTCTATTCCACTTACTACTCATTCAACTCCTATAAAATTCCCAAAGTATGAACCAAACATCATAAGAACAAGGAGAACATTAAGGAGAGTATGAACAAGTAAGAGAAGGGAAATCATAACAACTCACCCTAGGTTTTTAGAATAGAATGTTGATCTTCTTAGCTTGATTTGTTCCTCTAGATGATCCAACCTCAAAAATGCTCTTGGACTTGAAAATGGTGGAGAAATGGGCTAGCTACAAGACTTGGAATGGGGAGGCTTCAATGGAGCTTTCCATGGAGGAATGTAAGAGTGAAAATGTGAAGGAGGAGGGAGGTGAATAGGGGAAGTATGGGAAGGGGAAAGGGAGAGCATGGGAGGTAAGGTGTGTGTTGACTAATGAGGGGAAGGAGAGTGAATTAGGGAGGATGGTCCCCTCCCCACCTCAACTTATTTTCCAAGGCTTTCACCAATTAAGCCATTTAAATGAAACCCCTTATTTCCCATTATTTAATCTACTCAATTTCACTTCCCCATACTCTTTATCAAATTTCTATTTTTATATTTTCTTTTAGAATAATAATTTATTTTCCTATCATTTATCCTAATATAATAAATCAAGTATATAAAAATGGACACATAATATTAACAGTAATATTAAAATCACACAATATGATATTAAAATTAGTGCCTAGGGTTAGGGTCGTTACACGTTTTACTTGGCCAAATCGGATTATGGGAAGGGCTTTAAATATTGCTTGGAAAACGGCTGAAAGTCATTGTTAATTGAAGAACCAAAGTTATAAAAACTTGGTATTTCATGATGGAACTTGAAAGTAGGTTGTATAATGTTAAATTGTGAATGTGTAGGGCTACTTATTTGTGATTGTACCCCTATGTGGTTACCTTTGAATGGTTCTATGATAAAATGGTGCTTGAATTAATTGTTGCACGACATCATGGAATTGATTGTGAGCATACATGGATTATTATTGATTCAATCATGTATATATATATATAATGTATTCCCAAGAGGATGTATAAATACATGTATTCCCAAGAGGATGTATATACATGTATTCTCAAGAGGATGTATAAATACATGTATTCCCAAGAGGATGTATAAATACATGTATTCCCAAGAGGATGTATAAATACATGTATTACCAAGAGGATGTATAAATACAAGTATTCCCAAGAGGATGTATAAATACATATTTTTCCAAGAGGATGTATATAAATATTCGCAAGAGGATGTATATAAATATTCCCAAGAGGATGTGTTCCCAAGAGGATGTGTTCCCAAGAGGATGAAATGTGCTTACGGTATGCAAATTATGACGTGAAACAACTTGCTTACGTGTTGCATTTTATTTGGCATCTTGCTGCATGCATAATAACTTACTGAGATTCTTTCTCACCCCGTTTCCCTTTTATTTTTTTTAGATACCACTGAGACAGGAGGTCAGGATCGGTGAGCCCGGGGCACAGTTGGATCGTCTTTTGATTGTCGGGGTACGTTTTGCTAGGAGGGTTATGTCGGTTGTTATTCTTTTGGGGAAAAAGTTGTAAATAGCTTTTCTAAATATTTTCAAACTATGGTTTGTAAATAATGTGGTGTGGCTGTTAAATATGTATTGGTGTGAACTCTTCCTTTAAATGTGAAATGAATGAAAGCAGGTTTCTTAAGTCTTCCGTTTAGGAAGATCATGTCAAAAATTTTCTTAAAAACCTTACTTAACTTAGATGAGTTGATGAAATGGTTTCAAATTAGATGAGTCAGTTTGGGGACCCTACCCTCGGGGCACGAATTTATAGGTCCCAGGATTGGGAGGGCCCCACAGTTGGTATCAGATCTAAGGTTAGATGTCAAGGGTAGAAGTCGAGTCTAAGGGGGAGTGTGATGTCTGACGTCGAGTGTTTGATGCAGGGAATTGTGTGATGGCTGATACTGGTAAAGGACAGCAAAGGGTGGAAGGAGATCCAGATGCGGGGGGATCCGGAGGGGATCCGAATTCAGAGTTGATGAACATGTTCCGGTCCTTTATATAGAGTATGGCAGCTCAGAGCCAAGGTCAGCAACAACAACAAGAGGGGAGACAAGCGCATGGATTGGAAAAGTTTGTCAAGTTGGCTCCGCCAAGCTACAACGGAGATCCGGATACGGTTAAAGCAGAGAGGTGGTTGGAAGCAATGGAAAAGATTTTTGTGGCAATGGGAAGCTCAGATGAGGAGAAAGTTCGTTGTGCGGTATTCAAACTCGAGGGGCCAGCCGAGTATTGGTGGCAAATACTCAGGGAAAGTTGAGAAAGAGATCATACCCCACAAACATGGAATAATTTCACTCGGAGTTTCTGGGAGCATTTCATACCAATGGTGACGAGGGATAAGAAAGAAGCGGAATTTCTAAAGCTGGAACAAGGATCAATGTCCGTGGCACAGTATTCATCAAAGTTTACCGAATTGGCAAGATATTGTCCTCATCTTATACCGGATGAGCAAAGAAGAGTTTATCAGTTCGTGAAGGGATTGAAGATAGAATTCAGGAAACAGCTATTGACTCATGACTTCCTTTCGTATCAGGCGGCAGTAAACATGGCTTACAGAATCAAGAATGATATTGAAGAACACAAAGGCAAGCATGAAGGTGGAGGATTCAGGTCAAAGTTCTCGGAGTCGGGGATCGAGGTCAATAGGCGGGGGCAACCAAAAAGCTCCAACTCTTGGAGGTGCTAAAGGAGGAAGTGTTAGTGGTTCTTCTCGTTCGACAACCAATAAAGTTGGTGTTGTGTGTAATTGGTGTAAGAAGGGTGGACATGTGGAATAAAATTGTTGGACCAAGCAAGGGAAGTGTACTAGTTGCGGTGAAATGGGACATTATAGGAGAGATTGTCCAAGGTTTATCCGGAGTCAGGATGCGGGTAACAGACCGCAGGGGGTGCAACCAAGAAGTGGTGTTAAGAGGGATGTGGAAGGAAAACCTAAGGAGAGAGTCCCGGGTAGGGTGTTTGCCCTAGGTCGTGGCAAAGTAGATCCGTCAGCAGTTATTAGAGGTATTGTACCTGTCTCAGGGGTCAGGGCTCGTGTCCTTATTGACCCTGGGTCGTCTCATTCGTATGTTTCATCTCATTTTGCATTCACATTGCATAAAATGCCCAAGATGTTTCCCTATGTGATGGAGGTGTCTACTCCCGTTGGAGAGTGCCTCGAATCTTCTCTGATATATCATGATTGTGAAGTGCTTATATGTGGTCATGTGTTGCCCGTGGATTTGGTAGAGTTACCAATCCGGGACTTTGATGTTATCTTAGGCATGGATTGGTTAAGCTATTGCCATGCCTTGGTGGATTGTCGCAAGAAGCGCGTCACCTTTTCTATGCCTAATGTGCTTGTATTTGTCTTTGATGCTGATAAGTTATTGTTTGGTATAAATGTGATATCTGCATTAAAAGCTAGGAAGTTGTTGTCAAAAGGGTGTGAGGGTTATTTGGCTTATGCGGTAGATATTCGTAAGAAATCTCCCGAGTTGTCCCAAGTGCCTGTTGTAAACGAATTCAGTGATGTGTTTTCAGAAGAGTATGCTATGCCTCCTGATAGGGAGATAGAGTTTTGTATTGATCTTGTACCGGGTACCTCTCCTATTTCTAAGGCTCCGTATAGAATGGCTCCAGCGGAACTTAAGGAATTGAAAGTGCAGTTACAAGAACTTCTTGACCGGGGTTTCATTCATCCTAGTGTATCACCTTGGGGAGCGCCAGTATTATTTGTTAGAAAGAAGGATGGTACGCTACGATTGTGTATTGATTATAGGTTGTTGAACCAAACCACTATCAAGAACAAATATCCGTTGCCTCACATTGATGATCTCTTCGATCAGCTTCAGGGTTCGGTTATTTATTCTAAGTTGGATTTGCGTAGTGGTTATCACCAGTTGAAGATCAAAGCGGAGGATATCCCTAAAACTGCATTCAGAACGAGGTATGGACACTATGAATTTCTTGTGATGCCTTTTGGATTGACAAACGCTTCAGCTGTGTTTATGGATATGATGAATCGGATTTTCAAGCCCTATCTGGATAATTTTGTGGTGATTTTCATTGATGACATCTTGGTATACTCTAAATCCCGGGAAGAACACGAAGAGCATTTGAGAATCGTTTTGTCCTTGCTTCAGGAGAAACAATTTTTTTCCAAATTCAATAAATGTGAGTTTTGGCTTGAGCGGATTTCTTTCCTTGGTCATGTTGTATCACGTGATGGAATTACCGTAGATCCTGCGAAGATTGAGGCAGTAGTCAACTGGAAGCAGCCGTCTATAGTTACAGAGGTTCGCAGTTTCCTCGGCTTAGCGGGATATTATCGGAGATTTATTGAGGGATTTTCACGGATTGCAACTCCATTGACTCGGTTGACTAGGAAGGAGGTTCCTTTTGTATGGGATGAGAAGTGTGAGGCTAGTTTTAATGAATTAAAGAGGAGATTGACATCGGCTCCGATCCTTACCTTGCCAGACGGTTGCGAGGATTTTGTCATTTTCAGTGATGCTTCTAAAGAAGGATTGGGGTGTGTTTTGATGTAAAGGGGAAAAGTAATTGCTTATGCTTCACGGAAGTTATCACCAGTGGAGCAAAATTATCCTACTCACGACATGGAACTAGCAGATATTATCTTTGCGTTACACAAGTGGAAACATTAACTATATGGAGCTAAATTCGAGATATTCACGGATCATAAAAGTTTGAAGTACCTATTCACCCAGAAGGAGCTCAACAATAGACAGAGGCGATGGTTAGAACTCCTGAAGGATTATGATTGCACTATTTCATATCATCCGGGGAAAGCGAATGTGGTAGCGGATGCTATTAGCCGTAAGGCTTATCTATCATCTTTGAGATCTCGAGAAGTGAAGAGTTATATGTTGTTTGCGAATGTGAGAGCCGTTCCAACTCTTTACGGGGATCTTTTGGAAGCTCAACAGAAGGATGAGGAATTGAAGAAAATCCGGGAAAAGTTGCAAGATGGAAAGGCAAGCGAATTTTCAGTGAATCAAGAAGGTATTTTAACTTTCAGGGGTTGAATTTGCGTTCCTTCATCTCCGGAAATCAAAAGGCAAGTATTGGAAGAGGGTCACAAGTCCAAGTTTGCCGTTCACCCCGGGAGTACAAAAATGTATCAAAACTTAAAGAGAGGATATTGGTGGAATGGAATGAAAAAGGAGATTGCCGAGTTTGTGTCCAAGTGCCTCACATGTCAACAAATCAAAGCGGAGCATCAACGACCTGTGGGATTGCTACAACCGTTGGAGATTCCGGAGTGGAAATGGGAAGGCATTTCGATGGATTTTGTTACGGGATTGCCTCCTACGCCTAAGAAGATGGATGCGATATGGGTGATTGTGGATCGGTTAACTAAGTTTGCACATTTATTACCTGTGTCAATCAATTATTCCTTAGAAAAGTTAGCTCAATTATACATCCGAGAGATCGTGAGATTACATGGAGTGCCGGTTACTATTGTGTCAGATAGAGATCCGCGGTTCACCTCCCGGTTTTGGAGAGCATTACATGAAGCATTGGGGTCAAAGTTAAGTTTCAGTACCGCAGTTCATCCTCAGGCTGATGGACAAACGAAGAGAACTATTCAAATTCTTGAGGATATGCTTCGAGCATGTGTGATGGATTTTCAAGCATCATGGGAAGATCATTTACCTCTTGTGGAGTTCGCCTACAATAACAGTTATCAATCCAGTATAGAAATGGCACCCTATGAGGCATTATACAGAAGGAAATTTCGGTCTCCAATTTGTTGGGATGAAGTTGGCAAGGCAAGACTTTGGGGTCCGGACTTGGTGAGAGATTCAACTGAGAAGATAAAGGTGATTCGTGATCGGTTAAAGACAGCTCAAAGTCGACAGAAGAGTTATGCGGATACACGAAGAAGGGAACTATCATTTCAGGTAGGTGACTCCGTGTTCTTGAAGATTTCACCAAGAACGGGTATAAAGAGGTTTGGTAATAAGGGAAAATTAGCACCGAGATTCATTGGACCCTTTGAGATTCTAGAGAAGGTGGGTGAGTTAGCATACCGTTTGGCTCTCCCTCCATCTTTATCTTCAGTTCATAATGTATTCCACGTATCCATGCTTCGGAAATATTGCCATGACCCTTCCCATATATTGAGCTCTCCTCCCGATGATGTTAAAGCGGATATGACTTATGTTGAAGTTCCATTGAGGATTTTGGAGCGACAAGTTAAGGAATTGCGTACCAAGAGCATCCCCGTAGTTAAGATCTTGTGGAGGAATCACACTATAGAAGAAGTCACGTGGGAATTAGAATCAGAAATGAGGGAGAAGTATCCGAGTCTATTTGAGCGTTCCGGTAAGTAAAAGCTAAATTCGAGACGAATTTTCTTAAGGGGGAGTGAGTGTCACGACCCCAACCATAGGCACTGTTTAGGCACACGTGGAGCACGTGGGAATGGGGGTGCACTTCATTTTATATGATGCATTTCATGGCTTTAGTATATTTTGTGATTTATTTATTTACTTAATTCCATGGCTTAAGTGTTTATGGAAATTATGAACTCATTTCGTTATGTAATGTTTAATTGAATTACTTGGGGAATTAATGTGAGAGGTTAGGATAGTTAAAAATTGAGATGAAATGAGTTATGAGAATGGAAGGACTTTAGTGTAATTAAAAGTGTTGGGGTCTAGTTGTAAGTAGTTGATGCTTGGAGGGCTTTCATGGAAAATTTTGATGTTTATCTCTTTAAAATAGAACCTTCCCCATAATCTAAACTCTTCCTTACTCTCCTTCATCTTCTTCATCAGCCAAGAATTTCCAAAACCCTAACTCTCTTCCAAAAATCCTAGGAAATTCTCCGTTGTTCCGTTCTTCAAAGTAATCGCGGATTTTGGATCACGGCGTTGAGTAGAGTACATCTACCCGGTCAAAGCACCTAGTTATTTTTCATGTTTTCCAAGTAAGTTGTTATGTTTCTTTGTTATACTTGTTCATAACATGATTAAAGTGGTTAATATGATGTTATTAGCAAGTTTGGTTAAGTTTGAGACATCAGCTGGGGGTTGAAATGAAAAGGAAGTTGGTTTGGTTAGAACTTGACAATTTCCATGCCATGGCTTGAATCTTTGGTGTGGATTTGGTTATAATTGTGTTTAAACATGCTGTATACATGTTGTTGGTGCTAGAGTGAGGTTATAGAGTCCCAAAATAGGTAGTTCAACTGCTGCAAATGGCCTTGCAGTAAGCTGAAGTGAAGCTGTTGTGTTGTTGTGTGTTCTGCTGTTGTTCTTGCTGTAAATGGCTGCAAACCGTGGCTTCAGAGGAGGGGCACGACTCGTGCACATGAGAACAAGTCGTGACCAATCAGAGGGAATCGTGGTCACCAGTCGTGGCCTTGGAATCAGTCGTGCAGGGCCTGGAAACGACTCGTTCTGCCATGTACGACTCGTGCTCAAAACTGCCTTGAGTGAGCACCTTTGGAAGCTTTTAAACCTAGTTAAATGAGTATAGATTTAATAACTCTTTAACCATACTTGTATTACAAGTTTAGTACAACATTGTAGAACTTGGAATTGTCCAAAAAGGTATTGGCAAGAGCTTTAAATATTGATCTAAAGTTGCTTGCAAAGCAGTTTTGTCGTGGGACTGTTCTTAAATCTGCAGCCTTGGTCCATGTTTGAGGCATTTGAAACCTAGGCTAAACAACTCGGATTGGAACACTTTTTGATCCTGTATCTAGTACAACATTAGTACTTCACAACCACGTTTTACTTGGCCAAATCGGATTATGGGAAGGGCTTTAAATATTGCTTGGAAAACGGCTGAAAGTCATTGTTAATTGAAGAACCAAAGTTATAAAAACTTGGTATTTCATGATGGAACTTGAAAGTAGGTTGTATAATGTTAAATTGTGAATGTGTAGGGCTACTTATTTGTGATTGTACCCCTATGTGGTTACCTTTGAATGGTTCTATGATAAAATGGTGCTTGAATTAATTGTTGCACGACATCATGGAATTGATTGTGAGCATACATGGATTATTATTGATTCAATCATGTATATATATATAATGTATTCCCAAGAGGATGTATAAATACATGTATTCCCAAGAGGATGTATATACATGTATTCCCAAGAGGATGTATAAATACATGTATTCCCAAGAGGATGTATATACATGTATTCCCAAGAGGATGTATAAATACATGTATTCCCAAGAGGATGTATATACATGTATTCCCAAGAGGATGTATATAAATGTATTCCCAAGAGGATGTGTTCCCAAGAGGATGTGTTCTCAAGAGGATGAAATGTGCTTACGGTATGCAAATTATGACGTGAAACAACTTGCTTACGTGTTGCATTTTATTTGGCATCTTGTTGCATGCATAATAACTTACTGAGATTCTTTCTCACCCCGTTTCCCTTTTATTTTTTTTAGATACCACTGAGACAGGAGGCCAGGATCGATGAGCCCGGGGCACAGTTGGATCGTCTTTTGATTGTCGGGGTACGTTTTGCTAGGAGGGTTATGTCGGTTGTTATTCTATTGGGGAAAAAGTTGTAAATAACTTTTCTAAATATTTTCAAACTATGGTTTGTAAATAATGTGGTGTGGTTGTTAAATATGTATTGGTGTGAACTCTTTCTTTAAATGTGAAATGAATGAAAGCAGGTTTCTTAAGTCTTCCGTTTAGGAAGATCATGTCGAAAATTTTCTTAAAAACCTTACTTAACTTAGATGAGTTGATGAAATGGTTTCAAATTAGATGAGTCAGTTTGGGGACCCTACCCTCGGGGCACGAATTTATAGGTCCCAGGATTAGGAGGGTCCCACACTCCTGCACCGGCAAGAACTGGTGAAAAATCGGCGGCCTCCGGACCCCCGAAGACGTCCCTGCATCCATGCTATGCCGCCCCCGAACGGGTCCCTCCTGCTGCGGCCCTGGCTCAGCCCTCGACGGAGGAACATCCACAGAATGCCTCGAAGGCATCGGCTCATACGCTGGCACACGACGCAAAGTCTGGCAAGACAGCTTCCCCGCCATCTTCTTCACAAAAGACCTCAACACCACGTAACGACGGGTCAACGTATCAAAGGATCTCCCCAATACCTGCACAAGCAAACAACCAAAGAAATGCTTAGCAAAAGAGATACAGTCATACTCAGCAAAAGAGAAAAATACAGAAAAGATGCCAAGATGGAAAAGAGTAAGCACACTCACCGGCGCATCCGGGTCAACCCGATAGGCAGCAGGAGCCTGCTCAGGGACGGGTACCGACACCCTCTGCCTCGACGAATCCCCCCGTACATATGTGAAGTCCGGCCCAGGCACCGAAACATCTGGAGGACGTGGTGGACCATCCCGCCTCTCTCTCGCCAACACCTGTGGCGTCCTCAGCTTCCTCCTGACGAAGGCCCCATACTCCTCACCAAACAAAATAAACTCCTTGGCACTCACGCCGCCCAAGTACCTGTCGTACTCTAACACATTCATGTCACGGGGATGCATCATCCCAAAGGGCGGATCCCTCGGAGCCATAGGGGGCACACCCGGGCCATGCTGCCAGAAGACCCTCTCCCCCAAGTACATAACATCACAAGTAAGGCCCCGCAGCATCTTCCTCTGATGCGTCACCACGGGACCACCCTCAAGCTCGTCGCCGCCATACCGAGCCCAGGGATACAGCTCAAACTCCGCCGAGCTATCCTTCTCCAGGAACTCCTGCACATCCCAATAGGCGATGGTGAGCTTCCCCCTGTTCGTCCTCCTCCTCCTCAACTGACGGGCCCAGCCCAGCATAGCATGATAGGCCTCCATGGCCTCAGCATCCCAATCCCATGGAAAGCACCGTAAGATCTCATAAAACCACACCTGTAACAAAAGCAAAAAGGCTCAGGGCAAAAGAAAACGGAGAAATGACAAACTGCTAAATCACAAACAACAATAAACTCATACCTCCAAAGCAAAATCGAAGCATCCCAGAGAACTGGCCACGCCTCGGCTAAACCGATCCAAGGAAAAATAGAGCTCGGCCAAGTCCGCCTCGCCCCAAGCAATCTCACCGACCCTCTCCAAATCCACCAAGCTCTCCAGTAGAGGAAAAGGAGCCGAGGTAGCGTGATTCAAGAACAAAGTCTCGGAGAGAGCGAACCACAAGAAGGAGCGTGCCAGCTGCTCAGCCGTCACCAAGCCGGTGCCCCGGCGATAGGCCCCGATGTTGGCCCCATTTAACATGCCCAGGCCCCTACGAGGAGAAGGCGCGAAGCCCAGCAGCTCAGCCAGCGTCCCATCGGACATCCTGTCCCGCCATCTCACCGGCCCTCCTTTGAAGGAAAGCCCGATAATCGCCGCAAAGTCGGTGGGAGTCACCGTTACCTCTCCCCAGCTCAGATGGAAGGTATGCGTGGTGTCCCACCAATACTCAGACAAGGCCAGGAAGATGCTCTTGTTCTTCCTCGTCTCTGCAATCCCGGCCAGGTTCTCCACGAACGCGCCCAAACCAAAATCAAAGACCAGCCTCTTAGGTCTCGGCCTACCCTCCCTGGAGATATCCGGCAAGTGCTGCCACAGCTCAACTACCGCCTCGAGCGACCCCCGAGACTTCATCTTCTTGGCCTTTCCGAACAAAGGCCCCTCATCCTACAGGTAAACACAGCAAAGGTACGTCAGTCACAGTACTTAATGTCAAATATCAAAAGGAAACGAAAGCATAAAAAAGTCCGTCCCAACACGGCAAAACAAAAAACCCTGTCACAAAACACGGCACACATTGCACATAATTTTCCACATTGTGAATGTGGTGCCCAAATTTTGTGTTGGATTCACGCGAGTTTGAAGACATCCGAGTTATTTGAAAAACGGAGTCGCCACGCCATTTTGATTACCTCAAAACTTTGAAAAAAAGGTTTTTACTTGGGTTCGGAGGTTAAGTTACCCCTTGGGAAGAACGTTTGGCGTTCACCCAAAGTGCCTTTCCGGAGCAAGTCTCCCAAGATTTCATTAATCGTGCTTGCTTGCGTGCTTTCTTGTGTGCATGTGTTTGAAAATAAGGGGGGAAATGTCCCAAGTTGTCTTCCGGACGTACAAACCATTTATTGGTTGTCGCTCGGGATTCCTTGGAATTTTATGTATTTGGGATTATGATCCCGTCCTCATCTTATGATTTGTGATCATCGCATTTTAAAACCTCGGGACCCTCGGGACTTGCGTGATCGAGAGAATGACTCTCTTTTGGTCAAAGATGAGGTTTTTTAGAAAAGGAGGGTCCTTAGCCCATCAATCCTACGCTTTAAGACGGTCGAGCTCGTATAGAGGCTTCATACTCTTTCTTAAGCGATAATCGGAGATATAGGGTTCAAGGTGTCCCTTTCTAAAGAAATATGGAACCTTTAATGGAAGGAACGATGTAAAGATAGGATCTTTTACACCGGTCCGTTCCAAGGTTGGGGGAAAGGGGGAAATGCATGATGAAAAATGACACTTTAATGAAAAGATGACATTTTTGGGTTGCAAATGATGCACTTAGTTTAAAGAAATAATCTTTATTGCAAATGATGCATAAAGATTTGATTTTTATGCAAATGATGCATTTTTGTTGAAGAAATTGGCATTCATTATGCAAATGATGCATAAAGATTGCATTTTGAAAAGCATATGATGCTAGTTTATGGTAAAGACATGGTCTTTAAAGCAAATGATGCTTGAACAAGGGGTTTTGAATGCAAAGGATGCATTTTTATTGAAAAGATTGGATTTTTATATGCAAATGATGCATAAAAATGACATTTTTATTTGAAAATGGAAGTTTTAGGTGCAAAGGATGCACCTTTATGAAAAAGACTACATTTTTATGACGAATGAGGTCTTAATGCATGCAAAAGGGAAAGGGGGTGATAAAGATGTGATCTTTAACTATGAATGCCAAGTCCCAAGCAAGATATATGAATGCAATGAGCAAGTATATCAATTAAAAGCAAGGTTAGGGCGTGCGAGGTTACCAATTGCTTCCTTTGCTTCTTTGGTCGGAGCTAGGAGGAGAGATTGGTCTTGGATCTTCAAGGAGGAGGGAGGGAGCTTCTTGGCCTTCTTCTTCACCTTCTTGAGCCTTCACCAATATTCTTCACGTCTTGGGAGTATTGCTATGGATTGTGTGTATTGTTGTTGTGTGTATTGTTGTTGTGTGTTGAAATGGGTAGAGGAGGGCTCTATTTATAGGCAGTCTGGATAAGGCTAATGAAGCCGTGCGGCCAGAGACCTTGGGCTAATGCAGCCGTGCGGGCTTATCCACAATGACTCAGCATTCTAGAACCATGCAAGGTGGCATTATTCTAGAACTTTCTTCCTAATTAAGAAAAACATGTTTTCTTAATTAGGAAGGCTCCCTTGAGCCCTAATTTTAATTTGGGACTGTTCCAGGATATTTCCGGAACACTAGGAAGGTCCGGGAATTAAGGAAACTTACCGAAATTGCCGGAAATTTGCTTAGGAAGGCATGAGCAGATTTGGGTACTTACGAAGCCCTCGGCAACGTCACTTGCAAGGCGAGTGGGGTTGTCGATAGAAAAGGATCCGATGCGGTGAATGCCGAGACGGATTGGGTGACAAGGTGGTCGAGTGGTGAACCTCTGGAAGGCTACCTACGTATCCGGAGGAATCGAAGCCGGGCCGTAGTTCGGAACTTTGGATCAGGGGAGGAAGAAGAGAAAGCGGGTCTCTTCTTAGGGGAAAAGAAGAGAAAATGACCTAGGAGGTCAAGCAATTGATCCTACGGGGATATGCTAGGAGTGACCAAGGTGGTCGGATATACGAACTTCTATGAGGGGCTGCTTTATCAGAGGGGTGACAAAGAAACGGGGTGACCAAAGTGGTCGAATGGCTGGACCTTTTATAAAAGGCTACCTACGTATCCGGAGGAATCAAGCCTTGATCGTAGTTCAAGCATCACTAGATAGTTAGGAACGATGTCTAGGATTCTTGAGATTTTGACAATTAATGGAAATTTGTCACTGATTGAAACTAGAGCTTACGTCACTATCGAGTGGATAGAGGTAGCTAGAGTTTGGTGAACTTGAGCATACGTCTCAATCTCTTTCGAATCAGAGATATGGGTTGCCAAAGCTAGAATGATTTAAGCATACGTCTCAATCTCTTTCGAATCAGAGATATGGGTTGCCAAAGCTAGAATGATTTAAGCATACGTCTCAATCTCTTTCGAATCAGAGATATGGGTTGCCAAAGCTAGAATGATTTAAGCATACGTTTCAATCTCTTTCGAATCAGAGATATGGGTTGCCAAAGCTAGAATGATTTAAGCATACGTCTCAATCTCTTTCGAATCAGAGATATGGGTTGCCAAAGTTTGAATGATTTAAGCATACGTCACTATTCGGGATAGAGGTAGCTTAGGTTGAGAGAAACTTGAGCGTACGTCACTATTCGGGATAGAGGTAGCTTAAGTTGAGAGAAACTTGAGCGTACGTCACTATTCGGGATAGAGGTAGGCTCAAGTTGAGAGAAACTTAAGCGTACGTCACTATTCGGGATAGAGGTAGGCTCAGTTTAGAGTTTTGACAATTCGGAGGTTGTCACCTAGCGTTATCCCGTTATAACGGAATTAACGGAGGCGACTGGGAATAGAGCTTGATTGCTAAAGAGATAAGGGATATTTTACGAAAAGATGTTATCTTGGTTAAAAGATAACGGAAATTGCATGCCCAGTGGAAGGTCCGGGCGGGATTGTAATTTACGCTCGGAGCGAATGAAGCCGCCGGCATGAGATGGAGAAAAAGGAGCCGTACGGCTAGAGACCTGTTTTTCAGATTATTTAAAAACAGGTTTGAACGGGCATTGGGCATTATTGCCGCCCAGAAGCTGCCGAGGAAAGAGAGAGAGAAAGGAGAGAATTTCTTCAAAATTCTTCAATTCCCTTTGCTTCTATCGATTGGAATGGATCCGGAGGGCAATCCCATACGAGGCAAGCAAGAAGGAACATCTCCGCGGCTGCGAGAAGGAGGAGAAAGGAGCTCGTTCGGACGGAGAGGAAGTATGACTTCCTTACGCCTCCATCGGAGCTTTACCCGGGGAGAAGGGAGCATAAATCAACGAACCCGCGATCGGTTGGGGTAAGCATTCTTAATTTGCTCAATTAGATGATTTTGCTTGAATTTTGAATGATTTAGGGCTTGACCCGAATTTTAGGAATTTTCTGGGATTTTTGAATGACTTTGAGACATTGATGAATAACCTATAAGGCTAAGAATATGCAATGTGCAATTTGTTTGACAAAAATAATGGGAATGACCCACTTTTTTCTCGCAAATAAAGTAAGAATGAAAAAAAAATGTCTAAAGTGAGACGGAGTTCTTGCATGTGCTAGAACTAGGTCAAAATTTTGAGAAAACATGATTTTGGAAGATGAAAAGGATTCATGCATGCCATTTTTGAAAGAATAATGCTTATGTGCAAAGAATTGTGAAAATTGTGATTTTGTGTTTTAGGAAAGCAATGGGACTTGACATGACGCGTTTCAAGTGATGAAAGGCGCTTTTTTGATGCAAATAATGCTAGAAAAACTTTTGTGAATGCTTTTCTTTTGAAAACATGTGCACTTTTGTGAATATATGCATGCTTTTGAAATGAGATGAAGGACTGACACTTCTTTTTTGTTGTGCTTGTCTACAGGAGAACAAGTCTAGAGGACCATCGGAGATAGCAGTTAAGCTTTGGCAGAGGATGCCGGATTTTGAGAAGAATGGGGTGAACCCCAAGAATTTGGTGAGGGCTACCGGCCTGGATTCGTTCGTCGAGGCTATCGGCAGGGGTGTTCACATCACCTCTAAGAGCAAGGGCTTGGTCCAGGCCCTTTACGAGTTACAGTGGGATAGTACCCATAGCTTTCACTGTGGGGAGAGGCGACGGTGACTCCTGCGACTTCACGGCTATTGCGGCCTCTACGGTTCACGGGAGGCCCGTGACTTGGAGAGACCACATTACAGTGAGGAATTCCGAGGCTTTGGTCGGGTTTGAGCTGATTCCCAGTGGGGATGGAGACGCGGAGCGTCGAGGTGGCGATTCGAGACTTGCATGCGAGAACTTTCTTTGCTAATGATGTGGCTTGCCAGTGGCTAGAGCATTCATATGGTTGATGCTATCGGTCACTATCTTTGCTAGTGCAGGACGCCGGCCATGACTTGCCTCCTTGACTCTTTGGAGGATGTGGATGGGATAGGGACGGTCTCTTGGGGAGAGGCCGGATTGGCGGAGTTGTACTTCTCGTTGGACATGTACGGTCGGAACAAAGTTTGCTTCCATGGGTGCTTCTCATTTGCCCTTGAGGTAGTCTCCTTTCTTTTTCTTTTCTCTTTTCTGTCTTGAGACTTTTATGAGAGAGGGAATGACCTTTTGATGTTTTGAACATGCGGGCACAGTTCTGCGAGGTGATCGGGTTCTTTCCTTGGAACCGGCGAGTGATGTCACCATCTTCCACTGCTATGGTTATTTGGAGGAGATGCGAGGGATAAATTCACGGGGAAGACCGGATCACTTTCGACTACAAAATGGTGAGGCCGAGTCATCAACGGGGATGGGCATGACGGAGTGGACTTCTACCCTTGGGGCGGTATCAGGAGATCTTCTTGGGAGATGCCATTGATGTGACGAGGCGAGAGGAGGTGGCTCGCGGGGTGACATGTGATGTCATTTACTTGGGGGACCGTTTCTCGAGCGGCATGGCCATGTCCCTCCATTGGACGCCATTACTCCTCGGGATCCTCCCGGCACGGATGCTACGGCCCGGGGATTGGCCGAGAGGATGAGATAGCGAGGTACCGAGGCGGCGTAGGCTGCGAGAGGAGTACTGACATGGACACCCCTACTGTTTGTGTTTGTGGAGCGGCGCTGAGGGCGCCACGAAGCTAGTGAAGGCTGGCGGTCACTCGGGGATATGGGGAGGATGAGCCTCTTGACCCGCCGATCCCTCACTGCGCATCTGTCCTACGTGGTCCATGGAGTGCCGAGGAGGATGAGGATACTGTCCCCGATGCTAGGGAGCCCCGGTACACCTTGCCGCTTTGATAGCCTTTGTAAGTATACTTTTAGGGTCCTTCCCTTTTCGGCTTTCAAATTTTTACGCTTTTTGCAATTTTACGAGATTTTACGAGATTTTTCTCTTCTTTTTCTCGGGTTCCGGCTCGCACTTACGATAGGGTGGTCGGGCAAAATAGGGGCTGGAAGGACATGTGCCGGTCTCTTACGAGGAAGGCGCTGCGCTTCGAAGGCGGCGGCGGATGCGCGGGAGCACAGGCGCAAGAGACGGCACGTCGGGGCACGGCGTCTACCTCATCGGCCTCGGAATACTCTTCCGGTGCCATGCCTCGGGGCGGGGACCCAGCCCGACGTGCAGGCGGTGGTGAGTACGGGCACGATAATGTCCATTTGTCTGACGTGAGCGACCAGGAGGACTTGATGAGGGAGGCTAGCATCTATGAGCTGAGCAGCGATGAAGAAGAGGAAGAAGAATCGGAGGCCTAGGAGGTCTCTAGAATAGATTTGGAACAAAAAACAAACAATTTACAATTTTTATGCACACTTTGTTTATTTTTTGCTTTATTTGGGCGCCGATGGGGCGAAAACATTGTATTTACGTTTTATTTGCTTTTCTAATTCATGCTTTTTCAATTTGCATATTATCTGAGCCTTGGGGCGACTTTTTTGCTTGGAATTGGGGCTGAAACTGGGCCAAAATGATTTATAATGGTGTATAAATGCTTGAATGGCTTCTGGATATATTTTTGTACAGGTTTTGGTTGAAAAAGTGGGGTGAAAACTCCCTTGGGCAGCAACTTTGGTTCTTTGCAGAATTTTTCTGCGAGAGGGCTAATGTAGCCGTGCGGCATGGCCTTGAGGAAAATGAAGCCGTGCGGCTTACGGTTCTGTACGGCTGGTTATTTTCTGAATAAAAGCAAGGCTTGGCCATTTCATTTCATTTTCACTCTAGACTTGTCCCAATTGTTCCCAGAGCACATTTTGGACCTAAAAGCACCATCTTTGATCACTTTGCGATGGAGAAGCCCGTCAGATTGCAAAGGGGGAAGCGAGACCGTTTTCTATCCGATCTTCAATCTTGGGCGAGACATAACTTCCAAAATCACAAGGGGTGCTTGATTCTTCCTTCAAGATCAAGTCTTTATGGCATTTGAGGGATCTCCCGCCCGATTGGGACTGTTGAGAGCCGCGGCAAAGTTACAGGACGTCAGGAGACATGTTTCTTGCTTCTCTTACAACGAAATTGTCCCAACGCACGAAGACTTGAGCCTTGATTGGGGGTCCCGAGGCGAGGCTATATCTATTCCGCTGATCGGAGACGTGCCGGTGGTGGTAAAGCTTGCATCTTTTAACTGCAGATTCCTCTGGGAGAGGCTGAGAGGATGATGGTAGCCCGGATAGGATTGACCTTTACGATATCCGGGCGGGTTTGGGTCTCCCGAGATATGGCTGCGACCACGGTGGCTATGGATGCTTTCATTCTTTGCGTATTCTGCATTACATTCCTTTCTTTGAGTCAGTGGGGATCTGTCATAGTGGCCTCTTGGACATGGTCGAGAGGCTGCGAGTGGGAAGGATATTGTCCATTTGGTTTTGGGAGAGACATTTCATGGGATCGACGGGATGGCTCGGGAGACCATTTCATGAGATCAGGGAGTCCGGCTATGTTGACTTTGTGGCTGCGGGGAGAGGCTCGGGGCTTTGCACAGGGCTTTGCCGACTCGGTGCCCTTGGGTGATTTCTCGGAGAGGTGCGCCTAGGCGGCGGGAACGGGGTAGGCGGGAGGCGATGATGGCTAGGCTATCCACTTCGGACATCCGTTGGTGGATACCACCTTTGGAGGTTGCGGACCGGGAGGATATTTCGGGAGTCTTATGTTGTGAGGGTTCCGGGATTCTGCGGTCATCCTTTTATATACCACTGCTTGGTATCCGGGCGGTTTGGGGCTTTACGGGAGCCTTTGAGTGGCTGGGAGGACATCCGGACCATGGAGGTGGTGTCATTGGACATGAGGGATCCGGCCCGGCTTCTCTTTCTTCTCGAGGGCTTGGACATATCTTGCTTTCCCACCCGGGGCTATCTTCGGGAGCGGGAAGAGCACCATCTTGACCACTTTGTCTACTTGGGTGAGTACGAGAGGGAGATGGGAGCGACTCGGGTCATCTTGGAGGAGAGACGTCGAGCTTTATTGGGGGCGACCACGACTCGAGTAGGACTACGAGGGAGGCGAGGCTAAGGCGAGTTGCCATAACCGGTCAGGTGACTTGGTCGGAGATATGGAGGCTCGGTACAAGAGGTTGTCAGAGGTCGCTCCTTTGGCGAGGCTCGAGAGGGAGGAGGTACGGACTCGTGCTCGTATAGAGAGCGCTTATTGACACGGGGTTGTTGGAGGCTCCGGTGAGGATACGGAGGTCGGAATGAGGGATACCGACATCATAGACAAAAAGAGGAAGAAGACTCGACGGGGCCGAGGAAAAGGGAAGAAGACCAAGAAGACTCGGCGAATGACGGCGACGAGATCTTTTCTTAGGATTCCCTTATTGCCATTTTGCAAACACATTAATTTATTTAGGCATTTTATTGTATTTTAGATCTTTGTAGCGAGGTTAGCGAGTCAAGAGGTAGACCGTGCTTGAACTCATCAAGAAGTTTTTAACTTGTAATGAACAAGAAATATTATTTTAGAAATTAGTCAAGACACATTTCATGGAAATTCAAATGTCTTTTTTATTGATCGGGACATATTTCATGGAAACTTAATCGTCCTTTTTATTGTTTAGACCGAACCATATATGGCTGCCTACGTTCCCCTTTTACAAGAAAGACTAAGGGGCTCGGGTCTACGTAGTTCATTACAGTGAACTAATTTTTTCATGTGCGGCCATTTGTTTTTGCCTAGACCGCCCTTTTTGGGGTTTTCGGCCCTAGTGGGCATTACTCTTTTTGCACTAAGATTTTTTTCTTCTTTTTTTTTTTTATATGTGCAACCCTTTGTCTTTTGCCTAGACCGCCCTTTTTGGGGTTTCGGCCTAGTGGGTATTACTCTTTTTGCACTTTTTTTTTTTATTATTATTTTTTTTTTTTTTTTTTTTTTTTTTTTAGATATAGTATCTTTTGAGCTTATCACCGTTATTTGGGTGGACAAAGGGATTGCCATCAGTCTGCAAGCTTCATGGCTCCTCCCGATAGTATCTTACGCACCACATAAGGGCCGATCCAAACGGGTTCCCATTTTCCCGGGGTTGTCTACGGTAGGGGCTTTACTTTCGGCACTAAGTCACCCTCTTTGATGTCTACGGCCTTGACTTTTTTATCAAACGCTGCGGCCATTCGCCTCTGGTAGGCTCGGGTGTGTTCCATGGCTTTTAGCCTTCTCTCATCAAGCGGGGCTAACTCATCATGCCGGCTTCGTAGCCATTCTACTTCGTTGACAACATTTTCCGGGAGGACCCTTAATGACGGGATTTCCAACTCAGCTGGTAACACTGCTTCCATCCCAGTAAGTTAGGGCAAAAGGAGTTTCTCCTGTGGCTGTTACGACAGACGTTACGTAGCCCCGAGTGCTAGGTGCGGCTTTTCGGGCCAATCACGACCACGGGTGGCCATCTTAGGATGATCCGCTCGAGTGTCTTATTAGCGGCTTCCACGGCTCCATTGGTGCGAGGTGCATGCGGGGACGACTTGTGGCGAGTAACTGCGGGTCGACGGCGGTCTATCGCGATCTCCTTCGAAGTGTGACCCATTATCGAAGATGATCTCGTTGGGCACCCCATATACGCACATTATGTTTTCTTTGATGAAGCTGGGCCACTTTTACGGAAGTGAGGACCTTGTAGGACTTGACCTCTACCCACTTGGTGAAGTAGTCGATAGCTACCAACACGAACTCGTGCCCATTACTTCTGGTCGGGGCTATTTTCCCTATCACGTCAATGCCCCAAGTTGCAAACGGCCAAGGAGTCGTCATGCGGTACAGGTCATGAGGTGGGAGATGGTTGAGGTTGGCAAACCGCGGCACTTGTCGCGAGGTTCGGACGTCTTGGACGCGATCTGTCTCCATGGAGATCCGGTAGTATCCCATTCGAGGATCACTTGCATCGGGGCTCTGGCATTCATGTGAGGACCGCAAGGACCATTGTGGACTTCGGTCATCAACTCTCGGCTCTTTCTTGAGTGACACATAAGAGGAGTGGTCCTTGATAGCGTTTCTTGTACGGGTTGCCTCCTAGGATGACATAATGGGAGGCCAACCTTTTCGGGGCTCGCAAGCTTTTGGCTCGACACCTTCTTTTGGTTTACCTTCTTCGTCTACGAAAGTGACTCTCCGTCTTTGAGGAATTGGTAAATACGATTGTACCAAGGTTCCTTTATAGGCTCGGGTCCCAGGTCCACTTCACAACGAGAAGGTGGGGCTTCTCTTCTACCCACTCTGAAGGGCTTTATGGCTTTTCCCTCGGGGATCTCTACCAATGAGGCTAGAGTAGCTAGGGCATCTGCGAATCTGTTCTTTTCCCTCGGCAAGTAGTGGAAAGTCACTTCTACGAAGCTTGTCAGTCAACTCCTCCATATGGGCATGATACCGTTGCGAGATTAGGGTCCACGAGTCTTCCACTTGTTGGAGACTTGGTTGATGATCGGGGCCGAGTCTCCGTAAACTTCGAGCTCCTTGACATTTCTTTCTAAGGCGGCCTCCAAACCGGCAATGCGGGCTTCATACTCGGCGACATTGTTCGTGGCGGGAAAGTTCAACTTGAGGGCTATGGGGGTATGCTCATCTTTCGGATCGACCAATAGCATTCCTACACCATTTCCTCTTTTGTTAGCGGCTCAGTCAAAGAACAATTGCCATCTATTCTCGAGGCTCATTGCAAAGATCCCTTCATGCAGGAATTGGGGTTCGGGCCCTCTGTCTTCATTGCGGGGAAATTCGCCGGGTGATCGACAATGCTTGACCCTTGATGGCCTTTACGGTCACATAGTTGATGTCGTATTACGCCAAGAAGAAGGACCACTTCGCTAAACGCATTGAGAGGGAAGGCTTGTCAAAGATGTACTTGATGGGGTCCATTTTCGAGACCAAATTCACGGGGTGGGCTTGCATATAATGCTTCAATTTGCCGACTACCCCGGACCGATCCTGCCACGGAGTCTTTTCACATCTTGAGTAATTGAGCTCACTCCTGTAGCTTCCGGTGACAAAGTAAATGGCGTTTTCTACCCGAGAGTCTTTCTTTTCTGAGCAAGCATAGCCCCATTGCCGTGTACGTGACGGTGAGATAGAGCGAAGAGGCTTGTCTATGTGGGGAGCATAGTACGGGGGATGTACTAAGTATGCCTTGATGCGGTCAAAGGCATCTTGGCATTCTTCGGTCCATTACGTGTCCACATTCTTCTTCATGAGCTTGAAGATGGGCTCGCACATAGTGGTCAGCGATTGTGGCTTGGTGATGTCTTGCAATTTACCCATGAAGCTCTTGACTTACATGCAGGTTTGAGGTGGCCTCATATCCATGATGGCTTTGATCTTTCGGGGTCAACTTCTATACCTCGCTCCGTGACCATATACCCAAGCACTTTTCCCCTTGTCACTCCGAAGGTGCATTTGGCGGGGTTTAGTCTCATGGAATGTTGTCTCAACCTCTCAAAGAATTTTCGTAGGTCAACAAAGTCTTGCCCACCCTCTCCTTTGGAGTGGATTATCATATCATCTACGTAGACCTCAATCTCCTTGTGGATCATGTCATGAAAAAGCGCGGTCGCGCCCTTTGGTAAGTAGCCCCGGCATTCTTGAGCCCGAATGGCATTGCTTGTATAACAGTAGGTTCCCGTGGTGTGGTGAAGGTTGTCTTTTCTGGTCTTCCTCGGCCATCTTGATGCAGTTGTAGCACTGCAAAACCATCAACGAAGGATTTGACTTCGTAGTTGGCGGTGGAGTCCACCGGGATGTCTATGTTTGGCGAGAGGGTAGTCGTCTTTGGGGTGGCCTTGTTCGGATCTCGGAAATCCACACGGCGGCGCACCTTCCCATTGGCCTTGGTTACGGTCACGATGTTGGACAACCATGTCGGGTATTCAATGACTACGATGAACCCTACCCGCAGTAGCTTCTCAATTTCTTCTTTGACTGTAGAGACCATTCCGGCTTGATCTTTCTCGGTTTACGCTTTGCGGCTTAGCATACGGTGCTAGAGGGATTACGTGTTCTACTATCGGCTGTCTAGCCAGGCATATCCTTGTATGACCATGCAAACACGTCGACGTATTCTACGAGCGGCTCGATCAATCTGTCCCTTTCAACCCCCTGGAAGAAGCTTCCAATCTGTGTCTCTTTAGGTTCCTCAATAGTACCCAGTTCACACTTATCAAAACCTCCTCGGCGGCTTGGGCCCGGTTTTCCTCTTTTACGAAACACCTTAAAGATTTCTTTAATGTATTGTTCGTTTAGTGTGTTTGCATCTTGTTCAAATGATTCATTATTAGCTGTTGTTAAGTTTTGAGTTAATTTATCATTTGTTAAGTTGGCAATAAGAGGATAATCGAGAAAGATTTGTCATTTCATTCAAGATAAGGGGAAAGATGACATCGATTACATTTTCATAATCCTCGGGCGTGAGGCCTTCGGATGACTACGAGGCTGGAATTCAAAGATTCTGACTCGGCGAATAGACAACGGTGACTCTGGACCCTACGCTACTTATTGACTCGAGGGGACTTGACAAGGGTTGGGCCGGGATCTCGCTCCTTCTTCTTTGTTGCCACAGGGAGTAGCGGTCTTGCCGGCGTTCTTGAGAAAGTTGGAGACTTGAGCGATCAAAAGCTTGCCGGAAATCATTAACGGGCGATGCTGTGGAAAGATGGTGAGGGGAACTAAAGTAACTTGTTGCAATCTTTCGGCTAGCTCTTAGTAGCGGCTGGACTCATTAGTGAAGGGTCGACTCATCTTATCAATGCGCTTGCGAATAACTCATTTTCTCTTTCTTGATCTTGGACACCACGACCTTGTCGGTGTAGCCAACGAAGGGTTGGCCTGGATAATGCTTGATGAAGTCTTCTTGAGAGGGGATCTTAATTCTTCCTTGGCTATGTATTGAATAGGCTTTACGTGTTCTGCTTCTAGATCTGCTAGCTTCTCATTGAACTTCACGATGGCCACAAATTCGGCACTTTACGCTTCAAGAGGATCACTATACATGGGGATATCGAATGGGGTGTGCTTGGGGTGACGGGTTCCTTGACGGGTTCTTTGGCATAAGCGACATAGTAGTCGAACTTGCCCGAAGGCTCTCCCAAAGTTCCTACGCTCTTGTCCCCGGCTTCGTATCTTTCCTTAAGCCTGCTTTGTGTGGACTTTCTCTTCTTCTTCTTCCTTGAAGGAGCGTCCTCATTGATCCATTCTTGATACTCATACTCTAGCGGTCTTCACAATCACATACATCATACCGAGATGTGAGGCTTGGGTTGAGCTGGGATAGCCCCTCCAATTGCTTGGTCATTACCGTTGTGGATTACCATGTTGGCCATTTTGACACTGAAAAGGCGACAAAGGCGAGGATTACAGCGAGGCGTCGAGGATTCTGCGCTAACAAGTCGGCGGCCGGTGTTCTCACCCACTTCTTTCTCGGCTGCGGGAAAGGGATAGGAAAGGTTTAGACTCGGGGTAGGTGTTTAGGTTGAAGGCTCGGGCAATATGCAAATTAGAATCTTCAAGTTTACTTAAAACAGTGTCTTTTATTAATATCTATTTGGTTGGAAAAGGGATTACGCCCTTCTTTTTTTCATGACTACTCTAGATCTGGATCGGTGGGTTCCGTCACTACGTCTATAAGCCCCTCGTATTCCACGTATTTCGACCTCCCGGGGTGGGCGGCCCGGGCGAGGGTCACATAGGGCACGCGGATCCCACCGGAGAGTAAGAAACGCTCCTATCGGGTCTAGCGGGTCATAGGACCTTTCAACGCACGAGCGATGCGGATTATAGTCAAGGCAATCACAGGGAAAGTCTCGTCTCTACGCCTTGACGGATCTTTGGCGAGTTTCGCTTGAGCGAATGACGGTTTTGACTTTCGGTAATGTCAGAGAATAATAGGCATGGGTCGGGCGGTAAAAAGCCGGATGACACGGTGTCACATTGAACTTCGTTGCATACGCGGTGCGTGAGTCGGAATCGAAGTCAATGCCGGTCAAGATCTTGCCAATTTTTCCTTGTCGGAATTTTGGCGAGCTTCGCTTGAGCGAAAGATCTTTTGATTTTTGGCAAAGACTCGGTCTTGACTCTTACGCATTCCGTGCGGGTCAAGGTCAATAGTCAATGTCGGAGTCAAGATCCCACCGATTTTCCTTGTCGGAATTTCGGCGAGAATTTCGCTTGAGCGAAAATCTTGGCTTCCGTTATGAGCTAAGGCTTGACCTTTACGTGGGTATGCAAGCTGGGCTATATGACACGGACTAGACCAAAAACCAACCAAAAGTCACGGTTTTTGAAACGTGTGACACGGGTGTGCATTGGTCGACACGGCTGCCATGGGGAGGTTGGGATGATTCCGTGCGCGCCGGGAGCATCGTAAGGCTGTCCGTGGCTTGCAGTGGAACCACCCTCGGGTTTGAAGGACGTGCGTGCAAAAGTGTACGGGATATATCAAGTGCGCGTAGTGTGCGGTCTCCTAAAAATGTTCCTTTTTGAGTTAAAACAGAGATTTTCATAATGTGTTTTAAAGGAATGATTTTCGGGACGGGGAAAATGCAACACATAAGCACGTAAATTTTAAGGAGCCCCGATCGGTCATGGAGTGAGTAGCCCCAGTGCTAGGGCTTTGCCCGATTAACCATGATTTTTCCTGGTGGAATTGCCAGCGAGGTCGCCCGGTCGAGAATCCAATGAGGATTGAGCCGTACGGCGCATGGATCAATTTTCCGAGTTCCACTCCTTTTGCTATTTTTGGGTTGTTTCCCGTTTCAAAGTATGCACAGATTCCAAGATGCAAATGATGCAATGCATGGTAAAGAAAGCAAGCGCGATTAATGAAATCGGCGATGGGAGTCTAACCCGCTCAAAGGGAAAAGCTTTCTTTTTTTTTTTCAAAATTGTTTTTCGAAAAGGGATACTGGTACGTGGATTGTTAAACCACCGGTTCTCCCAACTCCCACGTCGGGGAGTGTACGGGGAAGGGTAAGTGGTTTCCACCTATATTAGAGTATCGATTTTTGTTTTGAAAATAAAAGCTTTTCTCCTTTGGGATGTCCCAGTAGTCGCCAAACTGTGTATGTGGTGCCCAAATTTTGTGTTGGATTCACGCGAGTTTGAAGACATCCGAGTTATTTGAAAAACGGAGTCGCCACGCCATTTTGATTACCTCAAAACTTTGAAAAAAAGGTTTTTACTTGGGTTCGGAGGTTAAGTTACCCCTTGGGAAGAACGTTTGGCGTTCACCCAAAGTGCCTTCTTAGGAGCAAGTCTCCCAAGATTTCATTAATCGTGCTTGCTTGCGTGCTTTCTTGTGTGCATGTGTTTGAAAATAAGGGGAAATGTCCCAAGTTGTCTTCGGACGTACAAACCATTTATTGGTTGTCGCTCGGGATTCCTTGGAATTTTATGTATTTGGGATTATGATCCCGTCCTCATCTTATGATTTGTGATCATCGCATTTTAAACCTCGGGACCCTCGGGACTTGCGTGATCGAGAGAATGACTCTCTTTTGGTCAAAGATGAGGTTCTTTAGAAAAGGAGGGTCCTTAGCCCATCAATCCTACGCTTTAAGACGGTCGAGCTCGTATAGAGGCTTCATACTCTTTCTTAAGCGATAATCGGAGATATAGGGTTCAAGGTGTCCCTTTCTAAAGAAATATGGAACCTTTAATGGAAGGAACGATGTAAAGATAGGATCTTTTACACCGGTCCGTTCCAAGGTTGGGGAAAGGGAAATGCATGATGAAAAATGACACTTTAATGAAAAGATGACATTTTTGGGTTGCAAATGATGCACTTAGTTTAAAGAAATAATCTTTATTGCAAATGATGCATAAAGATTTGATTTTTATGCAAATGATGCATTTTTGTTGAAGAAATTGGCATTCATTATGCAAATGATGCATAAAGATTGCATTTTGAAAAGCATATGATGCTAGTTTATGGTAAAGACATGGTCTTTAAAGCAAATGATGCTTGAACAAGGGGTTTTGAATGCAAAGGATGCATTTTTATTGAAAAGATTGGATTTTTATATGCAAATGATGCATAAAAATGACATTTTTATTTGAAAATGGAAGTTTTAGGTGCAAAGGATGCACCTTTATGAAAAAAGACTACATTTTTATGACGAATGAGGTCTTAATGCATGCAAAAGGGAAAGGGGGTGATAAAGATGTGATCTTTAACTATGAATGCCAAGTCCCAAGCAAGATATATGAATGCAATGAGCAAGTATATCAATTAAAAGCAAGGTTAGGGCGTGCGAGGTTACCAATTGCTTCCTTTGCTTCTTTGGTCGGAGCTAGGAGGAGAGATTGGTCTTGGATCTTCAAGGAGGAGGGAGGGAGCTTCTTGGCCTTCTTCTTCACCTTCTTGAGCCTTCACCAATATTCTTCACGTCTTGGGAGTGACTGAGTGTATTGCTATGGATTGTGTGTATTGTTGTTGTGTGTATTGTTGTTGTGTGTTGAAATGGGTAGAGGAGGGCTCTATTTATAGGCAGTCTGGATAAGGCTAATGAAGCCGTGCGGCCAGAGACCTTGGGCTAATGCAGCCGTGCGGGCTTATCCACAATGACTCAGCATTCTAGAACCATGCAAGGTGGCATTATTCTAGAACTTTCTTCCTAATTAAGAAAAACGTGTTTTCTTAATTAGGAAGGCTCCCTTCAGCCCTAATTTTAATTTGGGACTGTTCCAGGACATTTCCGGAACACTAGGAAGGTCCGGGAAATTACCGGGAAACTTACAGAAATTGCCGGGAAATTTAACCGGAAGGCATGAGTCAGATTTGGGTACTTACACACATGTAACCCGTCACAAAACACGGCACACATTGCACATAATTTTCTACATGTAACCCGTCACAAAACACGGCATACATTGTACAAATTTTCTCAACAGAGGGATTAAGCCCTACACGACACATTTTCAAAAAACCCGTCACAAAACACGGCGCACATTGCACATAAGCTCCCCACAAAGTCCGTCACAAAAACACGGTACACACTACATGACACTTTTTCCAAAAATCCGTCCCTACATGGCACACACTTTCAAGACAAAACCCGTCACAAAACACGGCACATGTCACACTTTTTTTTTTACAAAGTCCGTCCCCACACGGCGATTTTTCACAATGTACATACAATAGAAATAGCATAGGGTACAAAACACCAAAGCATGCATTTCAAAGAAAGGCACTTTATTTTTACAAATAAGAGCTAATCTCCACATTTTTGCACAAAAATCACATACCCATAATTCTTACATGCCCAATTTCAACAATTCATCGCGAATTTCACAAAAAAAGCATGGCAATAACAAAAAGCCTCAAATATGCGAATAATTAAAACCTAGTTCTAGCATACAATAATTTGAGCAAGAATCAAGACAAAATTGATTTCTTACCTCCCCGACGGCCCTATCCCACATATTGTGCACCTCCGGATCCGGATACAACACCTTCGGATTCCTCGACGAAGGCACGAAGGAAGTACAATTCCTTTGGAGGTCCGCCCTTTGCTCAATGGCTCCTTGACCCCGTTGACGACTACCCCTTCTCGCTCTTTTCGCCATAATAAGAAATTCAAGGAAAATGCGGAGGATTTACTTGGGGAATTTGGATCAAAAATGAGGTTTTCTCTCCCTCTCTCTCTCTCGGTTGTTCACGAACTGGAAGGGGAAATAATGGGGTTGCCTCGTTGCTAAAGCTGGTCAAACGCCTGGGAATTCCAAATTTCAGGAAGGTACGTATGGACCTCTATGCAAACAAAGAAGATTCGTACGGACCTCTTTGCATTATATGGCCAAATTACACCTTTGCCCTTATAATCTTTGCCCCTGGCTGTCCAAAGGCCTATTTCAGCAGATTCAATGCAGTTTGGTCCTTAACCCAACAAAACCAACCCCGGCCGTCATCGTAAGTCCGGATTTCACCCACTAAACGGTAAACCGTAAGCCTGAACCTCGCCCACTAAACGGTAAAACAAACACAAAAGGCGCAAACACCTCCAAACACAAGTCCCAAGGCACAAAATGCCCCCAAAACACAAAACGGTGAAACAAACACCGGCCATCAAAGTAAGACCGAAATCACCTTCTCAGCAAGCACAGCCAGAGGACACAACACTTCCCCACGCATGACACAAACACAGCCAGAGGACACAACACATCCCCACGCACGACACAAACACAGTCAGAGGACACAACACATCCCCACGCACGACACAAACACAGTCAGAGGACACAACACATCCCCATGCACGACACAACCACAATCAGGGCATAACATGTCCTCATCAACATCCGCAGCCCGGAAGGCTTTAAATCACTCAGTCCGGGAGACTACATAAATCAGCTGAATCACTATCCGCAGCCCGGAAGGCTTTAAATCACTCAGTCCGGGAGACCGCATAAATCAGTCGAATCACTATCTGCAGCCCGGAAGGCATTAAATCACTCAGTCCGGGAGACTGCATAAATCAGCCGAATCACTATCCGCAGCCCGGAAGGCTTTAAACCACTCGATCCGGGAGACCGCATAAACCAGCCGAATCATTATCCGCAGCCCGGAAGGCTCTAAACCACTCGGTCCGGAAGACCGTATAAACCTCCCAAATCATTATCCCCAGCCCGAAAGGCTTTAAACCACCCAGTTCGGAAAACTGTAAAATTTCCACTCCAGGACACCACCACGTCCGCACAACCAACCTATACGGTCACACAGGGCACCACCACGCCCGCATACACTCACAATTTCACGACGGCAGAACTACGATCAGGCTTAATTCCCGCCAGAGATACGTAGGAATCCTATCACAGGGTCCAGCCAATCGACCTATACGGTCACGCAGGATGCCGCCACGTCCGCACAATCGACCTATACGGTCACGCAGGATGCCGCCACGTCCGCACAATCGACCTATACGGTCACGCAGGACGCCGCCACGTCCGCACAATCGACCTATACGGTCACGCAGGACGCCGCCACGTCCGCACAATCGACCTATACGGTCACACAGGACACCGCCATGTCTGCCCAACCGACCTATACTATCATGCAGGACGCTGCCACGTCCGCCCAACCGACCTATACGGTCACACAGGATGCCACCACGTCCACACAACCGACCTAAACGGTCACTCACGGGACTGACACATCCACACACAAAGTCTCAGTTAGAGGACATCACACGTCCTCATGCATGACGACGCTCACCCCACACACGAACTACAATCAGGCTTGATTCCCATACGGGATACGTAGGAATCCTATCACAGGGTCCAGCCAACTGACCTAAACGGTCACACACTATGACACCGCCACCTCCTTACGAACCGACCTACACGGTCACCTTCTCTCTCAGTACGCGATCTAGATCAGGACCCTTACCCTTATCTTATCGACGAACCCACTTCCTCCGTAAGTGACGTCGTCGAGAGGCTTCTGTAAGTACCCCAATCTGGATCACCCTCTTCTGAGCACCCGGGAAACACCGCAGACTCACTCAAACGCAGTCTCGAACACCCGAAACTCTCAAAAAACCCTCAAGAAACCTCAAAAACCCTTAAAGGCCCAAAAAACCACCAACCAAACCAAGGGAGGGCCTTTCTGGGATAAAAAAACACAAAAGGACTTTTTGAGAATTATGCAAAAATTGGAAAAGCATAGAAGGTCCGTAGGGACCTCTTTGCATGCTAAAAGGTCCGTACGGACCTCTTTGCTACCAGACATCATAATTACTAAATCCTCTTAAAGTCCACATTATTCCCTCAAATCTGGAAAAACTAAAACTTTAGTTTTGCACAAAGGTTCGTACGAACCTTCTTGCAATTTTTCCTACACTATAAATAGAGGGCTCTCCCTCCCTCATTTCAGACATCTCCCTCTTCTCCTCTCCTCCTAAGCCCTCTGGCTGCCCCTCTAAGTCCTTCCGAGGCAATCCCGGTCCCTTTCGGTTCCTTCCGGGGCCTTTCGAGCTCCCTTGTGGTGCTCCGAAGCCCTTTCGAGTGCTCCCGAGACGCTCCCACGCTGTCCCGAGGCACTCTCGAGGTATTCTGAGGCCCCTCGTGGTACTCCAAATCCTTGCCTGGTCTTTCCCGAGGCGTCCCAGTTTTTTCCGAGTCAAACCGGCAATCCCGACCCACGCCGAACCTCTGCCCGAATCCAGCCAACGATCCGGACGCACACCGAACCTCTGCCTGAATCCAGCCAACGATTCCAACTCATGCCGAAACTCTGCCCGAGTGCACACTTGACAATCATGAGGCACGCTGAAGCTTGTCCGCAGACAACCGGCACATCCCGAAGCAATCCCGGTCCATCCCGGAACACTATTCCATCCTCAAACACTATTCCCCAGCGGAAGACAGACACAAACCAATATTGGTAAGGCTTCCTTCCTTTACTATTTCAATACATTTCAATACGCAGTGTATAATGTAGACATCCGATATCACATGCATATACATCCTCTTGGGAATACATGTTTATACATCCTCTTGGGAAAACATCCTCTTGGGAATACATCCTCCAGGGAATACATGTATATACATCCTCTTGGGAATACATGTTTATACATCCTCTTGGGAAAACATCCTCTTGGGAATACATCCTCTAGGGAATACATGTATATACATCCTCTTGGGAATATATGTTTATACATCCTCTTGGGAAAATATCCTCTTGGGAATACATCCTCTAGGGAATACATGTATATACATCCTCTTGGGAATACATGTTTATACATCCTCTTGGGAATACATCCTCTAGGAAATATATGTATATACATCCTCTTGGGAATACATGTTTATACATCCTCTTGGGAAAACATCCTCTTGGGAATACATCCTCTAGGGAATACATGTATATACATCCTCTTGGGAATGCATGTTTATACATCCTCTTGGGAAAACATCCTCTTGGGAATACATCCTCTAGGGAATACATTTATATTCACATTCAAGCACATACATTTACTTGGAAGCACGTCCACACAATGAGATAACAGTATATAACATGGTACAATTACTCATGTTTAACAACATATAACATGGCACAATTACTCATGTTTAACAATATATAACATGGTACAACTACTCATGTTTATCAATATATAACATGGTACAACTACTCATGTTTAACAATATATAACATGGTACAACTACTCATGTTTATCAATATATAACATGGTACAACTACTCATGTTTATCCCCCACCCAGTATAACATATATATATACACTATTGAGTCATAATAATCCATAACATGGTATTCATACTCCAACAACTGGAATCATGCAACATGTAATTTAACAGTCTTTAAATAACAACAATTCAGCAACAGGGTATTAATCCTCCTGTTCAACTAATAGAGAAGTGCAACATTTATTTCATGCACGAAATAAATCAATAACCATGTATAATTAATTACATATGGCACAAAGTAAATCTAGTTAGCCCGAGATATCCGTGTCGCACTATGAAACACTCCCTATAAAGGTTTCATAATCATTTACCAAGTTTTTATTAACTTTGGTTCAAGTTCCACAATTGCCTCTAACCCTTTTCCAAGCAATAATTAAAGCCCTTCCCAATATCCGTTTAATCCAAGTAAAACATGGTTGTGAAGTACTAATATTCTACTAGTATTATAGTTAAAGAAGTACCGAATCCACACTAAATTGCTTAGGCTCTCAGTTGTCTGAAATTCATACTTTAAATCATTTTTGGGCACGACTCGTGCTCAACCCCTGCACGACTACTTAGATTATCACGACTAGGGATCACGAGTCTCCAATGAAGGTCACGACTCGTGCTCCAGGGCACGAGTCGTGCCCAACATCAGAATTGTTGCTGACGTTAAACATCAGTTCCCAACCAAAGCCAAAATCCATTTTTCACTTACTAAGCTATGCCCAAACAAACCAAAATCAGTACCCATACCACTTACAAACCACAACCATACTCTATATCATATTTCCCATCTCATTCAATTCTCACACCCAACCATAAGTTCCCTCTTTACCTACTAATCTACCACTAACCATTTCTCATCTGATCCAAGCCAAGCCAAATGATACAACATATTCAAATAATATTAAGAACACATTGTAGCACCATTCAATTCCCTTCACTAAGCCAGGACAACATACCAAAACAGTCCATATACCATTTTAACCTTCAAGTCAAGATCCTATTCCATGCAACTAGACCAACTTCACTATATATATATATATATATATATATATATATATATATATATTTGACCACCATATTATTTTCATTCCAATTCTCCCAACACTATTTATACAACCTTAACTAACTTTATTATAAGTTCCCAATTCAATGCCCCAATTCCTCCATGTCATTTAACCATTTTACACCCTTTTCCTACTTAATTTCAAAATCATTTCAAAAGCCAATCAATTTATCAATTTCATCAATAATCATTTATAGGGTAATAACAACATCATATAATACATATAATCACAACTTCACAACTTAGATAATTTCATTATAAGGAACCTCACCCTTATTATCACCCTTTACTCTACTTCCTTCCGAAACCCTATTTCCATCTTCCAAAATCCAAATAATCATACCAAAATTATCAAAACTCATTTATAACAGCATAATATCATCATTATATATATTATGGACAGTTATAGGAGGGAATCATAATAACTTACTTAAAAATATGCTGAAATAAAATGACGATCTGTTCGGCTCTAAATGTTCTCCTCGGCTTCTTGATCGCTCCGCCGCAGTCGGATCGTAAATCGGACTAACGATTGATTTTCTAGAATTTTTGGAAAATATTTTGGAACAGAGGAAATACTTTTCTTTCTTTCTCTCTTCCTCTCCATTTCTCTCGTACTCTCTCTCTCTTTCTCACTCTCTCTCTCTCTCTCTTTCTCACGCCTGGAACGCCTAGAAGAAAGAAGGGGAAAAAGGGATATTTATAAACCCATTTTACACTCTAGCCCTCTAGGATTTACTTCATTTTAATTAATTACCTTAAGTTTCTAATTACACCTAGGCCCCTCATATTTTGTAAAGCTTTTTATTTAATATTTTCAATATTATTACTTTACTACAAAATTTCTTTTTATTCCATTTAGACATTACGTAATTAAAATTAATTTATTAACACACTTAAAATATCATACAATTTATTAACCTAACTAAAATGTCAAATAATTTATTAAAATGTTAAAACTATCACATAAAAATCCCATTTATTAGGAAATGCATAAGATAAAATGCTACTCACCCCACTCACCGTGCTCAACACGTGAATAAAATGGTTCCTAGATTTCGGGTCGTGACACAAGGACTTTGATATTGGAATCTATGCTGCTGAGGAAATTCTGAGAACTGACCCAGATGATATTTTGGCTTATATCGTGCTATCAAATATGTATGCAGAATCAAAGATGTGGAATGAAACCCCAAAAGTTAGGAAACTTGTAAAGGAGAAAGCTAAAAAAAAAAAGATCTTGAATATGGCTGGATTGAATTGAAGAGCAAGACATATTCTTTTTAAGCTAGTCATAATAATGTTCATTTTCAGAAAAATGATGAGCTCGAGTCATTGAATGGATTGACAAAGCAACTATTTGTCGTATGATTTGTGCCAATATTTCTACAAAGAAGGCAAATTTGAATTATAACATGAACTATTTGAATATAAAAACAAACTAGAGTTTCAGAAACTCCACAAGTGGCATAATTTGGCTAACAATCTGTAAGAACGAATAAACACCATAATGAAGTATTTTTATATAACTGTGAAATAGAATTCTCACATTATAAATGTAAAAACCATTATACAGTTATTTACATCAAAACTGTGAAATAGACTTCTCAGTTTATAAATGTGATATACATGTCAAAACCATTTCACATTTTTATATAACTGTGAAATAAAATTCTCAGTTTATAAATGTGAAAACTATTATACAGTTATTTACATCAAACTGTGAAATAGACTTCTCAGTTTATAAATGTGAAAATCATTATACAGTTATTTACATCAAAAACTGTGAAATAGACTTCTCAGTTTATAAATGTGATATACATGTCAAAACCATTTCCCATTTTTATATAACTGTGAAATAGAATTCTCAGTTTATAAATGTGAAAACCATTATATAGTTATTTACATCAAAATTGTGAAATAGACTTCTCAGTTTATAAATGTGAAAACCATTACAGTTATTTACATCAAAAACTGTGAAATGGACTTCTCAGTTTATAAATGTGAAAACCATTATACAGTTATTTGCATCAAAAACTGTGAAATAGACTTCTCAGTTTATAAATATGAAAACCATTATACAGTTTTATACTCATGTGTGAACAAATGATAAATGATTTTCTCAATTTGTTACAAGTGAAAGATAATTTTATTTTATTTATAAAATTTAAAATATATGATGAGTAAACATGTTTGATTCGTCTTGGCGATGCGATTAAACAGTGGTTTCGGATAATTTTTTCGACTTTTAGATTTTGAGATATTGCATTTTAAAAATTTAAGAGAAAAAAAAGGAAGAGAGAGAAAATGAGAGAGAAAGAAAGAAGGCAAGGCATGGTCAGCGTCCGCATACTACGCGCGTGAGGGTATGAGGGGCAATTTGGTCTAGAAAAAATTAAGGGACTTTTTGACTGTTTTGATAATGTTAGTCCTTAAAAATAGTTTTTATTTGGCTGAGGGACTATTTGGTCAAAGCCTCAATAAATAAAGGGTATTCCGTCCCTATTTTCTTTTATATACTTTCATTTGTTTAGTTTTTTTTTTAATCTTTTTTTATATACGTTTTTGTAAAAAATACCAGTAATAAAAAAAGTCTAAAATATTATTTCTTAGTCAATAAAAAATAAAATAAAAATAAAGGGTACTCCGCCCCTCTTTTATTTTATATACTTTCATTTGTTTAGTGTTTTTTTATTTATTTTTTTTATATACCTTTTTGTAAAAAATATCAGTAATAAAAAAAGTCTAAAATATTATTTCCTAATCAATAAAAAATAATAAAATAATAAATAAAGGGTAGTTCGTCCCTCTTTTCTTTTATATATTTTCATTTTTTAGTTTTTTTTTAATCTTTTTTTAATATACCCTTTTGTAAAAAATATCAGTAATAAAAAAAGTCTAAAATATTATTTTCTAGTCAATAAAAATTAATAAAAAAATAAAATAAATAAAGGGTAGTTTGTCCCTCTTTTATTTTATATACTTTCTTTTGTTTAATTTTTTAATCTTTTTTTATATACCTTTTTGTAAAAAATATAAGTAATAAAAAAGTCTAAAATATTGTTTTCTAGTCAATAAAAAATAAAATATAAATAAAGGGTAGTCCGTCTCTCTTTTATTTTATATACTTTCATTTGTTTAGTTTTTTTTATCTTTTTTTATATACCTATTTGTAAAAAATATCAGTAATAAAAAAAGTCTAAAATATTATTTCCTAGTCAATTAAAAATTAATAAAAAATAAAAATAAATAAAGGGTAGTCTGTCCTTCTTTTATTTTATATACTTTCATTTGTTTAGTTTTTTTTTAAATCTTTTTTATATACCTATTTGTAAAAAATATCAGTAATAAAAAAAATCTAAAATATTATTTCATAGTCAATAAAATATTAATAAAAAATAATAAATAAATAAAGTGTAGTCTGTCTCTCTTTTCTTTTATATAATTTCATTTGTTTAGTTTTTTTATATCTTTTTTTATATCTAAAACAACTAATTTTCTTAAGTCTAAGTGATTTTATATTTAAAAAAAATAGCTTATTAAATACTAAATTACTTTTTATTTTTTCCAAATTTTTTCTGATTTTTTTAAATAAAATAAAAAAATAGGAAAACCCGTTTGGCCCAAGGATCTTTAAATCCGGGCCAAACGGGCGGGCTTGGACAGTCAAAAATGGGCCGAGCCAGGCCGAATTTAGGCTCGTTTCATCACTAAGGGTTAAAGGCTTCAACCCGTCTTGCCCGCAGGTTGGTTCGTACGGACTGGGCCAGGACGGGCCGGCCCGTTTGGCCTTCACCAACCGCGGTTTAAACCAATCCATAGCGGTTTGATTTTGTTCGATTTTAATTTTTTTATGATTTGGTTCGATTTGAATTTTTTTTCAAACCGATGACAAGTGGTTCGGTTCGTAAATTCCCCCAAACCGAACCATTTACACCCTAGGAATAAGTATGTAAATTTTATTTTTTTCGGAGAAAGTAATATAAGATGGATTTTTTATAGGACAATTTAAAAATATTTATTTGTCAGTAATAAATATCGCAATAAATATCGCAGGTCACTAGGTCGGTGTTTAAAAAAAAACAGTGTTTTAAATATTTGTACATTGCATTGCTTTTATACGGATGATTTGGAGTAGAAACCCCATATTTTAGTCACATAAGTATACATGTTTTTGCAATGTCCTCATTGATGTTTTTATTTTGCAATGTTCTCGTCCAAGTAGACAATTTTTGCCATGTTCTCACCCTATTGACGAAACTGACATATGTTTAACAAATATCCGTTACACAATGGCACATAACTAACACCCAATAAAAAATAAAAGGTTCATCATAGCAGTTAACCCAAATTAAAAGAATGAGTTTTGGACAAGAATGAACAATACACCCTCAACTTTGGGATGACAATTGCTAGTACATCCTTAACTATGTGACATTTGGTATGCAAATTACATGTTTATCCATTTCTTCTCCACCGTCCCTACTCCCTCCCCTCACCCATTATCGACTCCCTCCTCTAACTCCCCCCTCCATCTCTTTCATTTTCCTTTTTGCCCTCGTCTCCTTCCTCTCCCCCTTCATCTCCAATCATCATTTCACCCACCACTATTACTATGGGTAGAATCGTTGGTGGGTTTGAAAGATGGTTTCAGTTCGAACAGAGTTGAGGTTAAAGGGAAAGGTTCGACAACCATGAGGTTGGAGGGAGATGAGTATGACAGAAGGAAGGTGGAGGGTGGAGGTGTGATGCGCCGGAGTATGGAGAGAAGAGAGAATGGGAGGTTGAAGATGGAGGGATGCGGTGTGTGTGGGTGGAAGGGGGAGGGGGAGGAATAGTTGATCAGAGAGGAAGGTGGGTTTTTTTTTCTGATGGGATGATGATGAACAAACTTTGATGGGGTTTTTTCTCGTTAGGTTTTTGTTTACTCCAAGAATGGCGTTGGTTAAATATTTAACGAGTGTAATCATGTGATGAAATATGACTAGAATTCGTTAAATAATTGATGATTCCGTTAATAGGGTGAGAACATTGCAACAAGTGTGTACTTAAAACAATTGCCAAGTTATGGAACAAATAAAGTATTTAATTAGAAGAATTTACTTCCTCCGTCCCATCTCAACTCCCATCTCAACTCGTAAAATTTATCATATTCGGGGTGAGTTTGTCATTGCTTCTGATTCTTCGAAATTAATTATTCAAAAGTGATTTTACAAAAATCGATTATTTGTAATAAATATTAAAATTTATAGGTATATTTGGATAGTATATGTTCAAAACTGATTATGAAAGATAAATACCAAAAATAACCTTTATGATATGTATCTCAATATAATAAATATACAAAAGAGATAGAGGTTATTATTGTAAATATAACCTGAGATAACAACTTCTAAGAACCACTTTTAGCAAAAGCTGAGTCATTGTTGCTTCTACAAAAATACAGATTTTTGCGTTCTAACATCTTAAAATCATAATCACTATGTTATTCAAATGTTATTTAAAGTGATTTTGAGTTTCAAAAGTGATAATAAGCCACAAAAAAAAAAAAAAAAAAAAAACGCTCCCAAACTCACACTTGATGTCATATCATAACTTGCAAAGTTTAAAATGATTTTTTTAATACTTAATAAATCACGGGTCCACTTATTGTCATATTCATACCAATTACCTATTTATTATTTTTCTTTTAGTTTCTCTTTCCTATCACATTATTTTCATTCAACAGGCCTGGCAATCGAGTTGAGTTGAGTTGGGTCGGGTTAAGGCAAGTTAAGAATAATCAAGAGTTGAAGCGAATAACGGGTTGACATGAGTTCAACTCGTCTCAACCCGTTTAACATACGGGTTAAAAGAGGCGAGTTAAAACGAGTCAACCCGCTAAATTTGTTTTTTTCCTGTTGATGTGCGTTACTGTGTATGCCTGTCGCTAGAAGAAAAAAAAACAAAACGTCTATGTCTAAGCCTGTTACTATTTTTGTTTACAACAAACATTGTGTTAGGTTTGGATCACTCAACAAAAGCACAAACACTATACATATATATGATCATATTTTTCAAAATATAAAATGCATTAGTTTACAAAAATACTCTTTCTTCTCATTTTAAATACAAATGTATTATACTATATACTATCGAAAGAGAACTAAAAAAAGCAGACTAAAAGAATGATTTTAATAATACGGAATATATTAAAATACTCTTTTTATTACCAGAATGCCCTCGCCTAATTTAGTTATAAGACACAACAAAATATATCAATTAAATATTAATACTCTCTCCGTCCCGGAATAAATATCGCATTTTTATTTTATTAGACAACTAAGTTGGACTTTGGCAAAAAAGAAATTATAAAAAAATTATTATTTTTATACTGTTTTGAAAATAGTTATTGATACACCAATAGAAAAACTATTCACAACAGCTTTTAATTTTTCATACTTATAACACTTTATTTAATTTTAGTAACATTTGTTATTGAATAATCTTCTATACAATACAAGGAGGATATAACTGCCTCTTATCCTCCCATAAAGAGAGACTGAGATTGAAAGTTGACAACTTGATCCGACTGCTGAAAATCATCCTCATACCACGTCTCCCACGCCAGTTACTCTTCTCCAAAAAATCCTTTGCTTGCGTTCTTCAGTCTTCACCCATTCACACCCACACACCCAGGTATTTCACCTCTCTCTCTCTCCGTTTCTCTCTCAGTTTCTCTCTCTACTTCATCTCTCCGGCGACCCCCCCCCCACCGTTGGAGATCGAGTTCCCTTCTCCGACTCAGAGCTCTTCACGGTCGGTTACCATCCACTCTTGCATCTTCCTCAAACGCAATTCTTCTGCCTCAGTTGCAAATCGTCAATCATCACTCAAAGTTTCTCCCTTCTCCGACTCAAATTAGCGGCACCCTTTTTTCTCAGGTATGTTAACTCGCTTTCGATTCTCTCTTAAGTCTTTGGTTTGGACCCTTTTACCTACTGTTTTTACGTTTATCGTTTTTATTTGATTTTGTTTTGCTTCGATTGATTGATCTATGTGGTTATATTATGGATTTCGTTTAGGGCTTTTTACTCATTTGATGATATTTTTGTAAATTAGTTTAGGGTTTTTAATCTGATGTTCTAGGTTTCCCGTATTGTGCAACCCGATTGTTTGATTATCAGTGTGTGTGTGTGTGTTTATTGATGTTGATTTTTTGTGTAAAGTGTTAATTTGTGCTAGGTTTTTTTGCGTTTGTTTGCTTGCGAATTCTGTTTTTCCTTTTACTTAAAAACTGATATATGGTGTTCTGTTCTTTATATAATGCAGGAATTCATGTTAAAGGTTCTGATATATGGTGTTCTGTTTTTTATATATCAGATGGAACTGGGGAAATCAATCAGGCTGGAGTTGAGCATTACAACAAACTCATCAATTCTTTACTAGCCAATGGTGCCATGCTCTTTCCAATCCTCACCTTCTCTCTCCCACGTCGAATAAATGTTTTACCCTCTCCCTTCCAAAACGATTGTCCACATTTGACTTTGAGAGACGGTTGACTTTTAAGCGGTTTTAGTTGCAAATAAACATTAGTGCTCTTACTATCCTCCCTATAGACTTGCATCATTACAAGTATATATTGGAAACTGATGTTTTGTAAAGGAGAATGTAATAATATCCTTAAAATGGATTTCTAGACAATTTTTTATTTTTTTTTAATGAGAGATGGACTGTCATTTTGGGATGAGGGTGTAAGTAATATTTTTGTGATGTATGCTAACTTAAATTCTGCATAAAAGCAATTCTTATTACATTTTTATCAAATCTACGCAGGAATTGAGCCCTATGTGACCCTCTATCACTGGGACCTTCCTCAAGATCTGGAAGACAGCTACAATGGATGGCTCAATGGCCGTATTGTGTAAGTATATACCACTTAATCCAACTCATAATAACCCATTTTCATCGTATATATTCATGTGATCTTTTTCATTTCACAGAAAAGATTTTGCAACTTACGCGGAGACATGTTTTGAGAAGTTTGGAGATAGAGTTAAACACTGGATGACATTTAACGAGCCCCAAACGTTTGCAGTACAAGGCTATGATGTAGGACTTCAGGCACCGGAAGGTGCTCCATACTACTTCACTTTGTCTGCGGGGTGGAAACTTCTGCTCTTGAGCCATACATTGTAGCACACAATACCCTCCTTTCTCATGCAGCTGCAGTAGATATTTACCGTAGGAAATACAAGGTAGTGCATTAATTGACACGTACCCAATTTCTTTGTCTACTTTGTTTAAGGACGCCTTAATACGGACCACTTTGTTTGGTTTAATTTGTAGCCTACGCAAAAAGGGTCCGTTGGGTTAGCATTTAATGCCTACTGGTATGAACCTGGAACCAATAACACGGAGGACATTCAAGCTGCACAAAGGGCTCAAGAATTTCAATTGGGATGGTAAATATTTGGAATTTGAGGCCTATCTTTGTCCGCCTGCATAGCAGTCCGACAAACCTTACTATAGAATGTAACTCATGTTATCTCACACCGATAAAATGTACTACCTCCGTCCCAAAATGAATGACAAAATTTTATCAAAATTTGCTCTTGACCAAGAGCAAATTTTGATATAATTAGGCCATTCTTATTCTTATAAGATGCAACTCATGTTAATTACTATAAGATGTAACTCATATATTATACAAGTCGGATTGCTATACAGTTCAATTGCACATGCGGCGGTTTGTGTGTGCATTGGGTCAGGGAACATTTTTTTGGTTAAGATTATATGTCCTGATATACGGATTTGATAAATGCAGGTTTCTTGATCCATTGATGTTTGGGGACTATCCAAGCATAATGAGAAGTAGAGTAGGAGATAGGTTGCCAACCTTCTCAAAAGTTCAGTCTGCACTTCTCAAAGGATCGCTGGATTTCATTGGAATTAATCACTATACGACGTATTACACACTGGGATAACTCGACCGACATTATCGGTGTTACGCTTCAACGACTCCCTAGCTGACTCTGGCACCCTTTCCCTCTCCGTACGTTTCCTCTTTCATTGATCTATGATCCCGCTCTTTCGCTATATACATTTTTGACGTATTTCTGTTTTTTAATTGTTTTTCGGCATGGAGAGATGGCAAAGCGATTGGTGATCGGGTATGTAATCTAGAAATTGGCTTCGGCTATTTTATTTTCGAATTTGGGGCATGTACGGTTTGATTGTACAGGTTCGGAAAACCTTACTATATACTATATGATATAACTCATGTTACTATAAGATGTAACTTTTGTTCCTATACAAGTCGGTTACGTCATACGGTCACGAATGCACCGGCCCCTTTATCCGTTCTTCTTCTGGGAACTTAATTCACGACTTTTGGTCCGATATGCTTGGCAGGCCTACTCCATATGCCCGTACATAGTTCCTAATGGAAATGGAAGAGGGAACAAGTCTATTTATGGTGGTACCTTTCGGGATGAAAATTTCAAGATAAAGCACTCCCACCCAGGTCTTGAACATTTCCGGCGATTTACTACCTTTAGTTTCATCATCTACTTTGTCGCACAATAAACTTTTTGGGTCCCTTGGAATCCATTGAGGCTTCCGGTGTCCAATTAGTTTCTTGGTATTGGGTTTCTGAAGTTATAATTTGTTGCGGTGTGGTGTCCATGGCAAATTCAGGGCCAGATTCTAATGGTTCACAGTTTTTTATCACCACTGTCAAGGCCAGTTGGTATGTTTTGTGCTGATAGAAATGAACAAGATCTATATGAACTTTTGTTGCATTAAAACCTCAGATGTGAAACCCTATTTCGTTGAAGTTTGTAAACTTTTGTGTTGATATAAATGAACAAGACTCAAGTGAACTACGGTCATACTCTCAACCATAACCCTTGAAGAATCTATACTCTCCATTTTGGTCTCTCCCTAAAAAAATTGTCCCATTACTACAAATGGTACTCCCCTTCCTAAATGAATGTCTTTTTTTTTTTTGTAAAAAACTGTCCCGAAACGCTTTTTTACTTTTTTTTTTCTTCATAATGTTATCTAATAAGAGTTTTTTTTTCAGTCATGGGACACCAACTCAATCTCATAGACAGCCGTATGTGATCTTTTCATGCACTATGTAACACATACTTCAGGTTTAGAATGAGGACTTTGATTCACCAAGTCAGAATTTCTTGAAAATGCTGAGAAGTTTGGGGAGATATCTTATAAGGTGAGCTTGCTATTGTTATTCATAAATATTTGCAAATTTTTTTCATGTTTGTACTTAGCTTTGTTATTGCAGGCACTCAAAATAATTGCTGCTTGATCAAGATTTTATTTTCGATAGTGTACTATTTTAGTGCATAGTTTCGCTATAGTAGTCTTGAAAATTTGAAAAACTGTAACTCAAAGGATAGTGAGCGGGTTTGAGGTTACATGAAAGAGGGTGGGGTGAGAGGGGCTGAGGGGAAAGAGGAAAGTGTGTGGGTTGGGGATTATGTAATTTGGATAGTTATATTGAAATCATAATTTTTTATAATTTTCTTTTTGGTTATAATAATAAAATTGTATTTTGTCAATCTTATTTAGCAATATTGTGGAAGGTGATTTTACTTTCGTTTTTATAATTTTCTTTTTGGTTATAATAATAAAATTGTATTTTGTCAATCTTATTTACCAATAGTGGAAGGTGATTTTACTTTCGGAGTCAAATATCTAGACAAATTTATTATGATTTTTTTTAAGGTTGCTCCCATATCAATTCTGAAGGTTTACAATGACAAACTCAAGTGTGTTTTTGCTCTCTTTCAACTCCTAGGTAAAGATTTTTTTTTATTTTTTCAGCATTATCTCACAAAAAGGTCAGTATTTACCTTTTTGTTTCATTCTAATTTTCCTTCGTATGAATATCTAATTTTATTTTAAATGTGGGTCCCCTGTAAATTTCCATGCGTAAGATGGGTCAGGCTATAAATTCTTGGGAGAACTGGTGGTTCAGCTTGACAAACTAAATCCTCAGGTGCTTTTAGAAACAAGTCTCTACATATGTTTGGTACAATGCAATGATAGACATATTGGAAGAAGTATGTTGGGAATCCAATGGATTGAAACCCACTGTTCATCTCTCCTGAAACCCACTGTTGCTGTTAAAACCCAAATCAATCTTGGAAATCAAAATTGATCAAACCCAAAACCTATCAGTAGCTGAAAAAATCACAATCCCACCATGGAAACCCTCAAAGCAACAGCAGCAGCCATTGTTGCTTCTCCTTCTTCACATCCAAGAGTAACGGTAACGAACCGGATCTCCGATCGGACTCCAATGAAACAAGTTTGGTCCCAATTCTCAGAAATCACACCTTCTCCAAGGTAAATTGACTCAATTTCATTCTTATATTTAGTTTTTTGTAATTAGGGTTTTGATTTGATTTGGAGAATCATTGAAATTAGCCTGAATAAGGAGGACAATTGCTAAAACACCACATTCTTACTATATACTATCTTTCTTTTTCAGTAAGGATAGGTAGTTGTCTCTGGTATAAAGTAGTATCTGACAGGACGCTTAGACATACCAGGATTGGAGAATCTGACCAGCTTTCAATTGTGCCTACCATGTATTATGTACCCTCTTCTTTGTCTCTCTGTAGTTCAATATGTAGCTAACATAAGCTTCCCATTTAAGATATCTTTCAGAATTTTGAACTTGTTGGTCCCAAAGGTGGCAACAAGGGTGAAAATACAGCTAGAGGGGGGGTGAATAGCTGTTTAAAAATTTTTCGCCCTCTATTAAAAACTAAACCTCTTGCTTACAAGATCCTCTTGCAGTTGATAATAGACTGCAAGTGAAAGTGTAAAATGCACAGCGGAATATTTAGAGTTACAAAGTGGTTTTGATAGAGGAGGTTTGTAAAGCGGTTTTAACAAAGTAGTTGGTACGTGCGGTTTACAAACAAGTGAGGTTTTGACAATGTTAACTCCAAACACTATTTCACAATAATGGATATCTAAATAAAGATCAAACAGAGACAAAGATAGATAATTAGTAAGCACAAGAAATATAATTGCAGAAAGTAAGAACACGCTATTTGGAGTGGTTCAATCGATAAACGATCTACGTCCACTACCAAGATGGTTAGTCTTGGATTTCTAAGAGAGATTTTATATTAAGTATTTGAGAGATTACAAAGTACAATAAAATCTTTTCTATGAAGAACAAATCCAAAACTATAACCAGTGTATCTCAAGTGTTTAATCTATGTGATTAGAACAAGTGAGGTGAGTGTGTGTGAACAGGATCAAGGCTCTTTAGATCTTTGTGAGATGTAGAGCACAATGATTCTTGATTGTGTTAAGGCTTGATTTCTGGGCTAGGAATATTTCTTGAAGTATGAAGATGAAGATTCAAAGGGTTGAATAATTTCTGGGCAGAGCTTCATCTTCTATGAACACAGCAATTTCTCAATTTTTCAAGCAATCTTCAAATGGTGAAGATTGGGGGTATTTATACCCAAGCATCAAGAAACTAGCCGTTGGATACAGCTGTTGAAGGACAGTACTTGATGCAATCCTATTGGTCCACAAAGAACCACTTTTGTCCTTTGGTACGGTAGTTGCGAGATAAAGGCGATAATGCTCATTTGCAAGCAATGAGGTTTGGACACTGTCACCTTTTCAAGATCCTTGCGAGATCTTCTCGACTTTGAATCACGTGACAAGATAAGGTGGTTGACATTGGATATTGCCGATGTGGATCACAAAGTCAAAGAGCGGTTCACTTCAAGTCTCAATCATTGGGGCGGTTACGGAGTACGGGCGGTTTTGACAAGTGCGGTTAGTAACTCCCGGTGAGGTTGCAAAAAGGGCGGTTAATGATGAGCTGCAAAGGAGCGGTTCATCATCAAAGGGCGGTTGCAATTTAGTAGTTCAAGAGTTGTTTCAAACAAGGGATTTCACCAGGCAAAAGCTAAGGGCGGTTTTGCTAGGGCGGTTCCAAAGAAGCGGTTTGAAACTCTTGAACTGCAACTCTCAATTCCAATGAGTCTTGTGCCAGTCTTCAAGCCTAAATTTAACCTAATCTATAAAATGGACTTAACTAAAAAATTGAAGTCTAAGCTTCATTACATAGGGTCCTAAAGTCCTTAAAATAGACAGGAGGTTATGGTATCAATCAAATCTAATACAAATATAGGAGGGTTAAAACATGCATACCCAACAATCTCCCCCTATTTGATTGATGCCATTACCTACTATAACTAAAGCAAACATTGTACTTGGTAAGAACATGTCCATAAGAATTAACATGGTAATTCATGTCCCAAGTCAATGCACACACTTAGCTTAAGCTATAGATTTCTATACTTTCTAAGAGATAAAAACTTACAATATGGAAAGTAGAGAAATGCATTCAGTGCACTTAAGAAATATGAGTTTAAGTTCAAAGTGCGGTTTAAACTGAATGTTTAAACATCAATTCAAAATAGTGATTTTTAAGTTAGAAAATATTTGAATGAGGTTTAAATACCTTATGAGGTTTCATTGTTCTACAAACAAGCAGTTTGATATGAACAAGGTTTTTGGAACCATGATGCAATTTCCATTAATTCCTCAGGCGGTTACAAAAAGGAATGAAAGAAAATTACAGGGTTGCAAAACAAAAGTTGGACTAAAGGAAATACAAAGAGGGTGCGGTCCAACAACAAAAAAATTACAGAGCAAAAGCGGTTCTAAGGTTGGTGCGGTTCTTCACCTTGCTGCTGCTGCTGCGGTTGGTTGATCTCTGGGTTCCTTGCAAGATTTGAGGCAGAGGTTTCAGACTTCAAAGATTTTCTAATTCTTCTCACCTCATCTGCGGTCCTTCCTTGAGCGGTTACCAATCTCTCTAGGATATTTGCTTGAGCATCAAGTTTGAGATTGGCATCAGAGACAGCTTTGGAATTATCAGACACTTGATCAGAAAGCTCACCAATTGAGGTTTGAAAGGAGGAGTTCAAAGAATTGAACAAGGTGTGAATCTCCCCCTGAACTGCTGCGGTCTGAACAGAGATAGCTTCAGTCATAGGATCAAGATCAACAGTCACTTGGATGGAGGATTTTAATTCATTGACTGTGGCTTCAAGTTTAGTAGTGAATCCTATCTTGATGTTTTCAAGGACGTCATTAAATTCATCCTTGATAGAATTCAATTTGGCAGCCAGATCATCATTCAAGGAATTGGTGTTGACCTCCATCGAGGATTTGACACTATCAATTTCACCAAGAATATTAGTCTCAACCGCATTCAGAGAGGTTTGAATATCTTGAGTAGGAAGCGGTTGGGAATTGGCGGTTTTGAGGAATTCGGCTGGAGAGAATCAAAGGCGGTTTTCTGGAGAAGCAGAGAAGCGAGAGTTGAGAAATCATTTCTTTGAGGTCAGAGTCTCCAAATGATTGGATTTGAACGATACCTTCAGATAACTCCTTCTTGAAATTTTCAAAGCAAGAGTCAGCTGAGGCTTTAACAATGTTTGCAATATCCTTCTCCCCCTTAATGGCATCAAGTCTCTGAGCAAAACTCTTTAAGGAGTTCTTATGATCAGCCATTTGTAGGGTTTGAGAGGCAATCGAGATGGGGCGAGACTCGGCAAGTTGTTGAAGGGAGCGGTTGGAAGCTTCAAGGGAGGCATTGGAAGCGGTTAGTTTGACAATGTGGCCTTGGTTTATCAGGAGTTGGGACTGAATAAGATGAAGGGTGGAAAGGATTTGGGAGTAGTCAGAGGGTGGAGGAGCGGTTGATGATGAGGGAATAAAAGTGAAGGCAGGGGGCGGTTGTGAATAGGTAGGAGGAGCGGTTGAAGGGATTTGGGAAAGGAGGGTTTGAAAAATACGTGAGGCAGGAATTGTATAGGGAGATGAGGTTGGAGTTGAGATGGGTAAAGTTGGAGGTAAGGTTAAAGGGGCGGTTGATATAGGAGCGGTTGGGATAGGGGCGGTTGAGATAGAGGCGGTTGAAAGTGGGGTAGTTGGAATAGAGGCGGTTGAGATTGGGGTGGTTGGGATAGGGGCGGTTGATATGGGGGCGGTTGGTATGGGGGCGGTTGGTATGGGGGCGGTTGAGATAGAAGGGATAGAATGGGAAGGAGTTGAATTGGATTTTTGTGGGGAAGAGATAGGGGATTTAGAAGGGGATTTTTGGGTGCGGTTTGAGTTATGAGGGGATGATTGGTGTATAGGTGAATTTTGAGGTGAAGGGGTTGGAGTTCTAAGCCTAGAGGTTGAATGGGCTGGGCCTGCTGATGGCTTGGATGTCCATTCAGTAAAGGCTTTGGTCATTGAGGTGGCTTGATTTTGAGGGGTTTGAAATTCAGAAGGAGATGATGAATTTGAATTGGATATGGAGGAGGATTTATCAAAGTAGGAGGAGGTTTCACCAGGTATTTTGAGGTTGGATTTGGCAACAGTGTGAAGGTAGTGTTTCTTTGGAGGAGTTGTTTTCTTGGCCATTTGCTTGAACCTCCTTTTCTTGGGATTCTCCCCTTGAGCGGTTGCAGATTTGGGAGGAGGAGATGGAGAAAGCGGTTTGGGAGAAAGGGATTTGGAAGGAGTGAAATGTTGGGTAGGAATTGGAGAGGAGGTTTGAGTTTGAATGGGTGAAGAAGTAGGAGTTGGAGCAGGAGATATGGTTGGAGAGGGAGGCGGTTGGGTTTGAGGAAGGGGTTGCGGTTGGGGTTGCGGTTGGGAAGTAGCAAGCGGTTCAGATGTAGATGGCTTACCTTTGGCAATTTTCTTCACTGCAGCCCTTCTCTCCAACTTATGAATTTTTGCTTTGTAAAAAGCAACCTTATCTTCTTCAGAGAGATTTGCAGTGGCAGTCTTCACAGTTTTTGCTTTCTTGATGAGAGGGGCAATGCCAGCTTCCTCTTCTTCTTCCTCCTCATCAGGTTCATCTCTCAGATTCATCTTCCCTTTACCCTTAGAACTTGGACCAAGACTGGCGGTTTGAGATGGTGCGGTTTTAGATTTCTTAGGCTTAGGGTCCAGGACTAGAGTCTTCTTCCTTGAGGCTTTCTTAATGGCTTTCCCAAGAGCAAGAATCAGCGGTTGCATAGTGACATTTCAACATAGAACTCCTTGGGGTTGAGGGTATCAGGCATCATAAAGAAACTTGTACTGGGTATCTCCAAAGGAATATCCGAAGTTGTGACAAACCCCGGTTCCAAGAGAGTCTCCCTCACCCATAGGCACCGATAATTCAGTGGGTTGAAAGTCCGAGATCCTCCAAGTGTTGATAGCTTGTAAACAACGCGGTTAGGAGCCTGCAGAATGGTCTCCACCTTTGATGCTCATTCTTGACTCTGGATTGATAAGCATCAATGGAACTAGCCAGTTCCTTCATCAAGATCTTGGGCCAATTTAACTTAATACCATTGTAAATGGCACAACAGTAAGTCCATTGAGAAGAAGTGAAGTTGTTGTGGTTGCCGCCTTTCCACATACGTAGACACTCCTACAAGATAGCCCAAGTGGCTCATAAGTTCTCCAAACTCTCTTCTAGCTCTCTTCTTGTAATAACCAGAAAGAGAAGTCGATTAATCAGAGACAGAGCGGTTGCATCCAGAACTTCCTGATCAACCTCCATAGGGGATCCAGAGACATGAAACTCATAAGTACTTCTAATATCCAAATGATCAATGGATATATCGAAGCCTTCAACACTGCCAACCAGGCACTTGATCTTGGTGCCATCTGATAATACTGTCTCCTAGAACAGTGAGGAGTAAAACTGATCCACAAAGGACGGAATGATATAAGATTGGCCTTTGTTGAAGAGAGGGAGGATTCCAGAGGTAGTTAGTCTTCTGATCAATTCTCTACCAAGAGCATCTCCTTGGAGCTCAGTCTCATTAATCTCATGACCAGGAATAAAGAATTTAGGATCCTATAAAATGAAACAAAGGAGTTTAGATCCAAACAGTGATTCACAATTCACAAGCGGTTTGGGCATCTATGCGGTTGACAATTGATGCGGTTGAAAATATTGAGAACTCCAAACTTCAAGTAAATTGTGAACATAATTAAAACACTTTGAAAATATGCAAGAGATTTTACTAGTACGTGGCATTGTAATCCAAGTTTTTCCCACACTGCAAGCGGTGCTTAGAGAGGAAGGTTATGGTGTCCAGCCTATATACTAAGTAATATCTCAAACAAACTTAGTATGCGGTTTCAAAAAGAAAATTTACAAGCATGCGGTTCAAAGATGTATGCGGTTAGAAATGTGCATGCGGTTCAAAATGTGCATGCGGTTGGAATCTAGAGATTTCAATCAAGGCGGTTCCAAACAACATCATGCGGTTGATATTCACAGTAGTGCATAAAATTTTATGAAAAATTTCTAAGTACAAACACATGTGTGAAAATCAACTGAACCAAAACATGTGATAAACATTGGAGGCATATGAATTGCAGACCATGTTGAAGACATGATGAACACGAAGAACACTTAGAACATTAAGAACAGAGATTCAACAAAAGTTCACCAAAATCAAACAAATAACATGTCAAAATGATCACATTGAGCGAGCAGAGATTAACAATATAACATTAAAAATTCGTACTTTGCTCGAAATCACCAAGAAACATGAAGAACACTCAAATGGGTTTTCGAATAAGAAAATTTTAAAGTTCAAAATCAAGGTGTTCAAATCATTGGTTGATCGTAAAATAAATTACATATAGAAAATCTAACAACAAATCCGAGCAAAACCCAAATGTAAATCATTCAAAATGATTAACAGATGAAGCAAAATATGAACAAAAATCAAACAAGGGTTTTCGAAGCTTCATGGTTCATCAACGGCGGATTCAACCTAAAGATTTCATGCGGTAGAAAATAAAGAGATGAAGTTGAGAAATACATACCATATCGTAAGAATGGTGCTTTAGGTGCCATTGAAGATCAAAGTTTTAAGTTATGAAATTTAATGTTTTTAGAGAGAGAGAGAGAGAAGATGAAGTTGGTAAGAAAGGTACGGTGCTCAGAGTTTGGAAAGGTTAAATTGTAAGAGTAGGTTTTTATTTATAGGAAAATCTCAAACAAGGGACAGTTGAAAAGACTATTTGATTTTCCCATAAAAGAAATCATTCCTCCGTTGCACCCTTTCATCTTCTTCTCATTTGCCAATGACGGCCGACATGATAGCTTTAAATGCTAATGTTCCCTTTGCATTAAATGCATTTAAATTTTGAAATAACGTGGAAAACATTTGCAAAAATGCCCTTATGTCAAAATGTGGACTGAAATGAAAAAAAATAAAAGCAACTTTACCTCGGGTCCACGTGGCGGTGCGGTTGAAAAGATTTTTAAAACCGCTTAGCTTCTTTAAAGCTAAGGAAAGAATTAAAATTGTTTTTGAAAATACCATGTTGAAGGCGGTTGAAGATGGAGCGGTCGAAGCATTACGCGGTTGGGTAAAACGCGGTTGGAAGTACGCGGTTGATAATACGCGGCCGACCACATAGGCGGTTGACCACTCGGGCGGTTTTGAATGAACGCTGGTTCAACAATGGTGCGGTTGAAAAGTTTTCAATAAGACATACAACCTAAACTCAACACACAAGTTAGTCAATAAAAAGTATGGAATCATTTAAGTTCAAGCATATCCATTTCTCCTCCGAGGGAAGGAAAACCTCTTGGAGTCAAGAGCCTTGGTGAGGATGTCGTGATCGATTATCCGTCCCCACATACTCTAAATGGATATTCCTCTTCTCCACATGGTCTTTGAGGAAATGATACTTGATATCAATGTGCTTGGTCTTGGAATGCATGACAGGTTGTTGGAGATCGAAATTGTTGAAGTGTTGTCACACATGATAGGGCAATTTCCTTCATGGATTCCATAGTCCACCAACTAACTGCTTTCATCCAAAGGATTTGACAGAACAACTACCAGGCTGACAATATACTCAGCCTTTGCGGGTAGAGCAAACATTGATGAAGCTTGCTTCTTGCTGGCCCAAGCAACTAGTCTATTTCCAAGGAAATGACAAGTACCACTAGTGCTTTTCCTGCCAATTGTACAAGCGCATAATCTCGCATTCGAATAACCTACAAGATCGAAGTTCGAATCTTTGGAATACCAAAGTCCAAGGTTAGTGGTTCCGGATAAATAGCGGATTATACGCCGACCGCAATAAGATGTGCTTCTCTAGGATCTCGCTTGGTAGCGAGCACATACACGTACACTAAACATGATATCGGGCCTACTAGCGCTTAAGTAAAGTAATGAGCCGATCATACCTCGATATAAAGTCGATCAACTTTCTTACCTTTGAGATCCTTATCTAGCTTATTCGACGGTGGCCATAGGAGTATCTATATGCTTTAGCATTTTCTAATCCAAACTTCTTTATCAACTCCTTGGTGTATTTGGCTTGGCTGAGGAAAATACCTTCTTCGCATTGCTTGATTTGAAGCCCGAGGAAGAATGTTAATTCTCCCATCATGCTCATCTCAAACTTGCTTTTCATTAGCTTTTCGAAACGCTTACAAAGTAACTCATTAGTAGAACCAAAAATAATATCATCAACATAAATTTGAACAAGTAAAAGTATGCTCATTATATTTGGCAATAAAAAGAGTCGTATCAATTTTACCACGTTTAAATCCTTTTTCTAGTAAAAATTTCGAAAGAGTCTCATACCATGCCCTTGGAGCTTGCTTAAGTCCATACAAAGCTTTTTGGAGTTTGTAGACATGATTGGGAAATTTGGAGTCTTCAAATCCAGGAGGTTGGAAGCAACATACACGGTCTCTTGAAGTTCGCCGTTGAGGAATGCACTCTTAACATCCATTTGATATAACTTGAAATGCTTGAAAGAGGCGTAGGCTAAGAAAATCCTAATAGCTTCCAATCTTGCAACCGGAGCAAATGTTTCATCATAATCGATTCCTTCTTCTTGCCTATATCCTTGTGCAACCAATCTTGCTTTATTCCTAGTGATGCTTCCATTCTCGTCCATCTTATTCCTAAATACCCACTTAGTTCCTATCACTCCTTGATCCTGAGGTCTAGGCACCAAAGTCCAGACCTTGCATCTTTCAAACCGGTTGAAGTTCTTCTTGCATAGCAACGACCCAACTTGAATCTTGGAGAGCTTCATCAATCTTCTTGGGTTCAACTTGAGATAAAAGAGAAGTATGCTCGTCATAATTTGATCTCCTTGTTTGAACACCGGAAAACAGATCACCAATCACATTTGTGAGGGGGTGACTGCTGACTTCACGAACCTCCGGGGTAAGTACGGTTGGATCGAGGTTTGTTTGAAGATCTTCAATTGGAACATCGTTAGATCCTTCAAATAAGTCATGAAAGGTAAGTTGACGAAGAGGTTCTATAAGCCGGATAGGGAATTCTCAACTTCATCTTCCCTTGCGCTGCATCTCGGTAGGGTTCTTCGGGCGTTTTGAAAGGTGTGGTTTGAGGGAATGTCGGGCTGAGTCTTGGATTTTAAGGTTGAGGTTCGGTGCGGTTTGAGATGGTTCACCGGGTTCATTATGCTCAACAAAATCATCAAGAACATTTGGAGCCAAATGTGGCTCAAGGAGAGAATGCTCATCAAAAGTAACATGGACAGACTCTACTATTTTTAAACTAGTTTTATTGAAAATACGAAAAGCTTTAGAATGTTTAGCATACCCAACAAAAATACCTTCATCGGCCTTGGCCCGAATTTACCTCTATTTTCTCTTCCGTTGTAGAGGACAAAACATTTGCGGCCAAAGATCTTGAAGAATGCAATGTTGGGGGTTCTTCCTCGCCAAAGCTCATAGTGGAGTCTTATTATAGGTTTTGTTGGATGAGGAGCGGTCTCGAAAGTGAAGCATGCGGTATTGATAGCTTCAAATTTAAAATACCGATGAGGTAGCCTCGCTTCCAGTATATCATTGTCTTTCCAAATTTCAATCAACGCCCTATTCTTCCTTTCCACAACCCCATTTTGTTGTGGAACACCAAGCCGTGGAAAAATTGTGATCAATCCCACGGTCATCACAATACTTGAGCAACACCGTTGTTCTTGAATTCTCGTTCCATTATCTCGATCGAACACTAACGATGTCATCTTCTTTTTGAGTTTGGAGCCGTCTCTAAAAAGTGCGGTGAGAATCTCATAACAATCATCTTTGGAAATCATCATCTCAACCCACGTATATCTTGAATAATCATCCACCACCACTAAGGTATATCTATTTCCTCCAATGCCGGCAAAGTGGGTTACGGGTCCAAACAAATCTATGTGAAGCGCTTGTAAGCATCTTGAAGTTGAAGGAGCGGTCTTGCGGTGAAAGACGACACGGACCGCTACTGCCGGCATGCACCGCATTTCTCTCGGATGGTGGTCGGCCACTTTAGGTAAAACCACGAACGAGGTTTTCCCTACCAATCTTTGCAAGATACTTGAAGTTCAAGTGGCTCAACCTCTTGTGCCATAGCCAACTATTTTCGCTCACATTCTTAGCTACAAAACAGAGATTAGTAATACTACATGTAGAATTTAGATCAATAATGTAAATATTACTCTTACGAATCCCGTGAGTAGGGTGACGCCTTAGGAAATGCTATCTTTGATAAAGCAATTTGATGACGTGAAGTTGCAAAGCATTCCTTTGTCGCAAAATTGAGAAATTGAAAGGGAGGTTGTGCTTGAGTCCATCGACAAGAGAAACCTTCTCAATGGTTAGGTTTCCTCTCCTTATAACACCATATCCAATGGTCTTGCCTTTGTTGTTGTCACCAAAGGTTACGGATGGACCACTTGCCTTCAACGACATCTTCAAGTAATGATCTATCTCCGAGTCATATGTCTTGAGCGCCCACCCTTTGTCAAGATACCATTCATTATCCTTGGAGTGACCCGGCCATGAAGCGAGAGGACCCGAAATGTAAACATTAAGAACGCAGGTCCCCTTTATTCCTTGGGTCCTCGAAGTTAGCAACCCTTTACGACCCACACCCGTTGACGAAGGAGGTTTGCTCTTCCCGGCATTGGGTGTGAACCGCAAAAGGCATTCTCAGCCTTGTGACCTAAACCATCACACAATTTAACATTTATAAAAGCTACAAGCATCATGAGGTTTTACTAACTCCTTACTCTTCTTAGGAGTTGCATGCGGTTTGGGACAAGGAAGCGGTTTGGGAGGTGCGGTTCCACTAACATTCCACTGATACAAAGGGAACGAGGCTTTGGTTTGACCACGTATTTCCTGGGAACGCTATTCTTGCTTTTGAAGGCAGGAGGAGCTGGTCGAAGAAGAGACGCGGTCGCACCACGGAGTTAGCAGAACCGCCTTTTCCACCGAAGCGGTTGGGAGCAGTGGATTCTACCAATTCCATAAGACATTTCCTCTTCAGTGCTTCCACGCACTTCTTAGGTTTCAAACACGTAATTCTTCCCATATTGCTTTCCTTAGGGTAGACATAATTTACTTGTCTTGCTTTACCCTTACCTTTAGCATGCTTCTCCTCGGGAATTTCTTTAGTTAGTTCTCGAAATTCCTCATCCTTTTCACTCGAGGATGCACACTTCTCTTCTTCCTCGCATCCAAACCCTAGACCATCCTTAGTTCCGTGGAGGAACTTGGAAGTCCAAGATTTTATCCTTGGTGGATTGAGACTTGAGCCACGAATCAATAATCTTTTGGCGATCGTCGATTTGGGTTACCAAGTCATCATTCCCGAGTTGAAGTGCAAAGAACCTTAGTTTCAAGGATGTGGTTTTGATCAAGCAAGAGGAGTCATCTGTTTGATTTGGTCCTTAAGATTAGAAATTTCGGACCTCATCACGCTTTTCTCCGTCTTGCATGCATTAAGTTCATCATGAGCTAAGCTTAAGGCTTTCTTAAGATTTGAGAATTGATGGATCACCATTTCGGCCTTCCTCAACATCTTTTCATGTTCCATGGGAGAAACCACTTCCACCACCTTTTTCAAAATTTTCTTTGGAATAGCTTTTTGAAGGTGGAGCAGCTTTTAGATGAGAAAATGGGACGTGAATACGAACAATTTCCTATCTTAACGCTACGAGTAAGTTTAATATCATCATCCAATTTATAATTTGGAAGTTTTGCAAAACCTCCTTTTCTTCCATATCATGCAACTCAAATGATTCGTAATCTCGAGTCATCGTAAGCTTCGCAATTAAGCGAGAGGTTAACCTCTTCGGTTTCACCGTCACTTCCATCCTCGAATCTGTTTCAATCCAAGTTGCTAATTCCTTGGAATTCCTCTTCCTCCTCAAAGAACCATTCCTCACGATGAGAAAATTTTGAAGGAAAAGTTTTCTTTTTCATGTATTCATATTTAGGCCAGTGGACACTCAGATGCAAAGTGGCCGTTTCCTACAGCTTGTAGCAAACCAAGTCACTCTTCTTCTTTGTATCTCAGCCTCTAGAAAATGTCATAGGAGGTTTGCCTTTTGAAAATGATTTTGTGAGAGGTTTTGAAGATTTTCTAAATTTTTGGAATCTTTTCACAAACATGGCAAAATCATCATCATCCATCTCGATGAGTGATGAGGTTGATATGGAAGGATCAGTGGTTTGATTGGATGTGGATGGTTTCTCTTCATGTTCCACTACGTACATAGAAAGCTGATTTGGTTTTCCCTTCTATCTCTTCAATATGATTTAATTTAAGTTCATAAACTCTAAGATTGGCATACAAGTTACTTAACGACCAAGTACCCAATACTTTGGAGTCTTCTAGAGAGGTAGCCTTATTTACCCATCTAGAACCTAAAGCAGATAGGAAAGTCATATTGATTTCCTTATAGGTTAAAGTTTTACCAAGAGATCTATAAGCATTAACTACCTCAACATAGCGATCGTAGGTTTGATGCAAGGTTTCGTTGGGTTTTCTGTTGAAGTTGTTGTAGGATCTTTCAACAAACCAGATAATTTGTTTTCCTCAGCACTCTTCGTCACCTTCGAGGTAGCTCTCTATGGCATCCCACATCCGCTTTGCGGTTTGAGGTACATCACTTTACGTAGAGTTGATACGGGGAGGGTCCCGAAATGATGAACCTCGCCTTCTTTGTCCAAGGCAACTAATCTCTTCTCTTCATCCAGACCACTCATCTTTTGGCTTTTTGACCTCTGGAGTTTCAAAGCATTGGTGGTTGCATCGGTGTTAGCCTTCATTGGAATTAGAGGGCCATTGATCACGCATTCCACCAAGATTTCATCTATAGTTTCCAAATGAATAAGCATTCGGCACTTCCGCATGTCAAAGTGGTCTTCGTCCAACATTGGAATGTGTGAATAGTTAACGGTAGTCATTGTCTTTGAGGTTGCCATATCGAATCGGCACACAAGCCGTTAAGCTTTGAAAAAGCTGTGGTTTTAAAATGTGTTTAGCTACGATACCACTTGTTGGTCCTAAAGGTGGCAACAAGGGTGAAAATCTGACTAGAGGGGGAGGTGAATAGCCGTTTTTTAAAATTTTTCGCCCTCTATTAAAAACTAAACCTCTTGCTTACAAAGATCCTCTTGCGGTTGATAATAGCATCGCAAGTGATAAGTGTAAAAATGCACGGCGGAATTATTAGAGTGTACAAAGCGGTTTTAGAGGCGGTTTGTAAATTGCGGTTTTGATATGCGGTTTTGGGAAGTGCGGTTTACAAACACGTGAGGTTTTGACTTTGTTAACTCCAAACACTATTTCACAATAATGGATAACTAAATAAAGATCAAACAGAGACAAAGATAGATAATTAGTAAGCACAAGTAAATATAAATGCGAAAGTAAGAACACAATATTTGGAGTGGTTCAATCGATAAACGATCTACGTCCACTACCAAGATGGTTAGTCTTGGATTTCTAAGAGAGATTTTATATTAAGTATTTCGAGAGATTACAAAGTACAATAAAATCTTTTCTATGAAGAACAAATCCAAAACTATAACCGGTGTATCTCGAAGTGTTTAATCTATGTGATTAAAACAAGTGAGGTGTAGTGTGTGAGAACAAGATCAAGGCTCTTTAAATCTCGTGAGATGTAGAGCTCAAATGATTCTTGAAAGTGTTAAGGCTTCGATTTGGGCTAGGAATATTTCTTGAAGTATGAAGATGAAGATTCAAAGGGTTGAATAATTTCTCGGCGTAGCTTCGGCTTCTATGAACACGCATTCTCTCAATTTTTCAAGCAATCTTCAAATGGTGAAGATTGGAGGTATTTATACCCAAGCATCAAGAAACTAGCCGTTGGATACAAAACTATTGTAAGGACAAAGTACTTGATGCAATCCTATTGGTCCACAACAACCACTTTTGTCCTTTAGTACAGTAGCTGCGCAGATAAAAGCCGATAATGCTCCGTACCGGCAAGCAATGAGGTTAGGACACCTGTCACCTTTTCAAGATCCTTGCGGATCTTTTCGACATTGAATCACGTGACAAGATACGGTGGTTGACTTTTGATATTGACGTGGATTCCAACGGATAAAAAGTTGTTCACTTCAAGTAGCTCAATCATTGGATGCGGTTGGTGAGACGCGGTTAGGAATGTGCGGTTTGCTACACCATGAGGTTGCTTAGATGCGGTTGCTCATGAACTACTGAGGATGAGGTTCGGGCGGTTGCATGCGGTTGGTTCAAATAGGCGCATTCAAGGTGGAACTACACTTGCGGTTACAGTGCGGTTTATAGGGCGGTTTTGAATACTGCTGGAACTGCAACTTTGCTTCCAATGAATCTTGTGCCAGTCTTCAAGCCTAAGATTAACCTATTCTATAAAATGGACTTAGCTAAAAAATTGAAGTCTAAGCTTCATTACATAGGGTCCTAAAGTCCTTAAAATAGATAGGAGGTTATGGTATCAATCAAATCTAATACAAAATAGGAGGGTTAAAACATGCATACCCAACAATGTGAGTCTAACATTCCATCTTTGTGGAGTTTAGAAATGTGTTTCTCGTTTATATGACCAAGTCGGCAATGCCACATGAACAAGTTGTTCACGTCATTCGGTTTAGATTTCTTATCCACATGATAAACATTTTCAACACTATCTTGTTTCTCATCAACATCAAGAACATAAAGTCCATTAAATGAATTTGCAATTCCATAAAGCATATCATTTAAATAAATATAAAACTTCTTATTCGAAATAAGAAAATTATACCCCTCATTATCCAAACAAGAAACAGAAATAATATTCCTACTCAAATCCGAAACATAGTAACAATTGTTTAAAACAAGTACTAAGCCACTAGGTAAAGTTACATCATATGTCCCTACGGCTAATGCAGCAACTCTTCCTCCATTCCCAACACGCAGGTCAACTTCACCTTATTTGAGTAGCTTCCTATTTCTCAGCCCCTGCACATTTAAATAAATGTGAGATCCACATCCGGTATCTAATACCCATGAACTAGAAACAGAAAGGAAAATATCTATCATATACCTGAAGTAGTAGCAATTGTATTGCTCTTCTTCGCCTTTAGGCCTTCCTTGTAAGCCTTGCAGTTGCGCTTCCAATGACCAACCTCTTGGCAATGGTAGCAAACCACATCCTTTTGAGATGCCTTGGGAGCCTCTTTGGCATCGGCAACTTTTGCCTTAGGCTTAGCAACACTTGCCTTACCTTTGCCATCTTCCTTGAACCCTTTACCTTTGTTAACCATTAACACAGTATCGGTTTTAGGCTTCTTGATATTCATCTCTGCGGTCTTAAGCATCGCATGCAATTCCGAGAGATTCTTCTCCATGCCAGTCATGTGATAGTGCATAATAAAATGACTATAACTTTCAGGCAATGAATTTAATATCAAATTCGTGGCGAGTTCCAAACTAAAAGGATTTCCAAGCCTATTGAGATGCTCAATGTAACCCTTCATCTTAAGGACATGAGCTCCCATCGATTGCCCCTCTTGCATCTTACATGCAGTTAGGGCCTTAACCACATCATACCTCTCGTTTCTTGCTTGCACTTGAAACATTTCCTTTAAGCGCTCAGTAAGATCAAATGATGCATTTATGTGCTCAAGGTCCTTTTGAAGAGCCTTAGACATAGTGGCTTGCATAAGGCATGCGACATCCATAGAATCATCATTATGTTTCTTATGTGCATCCCTATCAGCCTAGGAGCATTTGGAGCAGGTTGAGGTGGAATGGGTTCATTGAGAACGTACAGTTTCTTCTCTTGCTTCAGAACAATTCTCAGGCTTCTGATCCAATCAGAATAGTTTGTACCCTTTTCCTCAAGCTTGTCCTTCTCAAGGACAAATCGCAGTGACAGGGGTTGATTATTGTGTGTAGCCATTCTACAATAAAATATGTAAACAATATAAACATATATCAATATCAACACATTTATCATCTAAGAGCAAATAATGCATTTCATAAATACTCCCACTAAATTATACACCTTCAAATACAAACATGTATCATATAATTATAGTAGGCTAAGATCCATATTTCACTTGATTTTGGTTTAATTGAGTCAATGCCCGAAATCAAGCTATTTAGGTAGAAACATCAATCATATCACTATATGACTCTTAGATCTTTTATGAGATTTCAATAGATATCATATATCAAAAGCATGTTTTAAATCTCATCTATGCCTTGGGTCAAATCTCATTTGAAAGAACCAATTAAATCAAAATCTTTTTCAAACATGTGAGACATGGAACAATGCACCTAACTGAGTCAAAACTACATCAACCATTATCCCACCTTGATCACAAATTAAGATATAAGATGCACCCAACTTAGTTGAAACTACATCAAATACCCTAAAATATCACAAGTATTCTAATCAAGGAATGGCATAAGATTTAAATATTTAGAAGGTTTTCAACATGTAACAAACATCGCATGGTTGTAACATAGATCTCATGTGACCATAATCATGAACATAGGGCTTCACAAAATATCATACAAAAAATTTGATTCAATTTTGAGAAATTACAAATCTAATTTAATCATATTAAAAGATTAATAACATATATGATAAACTAATCTAATTAATTTATCATTAATCATGAATCATGGCATATCAAATATACTTGTTTTTCATAGAAACAAAACACATAGGATCTAGATCTATTTCAAATCACATGGTAGCAAATAATCATATTTAATCTAGCATGCAATTTCAATCCTAATCATGGCAAGACAGGCTCTGATACCACTGTTGGGTTTTGGGGTTACAAACGCAGCGGAAGATTTAATTTTAACATCAAAACCCTAGCCCTAAGATCCGTCTAGCATGAAGAGATTAGAAATTAATATGAGATAGAATTTACATACCTTGAATGCGATGAAAATTAACTTGAATTCGAATCTCAAAAACGAATCTCAAAACGAATATCAAAACCGTTGATGAAGGTTTTGATCTTTTCCTAGTTCTTAAATGTGATGAATTGATCCAAGCCTTAGGTGATAACGTAACCATCCTCTAATGGTAATCCACACGCGAACGAACCAAGAACACCTTCTTGTTGGATTGCTAGATGATCCCTTTGATTAATGAAACACTTTTCAGTAATCTATGGCTGATTATGGAATTGAATCTAGGGTGTTTTGATCTTTGATTCTCAATCAAAATCAAGGAATTTGTGTTTCCAAGGCCCTAAAATTCATGTGTGACTGCAGGGGAAAAAGGACCTATTTATACTTTGTAAATAGCCCTAACAATTAGGGAGAAAAGTCCTTTTACGGAGCAGAAATGTATTGCTGAAACGGGACCTGGGCGGTCGCCCACCAAGGGTTGGGCGGTCGCCCAGTTGTACAGCGCTTAATCCTTTATTCGAAAATCCACATGGGCGGTCGCCCATATGGGGCTGGGCGGTCGCCCACCTGTACAGTCGCTAATGTATAATTTTCAAATCCCATATGAGCGGTCCCCCATGTCCACTTGAGCGGTCGCCCAAGTCAACGTTTGACTTGTAGGCGGTCGCCCATGGTGAACCTCAGCGGTCGCCCATGTGTCCAGAATCCATAATTTCAGCCCGAATCAAATTCGTTCTTTGTGTGTGACCCAAAAGGAATTATATTATGTTGGTAGTGAGTCGAAACATCGACCTCACAAGACATAAGTGACTTCTAGCAAATTATTATGTCCACCCAATTAATATAACATCAAGACTTGATTCCTCAATAGATCCAATGTTATAATCCCTTTGTCCACAATGTCCAATTGAACATGAGTCATAGTCTATGTCAACTCATTCCGTTCAATGCTTTCTCGATTCCGAATATGTTGATAATGCAAATGCATTTGATCTCTATCAAATCACTTGAGTGCGGCCACGCATTTCATTAACATCCAGGGCCCAAGCAAACATCTCTCTTCATAAGTGGGATAAATCCCATCTTGACTTATCATTCTTCTCTACATGATTCCAATCATGCTAACATAGCCCTTATTGCTATCTGATTAAAGACAGTGTTAGACTATATTAAACACAATCTTCGTCATGTGGAAGACAATGATAATCTCAGGTGTAAGGATTCAATAACACGACTATCATGAGATTTATTCATGACACATATGACTATTGACCATGTCATAAATCTCATCGGTAGGTCATGTTCAATACTTGTTCTCTAGCAAGTATCCATAAGTGTAATGTGCATCATATGCATATAATCATCTCCATGATTATCCACTACCAACTAATAAACATGCAAAACATATAATGAACCAAATAATATTTTCTCTATAATAAATGATAAAGATGATTACATAGTGGTTTAGATAATAAGTCAAATATAACTAAACGCCTAGGGCACTACACCAACATATACTATACCCTATACCATATATCCTATACTCTATACCCTATATACCCTATACCCTATACCACATATCATATACCCTATACGCTATACTCTATACCCTATACACTATACCATATACCCTATATCCTATACCCTATACCATATACTCTATACTCTATACACTATATACTATACCCTATATCCTATACCCTATACCCTATATACTATACCCTATATCCTATATACTATACCCTATAGTATATAGGGTATAGGATATAGGGTATAGGGTATAGGATATAGGGTATAGGATATATGGTATAGTATATAGGGTATAGAGTATAGTATATAGGGCATAGAGTATAGGATATAGGGTATAGGGTATAGGGTATAGAGTATAGAGTATAGGGTATAGGAGGTTTAGGGTTTAGGGTTTAGGATTTAGGATATGAGGGTATATGAGGTTTAGGATATGAGGGTATATGAGGTTTAGGGTTTAGGGTATATGAGGTTTAGGGTATGAGGGTATATTAATAAGTATTATTAATATTTTAAAAGTATAATTATTTTTTTTAATTTATTTTTGAACTGAGATAAATATTTTAGACTTTTTTTTGGTAAGGAAGTTTTTTAAAAAATTTATATAAAATAAGTTAGAAATTAACTAAATAAATGAGGGACATACAATATCCTTCACTATGAGTATTTTTTTTTTTAATTTTTTTTAATAGAGATAAATGTTTTAGACATTTTTTAGTAAGAAAGTTTTTTTTCAAAAAAATTATTTAAAAAAATTGATATTAGACATACTACTTTAACTAAAATTTTGAGTAAATCAAATAAAAGCATGTAAATATTTTAGATAACTTTTTGTAAATTTTAGTAATAAAAAAAGTCTAAAATATTTTTTCCTAGTCAATAAAAATAATAAAAATTACTAATTATTATTAGTACTATTATTAATATTATTACTGTTTATATAATTAATATTAATATTAATTAATTAATCAATTATATAATTAATAATTCATTAATAAATATTATTGATAATAAATATTATTATTATTGATATTAGGCATAATATTATTTTATAGTTTAAATTATTATTATTATTATTAATTATTTTTATTAATTATTATAATCATGAAGAAATACAAGTATTTACATGGATCATTATATAAGCAACATCTTCACCATTAGATGCATCACATCCAATGGTTCAAATTCATCCCATAAAAACAAAAACACACTTTCATTTGATTGGCCCTCTAATATTCACATGGATTATCAATAAATCAATCCACGGCATTAATATTTTTCAAATCTAATGGTCCTAATTCACTCACTTTCACTAAACAAAACCCTACCCACCTCTCATTCTTCTCTCTCTCACTCTTCTAGATCTGTCTTACTCTCTTTCCCAACCGGCGTCTTCTTCTCTCTCTCTCTCCAACGCCGTCTTCTTCTCTCTCTCTCCCCCAACGTCGTCTTCTTCTCTCTCTTGGTATATCAAATACATTGCATAATCACGAAAAAACTGAGAGTGGAAACAGCAAATGAAGGTAGAAAATGGTTGTAATGGCGACACGTTCAAAGATCAGTAGATTTATGAGCTCTGCGTCTCACAATACATCGAGTAATTTGGCATCTGGGTGGTCTCGTTTGGCCTGCAATGGTGATTTAGCGAAGATTCGAGTCGACCCATTTAGTGTTGGTGGTTTCCGGTCACGCTTCTCGTCGTCGGTGGTGGCGGCGGAGGCGGAGGGGTCGAGATGGACCGGATTGGGGTTGGGTTTAAAGGATTATGAGGAGTACTTTTCCAGCATTTTTCATTATTTTTTTCAATTGTACAGAGGGAGATTATATATTGTTGTTAATATTAAATTATTTTGATAAGCAATATAGTTCATTGCTGTGTGTCCCCTGCTGGTTTTTTTTTTCCAATTGTAGAGATGGTTGTTGTGAATATTGGCCCTCCACACCCAAGCAAACCTACAAGAACGATTAGAGCACACAAACAATGCACAAGAAATTAAAGAACACAGAAAAGAACACAAGAAATTGTTAACCCAGTTCACCAAATTGATTGGCTACGTCTGGGGGCACTACCAAGCCAGGATCTTGCACTATATATGTAGAAATATATGTTACAATAGAGTTAGGGGGCGAAATACAACTTATATATATATTAGGGAGTCAAACCTAACCCTAGATGGACAAGGGTTGCTAAAATTACGCCTAAAACCCGGCCCAGGAAATTGCTCCCCCGTCAACAGAGCGACACGAAGCCAAAGGCTCGGCCCAGCCAACCCACACATGCGGTCAGCCGCAAGGCCCCAGGCCCGGCCACCTAACCCACACACATGCGGTCGGGCCCAAGGCCCGAGCCCGGCCTAACCCACACATGCGGTCAGCCACACATGCGGTCAGCCGCACAGCCAAAAACCGCAAAACCCTTTTGCTCCGATGTCTAGTCCGGTTGGTCCTCTATCCCAACAATCTCCCACCTAGAGATCAACCACACATATAAGCCCCGTATCTGTCTTCAACTCATCCTTGGTGTCTTTCTAGTGCTCACCTCGATCATGGTAGTGCCATCCTCCTCTTCTATTCTTCGAGCCCAATTGAAGCTTTGCACAGCTTCAATTTCTCAAGGTTCACAACCTTTGTCAACATGTCAGCCGGATTCTCCGATCCCAATATCTTCTCAAGCCACAAAGTCTTCTCCTCCAAGAGATGCCTGATGTAGTGAAACCTCAGTTCAATGTGCTTCGTCCTCGAATGAAACGCCGGATTCTTTGCCAAGTGAATTGCACTCGGCATCCTTTGTAGAGAATATTACCACTTCGCGTCTTCCCAAGTTCACCCAAGAAGTTCTGCAGCCAAACCATCTCTTTACTTGCTTCTGTCACTGCCACATATTCTGCTTCTGCAGTCGACTGCGCCACGATCTTCTGCAATTTAGAAGCCCAGGAGATTGCCGTACCACCCAATGTGAACATATAACCTGTAGTACTTCTCCTCTTATCAAGATCACTTGATGCCAAGTCCGCATCAACATAACCCGCTAGCATCACTTCCTTGCTCGAGAAACACAGAGCCTTACCAAAGAAGCATTCCCTTCAAATAACGTAGGATCCACTTAACCGCTTCCCAATGTTGCTTTCTGGATTGCCCATGAACCGGTGACTACTCCCACCGCATGTGCAATGTCCGGCCTTGTACACACCATTGCATACATGAGACTCCCCACAGTGAAGCATATGGAGTTCTCTCCATCTTGTCACGCTCCTCCTTGTCCCTAGGCGAGTCTTTCTCGGATAGCTTGAAGTGCAAACCCAATGGCGTCCCTGTTGGCTTCGCCTCTTCCATACAAAACCTTGCTAAGACCTTCTCAACATATTCTGCTTATGAAAGAACCAACTTGCCCGACTCCCTATCCCGATCAATCCGCATGCCCAAGATTTTCCTTGCCTCTCCCAAATCCTTCATCTCGAACCGTTCTGACAACTGAGTCTTCAACCTGTTTACCTATCTACTGCTAGAGCCCGCTATTAGCATGTCGTCCACATATAACAGCAAGATAATATACCCATTGTCCGTGTTCTTGAAGTAGCAACAATGATCCGCCTCACATCTGATAAAATCAATGTCGTGCATGAATCCATCAAACTTCCTGTACCACTGCCTAGGAGCTTGTTTAAGGCCATACAAGCTCTTAGTCAATCTGCAAACTAGCTCCTCGCTACCTTTAGACAAGAAACCCTCTGGTTGTACCATGTAAATTTCCTCCTCCAAGTCCCCATGAAGAAAGGCTGTCTTCACATCCATCTGTTCAAGCAACAAGTCATCCGCCACTACTATCCCCAGAACCATTCTGATAGTGGTCATCTTCACAACCGGAGTGAATACTTCGGTGTAGTCAATACCATACTTCTGCTGAAACCCTTTAACAACCAGTCTTGCCTTGTAACGCTTGCTACCTGTAAACCCACTTGTTATGCAACGCCTTCTTCGCCTTAGGTAGTTTAGTCAACTCCCAAGTTTTGTTGGCCTTCAATGAGATCATCTCATCATCCATCGCAGCTTTCCACTTGTTACAAAGCACACTACGAACTGCCTCCGCATAACATTCCGGTTCCCCATTATCTGTCAACAACAAATAATAATTCGAAGGAGTATACATCGGGTGATCCACGCAATCTGCTGGATCTACGCAGCGTGAATATCCGGTTCGAGTACGTGGTTCATCTTCGGTGACCTCCCGACCATGGTCAACATGAACCGTCCCCGCTCCCACCCGAGTCTGGAATATCCACCTCTACAACCTCCGGTTCCGAACTAGTATCATCAGATGCCCCCTTTCTATCCTTGTACAAAACCTGTTCATTGAATACCACATCTCGACTACGAATAACCTTATGGTTTTGATCATCCCAAAATTTATACCCGAATTCATCCCCGCCATACCCAATAAATGTACACTTACCGTATTTAGCATCTAATTTAGTTCTCTCAGCGAGAATCAACATGAACATAAGAAACGCAGCCAAATACGCGAAGAAATGACAGATTTACACCTTGCCACTCCAAGCTTCCTCTGGAATTCCGTTCCCGAATGGAACCGATTGTCCCCGATTGATCAAGAAAGGCTGCCGTGTCAACCGCATATGCCCGTAACGTCTTCGGAAGTCCACACTTCAATCTCATACTTCTAGCCCGCTCATTCAATGTTCTGTTCATCCTTTCTCGCTACCCCGTTGAGTTGTGGTGTCCGCTTTGGAGTCTTCTCCATACGAATCCCATTCGCAAAGACAATATTCCCTAAACTCACCGAGCTCATACTCCCACCGTTGTCGATCTCAAGCACTTAAGCTTAAGTCCCGTTTGATTCTCCACCAAAGCCTTCCACTTCTTGAACACCTCGAAAGCTTCATCTTTCCCCTTCAAGAAATAGACCCAGACCTTCCTTGTAGAATCATCAATAAAAGTCATGTAATATGACGCACCACCTAGAGACGTAACCGGAGATGGCCCCCACAAGTCCGTGTGAACCAATTCCAACTTTGCTTCCCTCAATCCCCTACCTGTCCTTGAGAAATTATTTCTCCCTTGTTTGCCAAACATACAATCTTCGCAGATCCCCACGTTGATTGTCTTCAAACCCGGTAGTAGACCCTTAGAACAAAGTACCTTCATCCCCGTCTCACTCATGTGACCCAATCGACAGTGCCACAAATCAGTATCACCCTTGGCTGCCGCCACCGCGATACTATCCTTGGTGTTATTCGCCAAATACAAAGTCCCCTCCTTATTACCCCGAGCGATCTCACAATCCTCCTTGGTAATAACCCAGTTCTAACGGCCGAATGTCACCTTGTAACCTTCTTCGTCCAACCGCCCAACTGATAGTAGGTTCTTTTTCAAACCGGAATGTGTCGACCCCCGTTCAGATGTAAGACCTTCCCGTCTGATGCTCCTATTCTGACATCCCCCTTCCCCTTGATTTCCAAAGGCTCGCCATCCGCCAGATAGACCTTCCCGAAATCACCGGAAGTGTAGTTTTCCATCTCTTCCTTATGCCCGCAAGAGTGGAATGATGCCCCCGAATCCAGCACCCATGATTCTAGTGCACTACTAACACTTAGAACAAGTACATCATCACCTTCGACTGCCACATTCACCTGATTGCCCTTACGATTTGGACAATCCCTCTTGAAGTGTCCCAATTCCTTACAATAATAGCACTGAACAGATCCCTTCGCAACCTTCGGTTTGTCCTTCGTCTCATCAGCTTTGCCCTTTCCACTCACCGCGTTCTCCCTTGATTCGGTCCTCCCTTGTTTGCTAGTACCCGGCTTCCCCCTACTAGTAGTAGCTAAAGCCGCTCCCGAAGTACTTGATGTCCCCAACTTCTTCATGCGATTTTCCTCACCTAAAAGAAAGTCTTTAACATCATCATATTTCAATTTTTTCTTACCTGCTGAAGCGTTGATTGCAGTCACCGTTCCGCTCCAACTTGTCGGTAAAGAAGCTAGCAACAAGCATGCATGAACCTCATCATCGAACTTGATCTCCACCGCTGTCAATGAATCTATGACATCCATAAACTCATCGATGTGCTTAGCCAAGGATCCTCCCTCTTGCATCTTGAGACTACCCATCTTACGTATCAAATCAACCTTATTTGCAGCAGACGGAGTTTCAAATCTCTCAGTAAGATAATCCAATAGCTCCTTGGTGGTTGTCGCCTTCCTGGTAGTCTTCGCGATCCACTTTGACAAAGTAGATCTAACCACCCCTAGGGCTTTCCGATCCATGAGTTCCCATTCCTCCTGACTTACATCTTCCGGTTTGACACCCTTTAGAGGCTTGTAGAGATCCTTGTTGTACAAGAGATCCTCAATCTGCATCCTCCAATATCCGTAGTCAGACCCATCGAATTTCTCAACCGCCTGTTTGTCCTTGCCCATTCTTGATTGCTTGGAACAACTCCCTTGATCTTGAAACCAAAAAGCTCTGATACCAGTTGTTGTGAATATTGGCCCTCCACACCCAAGCAAACCTACAAGAACGATTAGAGCACACAAACGAACGATTAGAGCACACAAACAATGCACAAGAAATTAAAGAACACAGAAAAGAACACAAGAAATTGTTAACCCAGTTCACCAAATTGATTGGCTACGTCTGGGGGTACTACCAAGCCAGGATCTTGCACTATATATGTAGAAATATATGTTACAATAGAGTTAGGGGGGCGGAATACAACTTATATATATATTAGGGAGTCAAACCTAACCCTAGATGGACAAGGGTTGCTAAAATTACGCCTAAAACCCGGCCCAGGAAATTGCTCCCCCGTCAACAGAGCGACACGAAGCCAAATGCTCGGCCCAGCCAACCCACACATGCGGTCACCGCAAGGCCCAAGGCCGGCCCGGCCAACCCACATGCGGTCGGCCCAAGGCCCGGGCGTCTAACCCAACCCACACATGCGGTCAGCCACACATGCGGTCAGCCGCACAGCCAAAAACCGCAAAACCCTTTTGCTCCGATGTCTAGTCCGGTTGGTCCTCTATCCCAACAATGGTCACATTACCATGGAAGCAGACCGTGAGAGTTTCGCTGCAGCGGAGCAGACTGAATGTGGTGCCCAGCATTGTATGGTGGATTAACACACAAAGCTCTCTTTGTTGATGCTATTGGTACCCTCAGATCTGAGTGTGGTGGTGGTGGTTGTGGTGGTTGTGGATGGTGGTGGAGCAAAGTGTAACTTTTGAAAAATGTAAGGATTGATTTGAGAATAAAAAAAATTAAGGAATTAATTTAAGAATATATATATATATATATATATATATATATATAGATATATAATTTTTTTTGCATCAATCATGTCCGATTATCCTTTCTGTCTTTACTTTCAACTCCTAGCTTTCATGCTAAAAGAGGACCACGCAACGGCTATTACATAAAGTAAGTTTTTTCACGAGCGTAGAGTTATCTTACACAACTTTTCTTTGAAAATGAAAACCGAACGAATCTGCATCCAATCCAAAAGGGCAAAAAGAATTGTACTGACTTCTTGACCGTTGCTAGCTAAATAAAGATGGCCCACAACCCCCCTTTTGACTTTTTATGGGCTTAAATTTTTCAACCTTTTGCTAGGGGTATGCCAATGCTATATATAATGTGAGATTATTTCAAATATCATACTAACGGAAAAACAATATTCCACTAACAAAAAGTTTGATTTTTTAGTTCAACTTTGATCATAAATATATAACAACTTAATTATATTCATGAAATTCTAAAATTTTTTATTGATTCACCTTTATTAATATTATCAAGAATAACTTTTAAAATTTCATGAACATAATTAATTTTTCATAACTTTGTGATCAAGGTTTATAAAATAAAAAGTTAAATGAGACAAACTTTTATGAACAGAGAAAATACAATCTATCTATAAATATTATATAGAAGAGTATATTCTGATTCTCACATTGAGCCATGTGAAATTTCACGTCATAATTTCACGTGGCACCCTCTAATTTGCATTTTGCTTAGTTGGAACATATGTATATATGTGGTATATTATAATTTTTTAATAAAAAGATTAGATATTAATAGGATTTATCATATAATTATACAAATCTCAAATTAGGTCAAAATTCATTTGATACGTTTTTTCAAACTCATATTCAGCAATCTTGCAAATAATAAACCCGTTAGTAGGAATCTAAATATGGTTTGTTATAATTTTGTTTAATTACAAGATTAGATAAATATAGGCTTTATCAAAAAAATTGAATTCAAATCTCAAATTTGTTAAAGTTTCATTTAAATCGTTTTTGCAAACTCAGATTTGTGTCACCTTGAAAGTTTATGAATTTTCTATTTTTTAGTTTATTTGTAAATATCACTATCCTACTATATAATATAAGTAACCTACCCGATAAACTCTATAACCATCAGTTTACCTTCTATGCTAATAGGGATTACTTAGTTGGAGATATGCTGTATATTTTGAATTTAAAATATTTCGGGAATCTCAACAATCTAACAATCAAAGCTTAAAAAAAATGAGTTTTTTTTTTCATCTTTATCTTTTCTTATCTGTATCATTCATTTTATTTAAATTATTATACCGTCTTTATCTCCTTTATACTTCAGTCTAATAGTCTATAATTCCATTTTTTTTTCTCGCTCTCAAATTGTGTAATCTTATTGCAGGAAGCATGGTTACTGTATATGTATAACAATTCTATCACGAAGGTATGACTATCATTTAAATTTCTAATTCTCTCTCTATCTTTATTTTATATTTTGGAAAAGCTTCAATAACGTTAGTAATAGTACAGGTACTTCTGTTTTGAAGGGGAAAAAGTTGGGGTACTACAGATGCAGACCAGGAGGGTGGCAGACGGATCATACAACACAATGTTGGGGAGTAATATCCTTAAAATGCTAGAGAAGTTTTGTTCTATCTTTTCTTGGTTCTATAACTCAAATGTTTCTATAATCTCAATTACCTTCCTATATATATGATAAGGTGTATTCTGTATACAAAGTTTTTTTTTCCTTTTATTTTATTTTATACGCACTTACTACCTTCTCTTTTAATTATTTCATTGCAATCTATCTTCTTGTCTATTTACAATCTTTCTGCCTTTACTTTATTTTGATTGTTTGTATTTTTTAAATATTTTTTTCATTGTTTAATTGAAGCTTGTACTGAAAATATGTAGTGTGATGAAGAGTGAAGTTTCAATTGGACGAAGTTGGCTCTAACTATATGAGTTATCCAAAATCAGAAAGGCATTTAAAATTTAAACTTGTATTAGAGATGGAAATTAAATTCCATTCGTCTAATAATTCCCAATATTTATGGCTACATGTCTTGCAATATTTTCATGTTGTGATTCAAATGTTACTTTAGAACAATGAACAAGCTAAACGTTAACTACTTTATATAATTAATGGGGGCAAGTGAATGTGAAGCCATTTGATAGCACTCATGGGTATTCCCATTTTCAAAAATTGCGTGGAAATATCCTACAATGACGAAGGTAAGTCTTTTTTTTTTCAACAATTTGTATGTAAGTATGTAACAGGATATATGAGACAATACAGTTCGACTGTATAGCGGTTCGGCTGCTCAAGGATTGAGATCAAGCGCTGAATCAACAGACGAGATGAAGGAGCCGAGAAAATGTCTAAAATACCATTAAACGAACCGTTAAATATGAACTATCGAGATCGGAATTGTCCAGTAAGATTGAGTACAAGCAATCCAATTAATTGCACTTAACGTGTTTTATCTTTGCTACTCTAATTATTTGCAACTTTATGGACAGTCTAAGAGTGTTTGATAGACATGAACTCTAATTGGACGGAGTCTAAAGTGTTGTATATTGCAATGTAACATAAAATTAGACATAATTAAAAATGAATTTTTGTAGTTTTTCCAAATAATTAGACGATTCATAGACATAATGTTGTAGTGTCAATTAAACATAGTCCGATATGTGGATATAAAGATATTTATTTTTGTGCTTCAAAACAACTCTTCAGCTCATTAGCATTCACTTGCCCCCCCCCCCATTAATTATATAAATAAAAAAAAAGTCTTGATCATTATTATTGCAGATAATTTTCATTTTCTTTTCTAAAAAATAATGATATTACAAGTGCAATGTTTATATGCTACAAGAAATGTTAAAACAAGCAAACACATTATTTACAAAGTTTGACAAATCAACAACAACATTATAATAAAATGAAGGAAATATCTTTTTTGCATTATAAGTTATTACTTGATTTTATAGTTATTTTATTTAAATAAAAATGTGGAAAAATATGATCATGCTTACATACAAATAATATATTGTATTCAGTTTCAACACAGTCTAGCATTGACTTTACTTTCTCTAATATCATAATCCATAGTATTTTGGTTTAAATATTATATTTAAACTTAATGCAATCAAAATAATTTTGACTTTTATATTTGAGAAAAATTTCAGAAAATTAAAATTTAAGTTATTTTAGTAGCATAATGAGTACATAGAACTCCCTTTAATGATTTTACCATATTACATAGTTGGTGTTAGAGTGAATTAGAACTTGGTTGAGTGATTATAGTGATTTATTAACTTCTTCAAAATTTAGTCGTTTATTTTGAAATAAGATTTTTGAAATAATGTACATTAATATTGTTTTATTTTTAAAGCGAAAAGATGCATCATAATAGTATATATTATTGATGTTAGCAATACCCCCTTGCATTATACTCCGTTCAGTCCATGATAAATGTTTCATTTGATCAACTAAATTAAACTTTGAAAAAAAAAAAATTATTGAAATTTGACTATCATAATACAATTTTGAATATGGTTATTGATACACCAGTATAAATATTATTCATAGCTATTTTTAAATTTTCATAAAGATAAATTACTTATCATTAAATGTTGGTAAAAATTCAACTTAGTTGACCAAACACAACATTTATTTTTGGACAAATGGATGGAATACATAAGGAACTTTTGATATGAAAGGAAAGAAAATGAAATGACAATGTTGATATTTATTTCTCTCTCATGTTTCAATTTACAATTTGTGTGCCTTTCCTTTTCTCAAGTACTTACTTATATAGGATTGTTGTTTTCATATTCAATTTTCCTTGAAGGTTTTTGTAAGAATCAATTTTTTGCTTTTTTGTTGGATTTGATTAGGATTTGTATTATTTGAATCTATTAATTGGATTTCTTAGTTGAATTTATGTGACATGTTATCAAACTTCAATAAATACCCTATGATAGGGATAAAATGCATTTCATTGTTATACTTTATTTAACAATTATCAAACTAATTCACATGATTTTGATTTATTTTAAACTGAGATCATGCATCAAGAATTGCAGCTATCCATTATTAGTTGGTAGGCACCGAGTATGTGAGAGATGTTGGTATGACTTAGTGACTACCCATCCCTATTCTATTCTAACAAGTGAGTATACCCTATATGTCTCCAACTACGGGAGGGGTGGGAGAGGTATATTATCGTCCAATAGGCTTCGCTTCTATTCTAGGAGTTTTAAATGTTAGAGATATTAACCCAATGAGTATTATTCTTTTTAAAAAAAAATCATGTTTTAAATTATTGTACATGTTACTATTATAATGTACAATATTTCAAAGCATGATAAAAATTTAATGAGTATACGCATAGAACAGAAATTGCCACCCCTATTCTATTCTAAAGCCACGTGCCATCATTCAATAGGTTTATGCAATAAATTTAATGAAATTTCAAACTGGAGATCTTACTTAGAGTTATAAGAGGTTAAGGGGTTAAGTTGGCTCAAAATATAACTAATATAATTCTAATAACATTTAAATAAAATATCGGATATTCAAATGAGATACACTTATGGTTTAAATTTTGAAATGTGAAAGTTTTCATAGTGATGATTGTGTTTAGTTCCATTATGTAAAATTGTATGCGAGGTGTACATATTGTATCTTTGGTTTGGATATTTTGAACCACAATATCTTTTTCGCACCCATCCCATATGATTTTGATATTTTGAACCACTCTCATTCCAAAATAAATGCTCATTTGAAATATATTTTGAATCACAATATCTTTTACTTCTTCCATTTCAAAGTGAATGTTCATTTGAAATTAAAAATCATTTTGAAAAGATTGATTTTCAATATGAAAAAATCATAACCATTCTTACTATTTATTTTCAAAAATTTAGTTTTGCAAAAATATAATAAACTAAGAAAAAAATAAAAAAAAACATAATTTAGGGACAAAGTTATTTGAATGTAAAGTTTCAAAAGGTCATTCATTTTGAGAAAAATAAATAAAGGACATTTAAAAATAACTAAATAGAAAAAATCAATGTAGATAAGTTGTAAATTTGAGAATTTTGGTTGTTTTAATAATAATAATAATAATAATAATAATAATAATATATATATATATATATATATATATATATATAGAGAGAGAGAGAGAGAGAGAGAGAGAACAAACTAACTATTTCAATTCATACGCTTTATGGTTGAGTTTATCAAGTCAATTATTATAATGTGATCAACTCTTCTAAGGTTATAGTTTAAATTTATACACTTTTTAGATATGTATCCTTAAATATAATTATGACGTGAAATTGTTCATGAAACGAGCTTGATGAGTTAAAATGGGGACACTAAATAAAATTTTTCTGCTTTAAGTCATGTATAAAGATACGATATAAAATTTCCAGATTCAATCAAAATAACAGCGATAATTTCACTATTTATAATAAAAAAAATTGGATGGATGCATATACCTGGTACATAAGCTAAAAAATAGTCCAACTTTAAATTTAGTGATTAACTTAATTAATATTGGCTAAAAATTTCCTTACGAAATTTTAAAAAATTGCTAATGATAGTATTTTTCATGATGCATCAAAATATTCTTTTAAAATTTTAATGAAGATAATTAAAATTTTAGATGTATTGGTGAAAGTTTAGTTGAGTTGATCACAACTAACACTTTGACTATATTTTATTAGAACAATGAGAGCAACTATTTTCGTTCTTCAATAGGGCCTATGTAAAAATCAGTAGGTTTGATAAATTAATAAGATAATAATATTAAAAAAACATTGTTTAAATTAGATAAGAAAATTCACATGAATTTAAATATTAATTATATTTTCCTCCATCCCACTTTATTTAAGATAAAAATTGGGCACAAGATTTAATGAAAAGCAAGAGAGAGAACTACTGAAAAAATATGTTGTGAGTATCCAAAGTAAAATAGGAGAGGAATACATGATAGGAATAGTAAAAGACTTTGTTATTTATGACAGTCTCAAGTGAAGTGGGACGGACAAAAAAAAATTAGTCGACGAGGCATAGCAATAACAATTTCTAACAAACCGATTTGTCAATCACGTGCAAATTACTAAGACTTAACCGAGGATTTAACGAATTCTACACAAAACTCCGATTTGACAAAATATTGACATTACAGACCTATATCGACAAAATTTCCCACAAAAGTAGTTTCTCTTGGCTATCTGATATGCTATGTGACAATCTTCAAAATCACTGGCAAGAAAGAACTTAAAATTCTTATTTTAAAATGATTATCGCGCATACCATACAACAATCAATATAATGTACAACATATTTTTTTCACAGGTTTTGAGGTAATCATGAATCTAAATTTCTAATACACGATCAAAATTGATCTTTATCAAGCGCGCCTACATAATATGTCATTAGATTTTGGTTTAGTTTGTATAGTTTATTATTTAGATAATATTATTTTCATTGCTAATTAGTAATATTATATTGAATATTTTGACGTGATGACATATTTTGAACAAACAAATTAATTTATTTGCTTAATCATTGTATTTTAACGTGATTTACTTTTTAAAAGCTAAAATTTACAAATTAATTTATATATATCTTTAGTTATAAGTTATAATATTAAATTATGTGTAATCGCAATTTTTTTCGTAAGAAAAATGATTTTTCTATTTAGAAAGTATCTAGATATAATTTAATTTAAATATGTAGATATTTTTTTATTTAGACATATTGAACAATATCTTTTACTTTTTTTTGTTCCTCACACAATTTTGATCTCTTTTAGATAAAATATGTACATTATAAGTATATTGCACAAGATTTAAGGAAAAGTTAGAGAGATAATTGCTAGACCTGTCAATTTGATATAACGGGATGGCTAGGGCCTATTAAATCCCACAACTTTGTGGGACGGGATGAGACATCTCGAATTTCACGCGGGCCTAAATTTCTTTGTTCCGTCCCATCACACCTCAAGACGCGGGCCAATATGGGCTATTGTGGGACGAGAAGACGCTAATATTATAAAGCTAAATCCAATTGAGATGATGCCAAAATATTTAATTAACAATATAGGATTAATTCTTACGATCCAACAAGATAAAAACTTTTTAAATTTATAAAATAACTTAATCAACACCAAAAGAAAAAGGATATTTAAAAAAAACACTAATAACTAAGTGCTAAAATGCCTTTAGGGTTAAAAATTAAAGTTAAAATTAAAATTTAAAAAATGCAGGACATTCCGTCCCATCACGCACTGTCTCGCGTCTCAAAAGGATATCCCAAATATGCCCGCTTTTATACAGGATTAGAATATATTATCCCATCTCGTCCCGTTTGTAAGGCGGGATGGACGTCCAGATGTGACGGTCCCAAGTTGACGGCTCCAAGAATTAGCGGGAGAAGATGTTACGAGTATTCAAAGTAAAGTAGAAAAGAGAATAAGTGAAATGAATAGTAAAACTTTGTTATTTTAGACAGACTCAAGTGAAATGGGACGGACCAAAAAGAAAATTAGTCGGCAGGACATTAAAACAACAATTTCTAACAAACTAATTTATCCATCACGTGCAAATCACTAAAACTTAATAGAGGATTTAACGAATTAGCACAAAAACTGATTTGACAAAATATTGACATTACAGACCCTATATTAACAAAATTTTCTACGGAACCAGTTTCTCTTGGCTATCTGATATGGTATGTGACAATTTTCAAAGTCATCGACAATAAAGAATTTAAATTTCTTATCACTACTACATTTAAAGTCTAATGCAACGCCTAAATTTGTTGTCATAGAGGTCAATCCTTGTTGCATTAGCTCTAATGCAACGTCAGAGGACCGTCGCATTCTGTCCCATTGCATCAGGTCTAATGCAACGAAGAACTAATCTAATGCAACGACATTTTCTTTGTGTTGCATTAGAGTGACATCTAATGCAACGGGTCATTTGGTGAAATAATGCAACGGTAATTCTCTAATGCAACGATAATAATATATAATGCAATGGCTCGTTTGGTAAAATAAAGCAACGGTTCTTTTCTAATGCAACGACTTGTTAGGTGAAATAAAGCAACAATCCTTTTCTGATGCAACGGCCTACATATATGTAATAATAATACTAATTTAATATTTTAATATAATATACTAATGATAATATTCAATAAATAATAAAAGATGATATTGACAATAAAAACTTAAATATATAAATGTAACATTTCATGTTTCGTGTCCAAAAAGACACATTACAAAAGACACATTACATAAATAAGTAACATGATCTAACAAGTTTTATGCCCAAAACCCAAATGACATAATGTTATAATGTTCCATCTCTCGATAACATTTCTAGTTTAACTACCTCGGGCATATCCCACGGTTTTACCTCCGCCAATCACTGATGGCCGATGGTCCAGGACATAGTCCGGCGAAGCTGGGAAACCTGGGTATCAAAATTCTAGTTTAACTACCCACAAAATGATGTAAAAACAAAAAATAGGCTCCACCATCTCATTGATTATTCTTCATATCTATTTAGCTCACCATGTACCTACAAGTTAAAACATAGAGGATTGGAACTACAAAAGAAAACAAGTGGTGTCAACTCATATGATATGCAGCTTCCCATTTAAGTTTGTTAATAACTGAAGACTTCATGTATGTGACAGAGCAAACAGCCCCAGACATTAGCAACAACAAAAAATGTCGAAAGAAAACAGTAGATAAAATCATAAAAGTGACAAACCTGCTTCTGTAATCTAGTTTTCAAGAACACTTGTTTAGGACAACTTTAATATGTCAATACTTCTAGCAGTATTACATAGATACTCCTATTTTGCATCCCATAACAGATCTTCTTACTTAGCTATAATGCCTTCCTTTAACATCATCTGGTAGTCACATAATAGTTTCGTACTTATTGACCACTAATCATGTGCATGTATCCCAACATCTGATAGTGTCACATTTTGTCACGCATGCGCATGCTAATAACATTGAATGTCACACATACAACAATTCCTTCTCATGAAGTAAGGAATTCATAGTTGTTTACCTAGACCGAACTGCATATTTAGGTGGTACAAAAGCTTTAAGACCAACAAATGGAAGAACTTATCTTATATTTCTACTGGTCTTATATTGTGTGGAGATAATCAAAATGAACAGTGCCATGAAAAGCTTTTAAAACTGCAATATTTAAAATAACCTTTAAAAGAACACCCACCTATCATGATCTGAAAAATATCCATTCAGAATAGCATGAAAAACTAGTACTCACTAATTGAAAAACTAAACAATACAAATTGAAACAAACAATGTACATGCATAAGTGTGTCCTGCCGTTGCAAGTATAACTAAATAGAATGATGTTAAGTAAAATTACTAGGAAAACAAGTACTGGCATGCAAAATGATGACCTGAAATAAAGCAAGAGCATTACAAACTCGATTAGATTCCGTCATTATGACCTTTGGGGGGTATAACAGCCTGTATAATGTCGTTACTTCCTGAAATGTAGAGAAGATATTGCAGATGTTAGTCAATGAGTGAAGTGGCAATTGTTTCTCCAAGTAATCCCACAGTACGATGATTGATAATATGACTTGCAACTCTTAAAGCATTATAGACATAGATGCATACGTATCTAACTTAAACTCTCAGATGATTGGTAACTTAACAAAGAGCAAAAAAGATCAATAACAATTATTAGTTGACTTGTCTTGCATTTGCTCATACGTGGGTTTTTTGAACATAAATGCTAGATACAGTTAGCCTTGTTAGAGATGTTGACGATGTCTTAATCAACAGTAGAGGAAAAAAGCGGGGGATTTTCTGGAGGCTATGTATCTCAATTTATTGATAAAAATCAACAACGTATACGGCTAGCTAGATTATGTGAGCTTTAACCATCACCTGTACAAAAAAGTGGATTTTCAATTCTCTACAATCTTTAGAGAATGTTTCCTCTTCTTCTTTCTGTAACATCTTGCAGTATGATAACTTTTGTAAGTAATTGTCCAATAGAGGAAAGCCTAGTTATGTGGGGTAAAGAGAGAAAATCCATTCTATCACCATCCTAACTTAAATTATTAGTAAAAGTATTAGGGGTATGAATATAATTGAACTATAGGTGTTTCTCAAATATGGACTGCGTAAACTGCTTAGGAAAATCAAATATTCTGAGATGATGGTAGTTTTAATCTACATTTTGTTCCATAATAATATCAAATGTGACCTGGCTAAACTACTATCTATCGTAGAAAAATAATCAAAGAAATAGGATTTTTTTTTTTTTAAGAAAGACACTATCGTAAACCTTTCTAGATAAACCTTTCTAGATACATGGCTTGAGCCCTAGCAAGGAACAATGTAATCAGGGCAGCTTTTGTGGGTTTGAATACAAACATCATCTCAGTTTCAGAATTAATTGTATAATTGAACACATTGAATGCATATTGAAGTAAAAGATCATTTGGATATTGAATGACGCTTCAAGAAGAGTAAAGGGACGATCATACCTGCAGTAGTATATAAACTGTATTGAAAGTATTCCACAGCTGCAGAGCCGTCTCTTTGTTCTTTTTCTAATTACAAGAAAAATAAAGACAAACAAATTTGGTATAAAGCATGAGAGGAGAAGACTTGATTCTATGAGGTAGCTGTTATATCAATTTGGATCATGCTATATAATGGATCGCCTAAACCAGCAAGAAAAAATCATGCAGATCAAACAATTAAAACAACCTCAAATTTCGGAAACAGTAGTTAAGCAACAAACTGCGAAAGCTATAGATTGCAGAGCAATGGTAAAGATAACACTAATACACTGTAGAGTCATTTATATCAAGGCATCTGCCAGAACAGGGCACAACTGTTCATGAAAATCTTTAGTATAAATTAGAGTTGTCCACCTCAGCATGAACAATTCTATGAATAGTTCCAATGGCCAAATTCTCCATTTTGCCCTCACTATTTTGTCCCTTTCCCATTTTGCCCTTAAAAAAAAATTTAATTAAAAAAAACGTGTCCTCGGACACGGGCTTAATTAAAAAAAAAAAAACGTGTCCTCGGACACGGGCTTATTCTAGTGGTACACCATCAAAGCAAAGAGGTGGTCTCCTGTGAGAACAAGGGGATCCGTCTCATGCATGAGATGGGTCGATCCATGACCCATGGGCATGACCTTGTAATTGGCAGCTAAACGAGCAAGCTCCTGGGCGCCAATCCTTCTTGGTAGGAACCCGCAAGCTAGAATATATTACGAACAGACACGCACGTAAACCAACAAATATTCAATTCAAGAATAATGACTACAATGATATTTACACTCACAGATTAAAGTTGTTGAAGACAGGGCAATGGTGGAACAGAGATAATGCAAGTAAAATAGTACCTGTTGTGCACACCGGCTCTAACGCTAAACCCTTCCCGGAGCAAAGTTTGAGCAATGCGAATTCCAGCCTGCTCAGTAGCACCGGCAACAAACACGGTACCGGAATCCTTACGTCTATCGATCAAACCTGATGCCGGTTTACTCACAACTGGGATCAAAGACTTAACATCGCTCACCTGAGAAAAATCAAACTTAAACTTAAAGGGATTCGAGCTCGCTTGTTCACTGTCGCCGGCAGGGGACTCATCGTCAGGTTTTTTACCGAGACAAAATGACGGAAATGACCCTGATTTCTTGGCAAAGACGGTGAGTGATCTTGGGTTGTGGAGGGGCCTTAGACGGAAATGGGGTGGAGTGGTGAGGAGGAAGGACTTAAAGGTAAGAGAGGAAGCCATGGATGGGTAAAAATGTCAAAAGGGGTTGTGTGTTTTGTGTTGGGTTAGAATATTTTTTTATTTTTTTTTTAAGTTTTTTTTTTTTTAGTTTTTATATTATTTTTTCGGCTTTTCATCAGTGATTTAGAAAAAGTAATAGTTACCATCTCTTAATGTAATGACTGTATACATATAAAGTAACATTGTTCATAAGTAAACGTAATACCTGTTTTGCAATATCAACTATTACTTAAACAAATGAGAAGTATTACTCAAAATGAAAACAATTCCTAAAACTATTATTAGTTAAAAAAAATAACACTATTACTTCACAAGTGTAGTACTATTACTTATAGCAATACCAACTATTACTTAAACAAATGAGAAGTATTACTCAAAATGAAAACAGTTTCTAAAACTATTATTAGTTAAAAAAAAATAACACTATTACTTCACAAGTGTAATACTATTACTTATAGCAATACCAACTATTACTTAAACAAATGAGAAGTATTACTCAAAATAAAAACAATTCCTAAAACTATTATTAGTTTAAAAAAAATAACACTATTACTTCACAAGTGTAGTACTATTACTTATAGCAATACCAACTATTACTTAAACAAATGAGAAGTATTACTCAAAATGAAAACAATTCCTAAAACTATTATTAGTTTAAAAAAAAATAGCACTATTACTTCACAAGTGTAGTACTATTACTTATAGCAATACCAACTATTACTTAAACAAATGAGAAGTATTACTCAAAATGAAAACAGTTCCTAAAACTATTATTAGTTAAAAAAAAAAAATAACACTATTACTTCACAAGTGTAGTACTATTACTTATAGCAATACCAACTATTACTTAAACAAATGAGAAGTATTACTCAAAATGAAAACAGTTCCTAAAACTATTATTAGTTAAAAAAAAATAACACTATTACTTCACAAGTGTAATACTATTACTTATAGCAATACCAACTATTACTTAAACAAATGAGAAGTATTACTCAAAATAAAAACAGTTCCTAAAACTATTTTTAGTTAAAAAAAAATAACACTATTACTTCACAAGTGTAGTACTATTACTTATAGCAATACCAACTATTACTTAAACAAATGAGAAGTATTACTCAAAATTAAAACAGTTCCTAACACTATTATTAGTTTAAAAAAAACACTATTACTTCACAAGTGTAGTACTATTACTCAAAATTAAAACACTATTACTTTTCTGTATATATGTATTACTTTAATGTATACAAACTATTACTTTATATGCATACAATCATTACATTATGTTATAGTAACTATTACTTTTCACAAATCGAAAAAAAAACAAAATTTAAAAATCCCATTTTCACTAATTACAACAATCTAATCTAAATATCACCATTTTCCTTTCCATCCTCTGCAAATTCACCATTTTCTTGAAGAAAAAGCTCCAAAAATAATCAGACAAAAGAAAACCATAATAAAACAACAAATATCCTACAGCGACATTCATCTTTCTTAGTCGTGGGTCCCACTTTTTTTTTTTAACAAAAAAATTTAATTTTGTCTTTTGCAGTGATTGATTGATTGGGTGGTTGGGGCATAAATAGAGAGGAGGGAGGCCGGCAGAAAAATGGATTCGCCAAGCACACCAGGGGATAAACCACATGCGACGTCGTCTCTGATGGATAACCTGTTGGGCCTTCTTCGTGTTCGTGTCAAGTTTCGGCCGGCTTCTCCTCCGTCACCGGTGAAAGGATCTCCGGCTCAGGTGCGGCTTCAGTAGCTACGATTGGATCTTCAGTTGCCATTGGATTAGGGTTTAGAAAAAGATCGAAAATGGGGGAATTGAGAGATAGAGGATGTTGATGGGTTCGGCCGTTGAATGAGTTTAGCGGTGACGGTGGTTAAGCGACGTCTCATGGACCTGGTTCAATGGGCTGGATCATGGGTCAAAAATGACCCGTCTCATCCATGAGACGGGTCATAGTGTTCTCACATAAGTTTTAGTCCAAAGCAAAAGAAAATAATGGTTTACCATAAATATGAATTTAATATTTATGTTTCCTACATGGACTAAGTTTAAACCAAAGAGGAACCCAACAACAGTCCTAATCAACATGCTCAAGTTTTCACATACAGAACCAAATTGAAAACCCAAAATCGACCATCAGTAATCAGACTATACAAAAGGGGATGACTTAAAGAAAAACCATTGTGCTATAATTGATCAAGAACACCCCTGACCTGACAGTTGATTGAAAAGAAACACAATATGAAAACCCTAAATTAACAACAATAGAGAAGAAAAAAATAAAAAAATTTAGATGATGAAATCATGCCAATGTTTAAATACCCACCAAAATTACTTACAATACAACCCAAATTTCAGTGATTACATAGTAGACAAAAAGCCAGAGAGACACAAAGAACGTGTAAGCCCCAAATTTTAACAACAGAAAAGAGAAACAAATTCTTGAACTCAGAGTTGGTAAATAAATTACAAGACCAACCCAAATTTCAGCAATAACCTAGAAGAACAGATCAAGCAAGAATTCCCACCTTGGAATCGCAAAATCGATAATTTTGTAGTTGCTAGTGATTAGAGAGAGAGCGAGAGAGTCACCTTGGAATCGCAAGAATCGGCGTCGGGACACAATGGCGCTGGAGGAAGAATCGGTGCTAGAGGAGGAGGAAGAATCGTCGGCGCCTGAGGAAGAGGAAGAGAAACGAGATTGAATTAGAGAGGAAAAGAAAAGGGTTTCTAGATTGAGAATTGTTATTCACCCCCGCACATTTACTTAATGTCCCCGCATTACTAAGTTTACCTATAAAAATATTATTGAGTTTACCTATAAAAATTAAGACTACACCACCATTATTACTATTCTACCCTTTTAATCTCCCCAATAAACAACCACCTCCACACCAAACCTTCTTCCATTTTCAACAATTGATAAATTGAGGAAATCCAGTTGAGAAATCGTTAGCAGAGAGATCCAATCTTCCCTAAATTCAACAAAACACATAACAAATTCATTTTAAAACACAATCAATCAATTAAAACATTGCATAAACAATGAAAGCTGAAGAAGCTTCTAATAGAAAAAATAAAATGTGTGCCGCATCACTCCTTGCCGCGTCACTCCGACGGCGTTGATCTAGAACTCGTATATGGTGATGTCACATACTACTCATCACTCCTTGCCGCCTACTCTGGCTGCCAAGTCGTCTTCCACGCGCTCCAGCTACCAAGTTGTCTTCCATGTCGCCGCTCTTGTCGAGCCCTGGCTTCCAGATCCTTCTAAATTTAACTCTGTAAGCAAATTCCCCCCAAAAAATCTATACCGATTCAATACTCATAGATTTGGATTCAGCTGTTTACATGTATTTGGATAATTGCAATGATTAGGTTAATGTTGGAGGTTTGAAGAACGTATTGCAAGCCTGCAAAGAGATTGGTACCATTGAGAAGATTATTTACACTTCGTCCTTCTTCGCGTTAGGGTCGACGGATGGATACGGTGATATTACAGTTGTTCAAAGAAGCTTCTGGGTTTCACCACCACCGCCATTAATGGAAGCTGAAGAAGCTTGAGAAAAGAAGGTGAAGAGGAGGAGAAGAAGGAGAGATGAAGTGGAAAGGAGATTCATGACGAAATTTGTGAGGTGGGTTATGGAGGATATTATTGGAGATGTCATGGAAGGAGGTGAGTTTTGAGCTTGAGGCTGATAATGGTGGAGAGAGAGAGAGAGAGAGAGTTAAAAAACAGAGCAAGGAAGGGTAAGAGAGAGTATATTAAGGGGAGGGTAATTGAGTCATTTTGATTAATGGCATTTTTTTGAAAATAATAATGCGGGGGTATTAAGTAAACTTGCGGGGGTGAATAACAATTCTCTTCTAGAATAGTCTCGTGGAATGGAATGAGAAAGGAGGAAAGGAAAGAGTTTCTACAGACCCTTTAGACCCTTTAAATTTTCCAAAAAAAAAATAGGGAAATTAAATTTAATAGCCCGCTATATTGCATTAGAAGTATATAATGCAACGTTAAGTAACTTATGAAGAGGATTTTTTAAAAAAAGTTATGTTTTTTTACTTTCAAAATTCATAATTTTTTTATATAACTTTTTGTAAAAAATATATGTAGTAAACAGAAGTCTAAAATAATCTTCTTTATCCAAAAAAAAATTGAAAAAAAAAAGTTAATATACAGTATAGAACTTACCATAAACTGTTAAAAAGTTAACAATTTTTTTTCAAAAAACTGTTAAAAAGCTAACTTTTTTATTCAAAAACTGTTAGAAGTAATGCTATTGGTGGTAGTGGTAGTGGTGGTAGTGGTAGTAGTGGTAGTGGTAGTAGTAGTAATAGTGGTGGTAGTAGTAGTAGTGGTGGTAGTAATAGTGGTAATAGTAGTAGTGGTAGTAGTGGTAGTAGCGGTAGTGGTGGTAGTAGCGGTAGTGGTGGTATTAGTGGTGGTAGTGGTAGTAGTGGTGGTAGTGGTGGTAGTGGTGGTGGTAGTAGTAGTAGTGGTGGTAGTGGTAGTGGTGGTGGTGGTGATGATAGTAGTGGTGGTAGTCGTAGTGGTGGTAGTGGTAGTAGCGGTAGTAGCGGTAGTAGTGGCGATAGTGGTAGTAGTGGTGATAGTAGTAGTGGTGGTAGTGGTGATAGTAGTAGTGGTGGTAATGGTAATGGTGGTGGTGGTAGTGGTGGTAGTAGTGGTAGTAGTGGAGGTAGTGGTAGTAGTGGTAGTGGTAGTAGTGGTAGTGATAGTGGGGGTAGTGGTAGTGGTAGTAGTGGTAGTAGTAGCGATAGTGGTAGCGGTAGTAGTGGTAGTAGTCGTGGTAGTGGTAGTAGTGGTGGTGGTAGTGGTGGTAGTGATAGTAGTGGTAGTAGTGTGGTAGTGGTAGTGGTGGTGGTAGTGGTGGTAGTAGAGGTAGTAGCTGTAGTAGTGGTAGTAGTGGTGGTAGTGGTAGTAGTGGTAGTGCTAGTAGTGGTAGTGATATTGGAGGTAGTGGTAGTGGTAGTGGTAGTAGTAGCGGTAGTGGTAGCGGTAGTAGTGGTAGTAGTCGTGGTAGTGGTAGTAGTGGTGGTAGTGGTAGTGGTGGTAGTGGTAGTGGTGGTAGTAGTGGTGGTAGTGGTAGTGGTAGTGGTGGTGGTGGTGGTGGTAGTAGTAGTGGTGGTAGTAGAGGTAGTAGTTGTAGTAGTGGTAGTGTAACGACCCTAACCCTAGGCACTATTTTAGTATCATATTATATGCTTTTAATATTATTGTTAATTTTATGTGTTCATTATATGTCCTTGATTTCTTATGTTAAGATGAGATGGTTGAAGGATAGTTCTAAATCCTTCGGTTAAAATGGATATAAGTTAAAGTATTTTGTTGTGGTATGGTAATTGGAAATAAATAAAATGTGAGTAGTTGGGTTTTCCTTGTGTAGAGGAGAGAAGTAGAAGGTTTAATTTCATTTCTTGGAAATTTAGGGGCTTGAGTGTAGGATTGGGAAAGATTTCATTATTGTGGCATGGGGGGCCATATCCTTATTTTCCTCTCATTCCCCTCCTTAGTCAAAGCCTACCATACTTCCCCCATACTCCTCCATCCTCCTCCTCATTTTCCCTCATCATTTTCTTCTTGCTTCCTCTCAAATTCTCCATGGAAGCTCTTCCATGAAAGCCTCACTTTTCAAGTTCTTACCAAGTTCAATTCTTCTTCATTTGGCAATCCGATCGTACTTTCGTGTTCGGGGCAACTAGGAGAGCACATCAAGCCAAGAAAATCCTTGATCCATCTCATATTTCTAAAGTGAGTTATTATGACTTTCCCTTCATTAAATGTTCATAAACTATGGATGTTGTTATTGTTATTATAATGAATGTTTGATGCTTTGAAAACCTTCTTGGAGTTGAGGAATTGGTTAATGTTATGGAATGATGTTGTTGTTCATAAGAGTTGATTAAGAGTGTAAGAAAATGGGTTGAGTTGGATTAAGAGGGTTAATCTTGAAATATGGTAGTAAAATGGGTGGAAAATCAAGTGGTAAATGATTTAGGTTTAGGATATGCTACTTTGGGGTTAAATGGTTTAGAATGGAATTAGCAAAGTTAGAAATCCATTTTAGGTTCACAAATTAGAATAAGCTTGGTTCAAGTTTTGGTTTTTGGTAGTTATTAAGGAAACCTGCCACTAATACCTGAATCTGGCCGTGGCACAAGTCGTGCCCCTTGGCACGAGTCGTGCCCATGGCCAACTCGTGGAGACGACTCGTGGAATTGAGGGTAAGTTGTTCTGATCAACTTGGGTTGAAATGGCACGAGTCGTGCCCTAAGGCACGAGTCGTGCCCTGTGAAAATAACGAGTCGTGCCTTGCTAAGGGACGCATGAATCTGGGAAAGGTCAAAAGGGCACGAGTCATGCCCTGGGGCACGAGTCGTGCCCTGGCTTGGTGACTTTGAACCAACTTTCGAGCTGTTTAAACCTATTCAAACTAGAACCAAAATGAAACCTCTTTAACCTAGATTAAAGTAGAATACTTTGGCTACACAATGACGTCTTATTTGATCAAAATGGATTAGTGAAAGTAGTTTAAATATTGTCCGGAAAATGGTTAATAGGCTTGATTAGTAACTTCACCAAAGTAGTTCAAACTTGGGAAGTAGATCTTGAACTTTTATTAAGGTTATTCGAGGTTGTATAATAACTTTGTAGGAATGGGTTATGATACATAGTGACCTTACTTGCCCCATATCCTTGGTGATTGGTTTGGATAGTGTAGAAGCTGTATGTTACCCTATCGTGCTAGTTTGGGAATGTGTGTTTATCATATTATTTCATTATTATCCAAAGTGTGGATTTATATACTATGTTGTTAACTTGATATCCCCAGTGTGGATATGTTCATTATATGGTTGTATTGCTATCCCATTTGTGGATTTATTGGTTATATTGTACCTTACTTGGATTCATATTCATTGATGGTATTATGTATAGTGTATTAAATGAATGTTGCACTATGGTATTGATTTAGCATGAGTATACATTACCATGTTGATATATTATTATTCCTTTGGTGGATGTTATTTCAAGTATCTATTATGTGCTTGAGCGTGTTTATATCCCAAGGTAGTCTTTAGGGGTATAATGGAATACGATCACTTATGAGAAATTGTTCCATAAGGTGCTCGGATTACATTATATCTGTGACCTCTCCCCCTCTGTGGCCACAGACTGGGGTTATAGCATCTGTATTGAGCCAAAAGCCTTACAGAGTTGCTACTATCTTATATGGTTCCCTAGAAAACGTGTCTTATAAGATGTGAATATGCCTAAGCAGTTCACAGGAGATGAGTTATAATCATAACTATCTCGGTTATATGATATTGATTCTGGTGGATATGCATTCACAGAATAAGAGGAGTATTTACTTTCACAGTGGTACGACTTATGGTTCAGACGGGAAAGGTAAACAAAGGTAACGGAAGGTGTTTACTGTTTTACCAATATGTGAGATGTACCTTGTTATGTGTTGCATCTTACTTGGCATATTGCTGCATTCACAATATCTTGCTGAGATTTATTCTCACCCCTCTCCCTTTAATGTTTTTAGATCCTGAGACAGGCGGACCGGCCAAGTGAGGACGGAAAGGAGTTTGGACGTGGTATTTTGGGATTGTCGGGGTACGTATAGGTTGGCGTAGAAGATGTATTTTGGTATAATTCCTTTATGGAGTTTATGTGTATAAAACTTAGTTTTCTACATTATAACCAAAGTCTTTTGTAATTAAAATAGGATGTTACTTTTAAAGTTATTCAACTCTTCCTCCCATGTAGAGAGGAATGAAGTTATTTTGAAATGGTTATGTTCAGTATGTTTAAGTTGTAAGTTAAATCAAAGTTTTAAAAAGTTTAGGTGGTTGGAGTTCTATTGGGGATGCTCTAGCTCGGAATACGGGTTAGGTTTCGGGTTGGGGTCCTCACAGGTAGTAGTGGTGGTAGTGGTAGTAGTGGTGGTAGTAGTAGTGGTGGTAGTGGTAGTTGTACTGGTAGTAGTAGTAGTAGTAGTAGTAGTAGTAGTAGTAGTAGTAGTGGTAGTAGTAGTAGTGGTAGTAGTAGTAGTAGTGGTGGTAGTGGTGGTAGTAGTGGTGGTAGTAGTGGTGGTGGTAGTGGTAGTGGTAGTAGTGGTACTGGTAGTAGTGGTGGTAGTGGTGGTGGTGGTGGTAGTGGTGGTAGTGGTAGTAGTGGTAGTAGTAGTGGTAGTAGCGATGTTAGTGGTAGTAGTCGTGGTAAAAGTCGTAGTATTGGTAGTAGTAGTAGTAATGGTAGTAGTAGTGATAGTGGTAGTAGTGGTGGTAGTAGTGGTAGTGATAGTAGTGGTGGTAGTAGTAGTAATAGTGGTGGTAGTGGTAGTGGTAGTAGTGGTGGTGGTGGTAGTAGTAGTAATGGTGGCAGTAGTGGTTATAGTAGTAGTGGTGGTGGTATTGAAGGCGTTGCATTAGTAATATAACAATTGCATTAGAAGGATATAATGCAACACCAAGTAACTTAATGCAAGGGTTTTATTGAAGGCGTTGCATTAGTAATATAACAATTGCATTAGAAGGATATAATGCAACGCCAAGTAACTTAATGCAAGGGTGTTATTGAAGGCTTTGCATTAGTAATATAGCTATTGCATTAGAAAGGATATAATGCAACGCCAAGTAACTTAATGCAAGGGTGTTATTGAAGGTGTTGCATTAGAAGAATCTAATGTAACGCCTAGAAACCTAAGGCAACGCAGATGCCATAGCTGTTGCAATAGCTCAAATAAACCGTTGCATTAATGAAATAATGCAACGCCATTCTAAAGCATTGTTGCATTTGATGCAATTTATGCGTTACATTTGTTCGAAAATGTAGTAGTGTATACTCCCTCCGTCCCACTATACTTGACACCCAAGGGGTGGGTTCAAAAACTAAGAAAAAAGAATAAAATAAAAAAAATGTGTGGTAGAAAATGAAGAGAGAGAATGAGTGGGGTAAATAGTAGTGTTGGTTGAATAAATTGAGTGGTGAAAAATGAAGAGAGAGAATGAGTGGTGGGATAGAGTGAATATAAAAATATAAAAACTTGGTTATTTTTTGAAGGTGTCAAGTATAGTGGGACGGCCCAAAATGGAAAGAAGTGTCAAGTATAGTGGGACGGAGGGAGTATATGAAAATGATTATCACGCACATCATACAATGACATTATAGTGTACAACATATTTTTCACAGGTTTTGAAGTAACTATGAATCGATTGTTTTATTACATGATCAAAATTAATCTTTATCATGCGCGCCTACATAATATGTTTATTATATTTTGGTTTAGTATGTATAATTTAATTTTTAGATAGAATATTACTTTTATTGCTAATTATTAGTAATATTATATTCAATATTTTTTGGTTGAGATGTAAGGACATATTTTGAACAAACAAATTAATTCATATATATATGTGAAGGATTTAAAAAAATTAACATAGACTTATTATAACAATTATAAAATAATTGATAGCCATATACATAGGTATATGACATGATAAAGATAGTTGTTGATGTTTGTCCCTTCAATTTTTCTACATCCAATTTCAAGCACAATCAACCCCCACTAGATCTTCATCCATTAATTTTATTTTGCAGACAAATATATCATAAATAAAAGTGAAAAACAATGTTACTCGAAATTTCAATTCACTTATGACACATTAACTAAAATTCAAACTTACAAATTACATATGAAATATGAAAAATAAATTGAGGACAAACTTCTAACTAATGAGAAAAGATTCATTACATTCACATTTTCATAGGAAAAAAAATTATTTAATTGCCTTTAATTTAAGCAAGTGTTGTTTAGAATCTGCATATATACATATATATATACATATACATATATATATATATATATATATATATATATATATATATATATATGTATATATATACTAGTAAAAGCCTGTGTTCGAGGACACGTTTTTTTTTAATTAAGTCCGTGTTCGAGGACACATTTTTTTTAATTAAAAAAAAAAATTTTAAGGGCAAAATGGGAAAAGAACAACTTAGTGAGGGCAAAATGGAAAATTTGGCAGTTGACACTATTCATAGTATTGTTCACATGGTGAGGTGGACAACTACCATTTATACTATAGATATATATATATACATATAATATAATATAATATATATATATATACATATAATATAATATATATATATATATATATATATATACATATATATATATATATATATATATATATATATATATATATATATATATATATATATATACATATAATATAATATATATATATATTTATATTATATGTATATATATATATATATATATATATATATATATATATATATTATATTATATGTATATATATATATATATATATATATATATATATATATATTATAAACAAAGAAAATCAATAAATAAATAAATAAATAAATAAATAATGAATATATTTTATTGACAAATATATCGAAAATAAAAGTGAACACCAATGCTCCTCAAAATTTCAGTTCACTTACGACACTTTAACTAAATTTTGAACTTACAGTCCAAAAATATTTCTTATATTCACGTTTTTATAGGTAAGCATAGTATTATTGTTTGGGTTTTAAAAATAGTTAAAGAGAGAAATGGGTATAATAGATAATTTGGTTAAGAGTTGGATAGTGTGTTAATGATGAGTTTTTGGGTTGGTGTAATTGTGAGAGATATTGGTAGATATGTCAATTGTTTTTATAGTTATATGTCATTTTATCCATTAATTTTATTTTGCAGACAAATATATCATAAATAAAAGTGAAAAACAATGTTACTCGAAATTTCAATTCACTTAATACACATTAACTAAAATTCAAACTTACAAATTACATATGAAATATGAAAAATAAATTAAGGACAAACTTCTAACTAATGAGAAAAGATTCATTATATTCACATTTTCATAGGAAAAAAATTATTTGCTTGCCTTTAATTTAAGCGAGTGTTGTTTAGAACCTATATATATATATATATATATATATATATATATATATATATATATAATAAACAAAGAAAATAAATAAATAAATAAATAATGAATATATTTTATTGACAAATATATCGAAAATAAAAGTGAACACCAATGCTCCTCGAAATTTCAGTTCACTTACGACACTTTAACTAAATTTTGAACTTACGGTCCAAAAACATTTCTTATATTCACGTTTTTATAGGTAAGTATAGTATTATTGTTTGGGTTTAAAAAATAGTTAAAGAGAGAAATGGGTATAATAGATAATTTGGTTAAGAGTTGGATAGTTTGTTAATGATGGGTTTGTGGGTTGGTGTAATTGTGAGATATATGGGTAGATATGTCATTTGTTTTTATAGTTATGAGGCAGTTGTGGTGTTATAATATCTGCATTTATTTCATTTATATAGAGAAAGCTTGAAAGAAATATATTAGGTCACTATTTTGGCTTGAGGGAAATTTGGACGAATTTTTTTTAGTAATTGCTTATATACTTCAACTTTTGATTTTAAATTTTGATAGGTCAAATCAATTTTGCAAAAATCCAAGGGAGGTGGAAATCCAGCTTATTAGAATTACGCCCATATTTAATATAAATAACCTATGTATATATTGTAATATTGTCTCAAAATTTCATAAAAAATAACAGTGGTGTCTCGCTTGGCACGTATTTGACAAATTAGGTAAACAATTTTTGTGGGTGTCATTTTTTTTTGAGTTTTTATCAAAAACTATCTCAAAAAGATGTTATTTACAAAATAAAAAAAATATGTAAGTTGTGATATACAAAACACTACTTTTCTTTTTTTATATATATATATTTTTTTTTTTGAGTTTTCAGTTAAAATAACTAATAAATGCAATTATCAGTTGTTTATAACTGATAAATGATCAAACAACTGATAAATTTATTTATCAGTTTTATAAAAAGTATTTTGTGCTTGATTTTTTTATTAATATCAGTTGTTTATAACTGATAAATGCATTTATCAGTTATTTGACATATACATATATAAAAAAAGTAGGTTTTTGTAATATTCAAGATGTTTTATGTAATATCCAACTTGTATAAATATTCATATTTAAAAAGTAGTTTTTGATTAATTCTCCTTTTTGGAGTTTTTACCTTCATCTATATTATAGTTATATTGATAACAATTTATATTAGAAATTTGAGTTAGAAGTTTCATTTTAAAAGAGACATGCTTGTATAAGAAAATGCTTAGGATATATTACCATCAACAAGTAAAGGAAACACTAAGATTAGAAAAAAAGTTTACGCAAATTTATTACCAGGTTGTCTTTGTATTTCTTAGGACAAGTTTCGTAATTTAAAAATGTGGTCAAAGATCAAATTCAATTATTTTCTCGCAACAAGGATATAGTTTTTTCTGTTTTATTTTAATTAATTAACTTTGTGATGCCCCGTTGAGTATCGACGGGTTATTCACTAATTTTTAAAATGGAAAAGTTACAATATTTTTTTACTCAATGAGACTTACTATCATATTATAACAACTCATTGAAATATTTCCTATTCAACTTTTTCTCTTATACTATATCTGATTTTTTATACTCACAACACAAGTCTCTTAACATTTTTCTTTAAGTTTCGTCTTCAATTTAAAAGAGGGTAATATGATATTTTGTCCCCATATTTAGGGATTGTACGCAGATATACCCCTCAACTCTATTTTACACACATATGCCCTCGTATAAACATTTAATTATGGAAAATATAACAAAAACTAACTTTTCGTCAAATATTTAACAAAATTGATGATTAGGATGATTTTATGTTAATTTTACACATATAATGTTGAACAATTATAGCACAGTTAGCACGGTTGATGTAGACGTGAAAGTATAGGGGTAAATTTGTAAATTACCAAAGTATAGATCCTGAAAATTGAAATGTTAAGTTGCACACACATCCCCATCTATAGTATAAATCACACCATTGTTTTGAACAGTGGTGTGAATAGTTCCATTCGCGAAAATGACCATTTTGCCCTCATTATTCATTTCCTTTCCCATTTCGCCCTTAAAAAAAAAAAAATTAATTAATTTAAAAAAAAAAATAGTTTTAAAAAAATGTGGCCTTGGACACGGGCATATTTAAAAAAAAAATTAAATTAAAAAAAAATTAAAAAAAAACAAAAAACGTGGCCTTGGACACGGGCTTAGGCTAGTCTCTTATAAACATTAACCTCAGTTCATAATAATAATAATAAAAAAAAACCTTCCTTCTTCATTTATACCTCTATCTCCGCCCCACCACCACCCTCACCCCCACAATGGCCATTATTCCCCATCCCTGCCCACCTCTGCGCCACCCCTCCCTTCCAGGTCACCTCTCCCTCTCTCGTCAAAACCTACACGATCCCCCCACTCTAATAATGGTCGTCGCCGCCCCTTCCTCCTCCACACACTGTCATTTTTGCTTCTTCTTCGTCCCCACGCATTCCACACTTTTTTTTTAGGCGAAAAGGGCAATGCCCCCTAAAATTTATTAAAAATTAAAAAGTACAATAATTAAAGAAAAACAGAAAATAAAATAAATAAACAGGTCAATCAAATTGTTTTAGGAATTCAAGGCCTTTTAGGCTTGATATTTTTTTATTTAACTTTCGATCCAGATTTTCCTCGTTTCCCTTTAACCTTTTGAAATTCATCTTCTTCACCGTAATAATCTTCAACATTATCGCCGTCAGCCATTGGAGCCCACGGATCAACATGAACTCCTCCAACAATATCCCCATAAGTGCAAGCATCATGATAAGCCGAAGGAGAAGTAGCAGAAAGACCGCCTTCAGGTTCAGAATCGCATTTTTCCCGAGGAATAAGAGCTTCTTTTAGGTTTTTTGGGTTTATAAATTCGGGATTAAAATATTTAGGATTTGGCATACGAGCAGCAGAGGAACGTAAGTTAGGAGCTGATGAAGCTTGAATTTGTCTAACCTTTTCCCGAACGAGATTTAGAGCTTCGCTATCCAAAGCAGGAGCCGTCATAGGGATGGATGGAGAGGCCGTAGACCCATTTTGAAAGGCCAAAGCCCCCATCTGGGCTCCAAGGGCAGCAGTAGCTACCAGAGTTTCATTGCCTGTATTTATATCAACAATAGCTGTGTCATCCAAGACTACCAATTCTTCACCTTGAGTGTCAACCGTTTCATTATGGGTATCTATATCTTCATAACCATTTTCGGCTGACTGCTCGTTAGAATGAACAATCCCCCCATCGAGATCAACAACCTCAGTCTCATGAGCACAACCATCACTTTTCGCATTATTCTGGCCATTAGATTTATCTTCTTGAGACGCCCCCTTGATAGGCTCAACATTCCCAATTGACTCTTTCACTTTAGTTTTTTCAACATAAATCATTTTCTTTCCCACATTGGCACCATTCGTTAGACCACCAGCATTAACCTCTTCCGGAGTCTCTTTTGCAGCCGTGTGGCCCTCATTCAGCACCTCCGCACTACCTCCATTAACTTCAGCCCCATTCTTCAAGTTTGGCTTCATAGGATGAAGGTAGAAACACTCATTCAGATCATGGCCTAACTTATAGCAGTGCTTACAATAGCTTGGGAGGTTATCAAACTCTAAAAAAAAATTTCGAATTACATAAAAAAAAATTGATTGCGAGTTTTGATGAGGCATAATTGCGAATTTGTAGATAGATTTATGAGTTTTTTTTTCATGATGATAGTGAATTGATGATCTTTGTTTTAGTTTTAAGTGACAATTTATTATTTTTTTATGGTGGTGGCGGCACAGTGGTGGCGGGGGGTGGTTGTGTATAAGGTTGAAGATAAAGGGAATATTTAAATGAGTAGGGTTTAATTAATAAAATTATTATTTATATTTTAGGGGATTAAGTTTCATTTTTTACACTTCTATCCCTTATATTTCTATGTCTAAATTAAGTGTGTCAACTGAGATATAATTGTTTCACGTGTATACGTAAAATTACTATAAAACTATTATAGTCAACAATTTTGTTAAATATTTGACGAAAAATTAATTTTAGTTATATTTTTCCTAATTAAATGCTTATAAGAGGTTGTGCGTAAAATGAAATGAAGTTAAATAGCATATATGCGTTCAATACCTAAATATTACCCCTTGCTTTACGAGTTTTGATATCAGTAGGTGTAGGTGTTACCCACAATTGATTGGTCCATGTGTATTTTAATTAGAAAATGACATTCATAAATTTAAAAAATGATACTTACATTTAAATGAATGTAGAAACTTTTAGTGAGCATTGAGCCATTTGGTTTAATTTTTGATGCATAAATAGAGAACTTTTTTCCAAATAATCCCGTTTTACTTTTTTATTTACGAAAATGACTTACTGTTCAAACTATTGCCCAGAATGTCCTCTTTTTTAAAACTCGCTACACCGTGTAGCGAGTTTGACTAGGGTTGGTCAAAACTCGCTACACCGTGTAGCGAGTTTAGGGTAATTAATTTAGGGCGTTGGAAAATTAATTAGGTCATTTAATTAAACTAAACTCGCTACACCGTGTAGCGAGTTTTGACCAGATTTTAGTCAAACTCGCTACACCGTGTAGCGAGTTCAATATATTCCAAACCCCTACATAACCCCCTCCGTCCGTCCCAACAAAACTTACCATTCTCTTCCTTTCTCAGCCCAGTTCTCCCTTTTCTTTCTTTCTTTCTTTCTTAAGTCCATCTTTCATCTATCTCTCTCATAATGGATCCATCAAAACCCCGCTGGTATCGTGGACGAAAACCTCTTCCAGTACAACCCGGTCAAACCTCCAATCGCCTATCTAATCTCTCTCAAATTGAACGAGAGTTTCAATCTCCACCGTCTCCACCGCCTCAAATCGAACGAGAGAGATCTCCACCGCGTCATATCATACCTGGTCCCGCTGGTGAAGCACAGTTAGCCATGCGTCGACATCACACCGGAAAAGCTCATGTCGACCCCCCGCTCAGTCGACCCAAGAGGCAATACGTAGAAAGCTTGAAGAGCCGGAGGACGATGATGAATTCCAGGGCAAAGCTTGGCTTTCTGCAATGGATTATCTCACTGGAGAGGGTACATTTTATCCGTTGAAAATGATCAAGGAGAAATGCAAACAACATGAAAGGGTGGAACAGGTATAATATTTTACATTAATTATAGTTAAGGTTGAAATTTACAATTAATTGGTCATAATATTTTTGTTCTATTAGGTTGTGGTTGTTGTCAAGAAGTGCACACCAACTGAGAATGGCTCTTTTCACGTGATTTTGAAGGATCCTACTGACACTATTGAAGCTTACTTAGGTGACAAAGTGTTTAAGCAAACTGAGGGCGGAAGTGACATTGGTGAAGGTGCTGTTCTGATACTTACTCAGATCTATATGAAATAAATGTATATCAAAAACTAAGTAATAATGCCGCAAATTTGAAATAAAACTTAAAAAAATAATGAACATTAAAATGAAATAAAATACCTGTAGAACGTTGAGAAATCCTCCGCACTGTCTCGTGTGAGGGTCTGCCGCACTACATAACTCTCGATACAGGAAAGCAAGCGCCGCACTCCCCATTGTACTCACGACCCTAGAAACATCCACTAGCGGCGGGAGATAACATAGCTTAACCTTGTTGTTCGTACGATCGGGCATGATCGTAGAACCCAAGGCAAGCAAGATATAAGCCCGTACGTGCGATCCACAATCTCGGAGCGGTATCATCATCGAGGTCACTAAAGCGTGGGAAACGTACGGTAATCCATCGGAGCTTGGTTGCTCCCATCTATATCTCCGTCTCCAGGGACGGCCCCTAAATACTCTGACACTCAGCCCTTGATCTATATGTCTGGAAACACATCATCGATATGACATCCCCATCAATCGGCAACCCGCAAATCATGCCGATATCCCTGTAGGGTGATCGTCATCTCACCAACCGGGAGATGGAACGTATGGGTCTCCGGACGCCATCTCTCGATCAAGGCCTCCAAAGAATGCAAAATCGTACCGTATCCGGCCATGTAGTGCACTCCACTAAATCCACACTGCCATCTCAATAATATGACGGGAGCTAATACAGGGCGGCAAGGCGGCACCATGACGAAAAAACGAGGGGACTAGAAACCGGCCACCGGACCAAATATACCTAGCCCTATGGTGCATGGCGGGTCGAAACGGATGTATCGATAGGCCGGGATCAATGAACGCTTCCATCTATTTATTTCAATATCAAGGTTGGTTATTGTTCTATAAGGCAAGAAAATAAATAAAAGAATACAAAAAATGTAATTACTAGTACGTGGCATTGTAATCCAAAGTTATCCCACACTTCCAAGAAGTGCCTGTGGGGAAGTTCTTGATTTCCGACCTATATACTAAGTAATACTTCAAGAGTAATCCTCATGCGGTTTTGAAAAATAGGATGAAGTTTTTTTTTTTATAAAATGTTTGAACAATAAATCATATTTTAAGGGTTTAGGGTTTGGAATATAAGTATATGAGATTTAGGATATTGTTATATGTATATTAATTCCTATTCTATTTTTCTATCACTAAATCATATTTTAAGGATTTAGGGTTTCGTGACGAGAAATTAGGGTTTAGGGTTTACAATATGGTATATATGACGCCTAATTAATTCCTTCGACGTCATGCCTCACCTTATGTACTCCTTTCACGAATTAAGGATTCCGTTCTGATTACCTATAACTTATAAGAGTCATTAGGGCACAATCCACTTGGACCTTGTTCGGACAAGCTCACGTTCCTATCTCGGTAATCAAATTTGCTATAATCTCACACAAGTTAAACTTTGTACTCCCTCCGTCCCAAAAAAATATTCAAAAAAATTTTCAAATTTGCTATTTATTTCTATTATGAGCAAATTTGCTATATACTCCCTTCTAAAATTTTCTAAAATGAATGACCCAATTTACTTTAAATTTGCTATTATTTTTTTTTTGATAAAAAATAAATAGACAGTTCATATAAATGGGAATAACAATCGGTCTAATCTATCCTCGATTAGTTTTCCGCACAAGATTTTTTAGTTTTATTATTAAAATATTTGAAATAATAATTTTTTCTCATCTTTATATTAAATAAATTAAAATCTGAATACATCAATTAATTATTCTCAACAATTAAACTATGTATAGGGCACAATTAATTCATCAGAAATAATATTTACATCTATATATTTAACAATAGTTCAACCAAAAATAAAATCCTAAATTGCAATGTCATAAAAAAAATCAAAAAAATTAGTCACATAAATGGGAATAACACTATTTCAACAACAAATCAACCAAAAAAAAATCATACAAAAAATAAAAAAAAATTCTTGGCATATAGAATTGTCACATAAATTCGGAATAATAATATTTCAACAACAAATCAACCAAAAAAACTAAATAAAAATTCAGAATTAAATAAAAATTAGTCAAGAAATTCGGAATTAAAAAAAAAATCATAAATTCGGAATAAAAATATTTCAACAACAAATCAACCAAAATAATAAAAAAATTCGAAATTAAATAAAAATTAGTCACATAAATGGGAATAACAATATTTCAACAACAAATCAACCAAAAAAATCCTAAATTGCAATGTTCTTCTCTTCTTGGCAATATAGAAATTAGTCACATAAATTCAAAATTAAAAAAATAAATCATAAATTCGGAATCAAAACTAAAATTCAACTTAATATAGAAATTTAAACTTACAATTAATAAAAAAGTTGAATTTCTTCACAAAATCCTTGGCTTGGCTCGAAGTGTTCTTCTTCTTCCTTGGCTCGGCGGCTATGGAGATGGAGTAAGTTTTTTTGTTTTCTTTGGTTGAATGCGTGAACTGAGAAGGGGTAAGGGTTTTAAATTGAACTCGCTACACGGTGTAGCGAGTTTGACTAAAATCTGGTCAAAACTCGCTACACGGTGTAGCGAGTTTAGTTTAATTAAATGACCTAATTAATTTTCCAACGCCCTAAATTAATTACCCTAAACTCGCTACACGGTGTAGCGAGTTTTGACCAACCCTAGTCAAACTCGCTACACGGTGTAGCGAGTTTTAAAAAAGAGGACATTCTGGGCAATAGTTTGAACAGTAAGTCATTTTCGTAAATAAAAAAGTAAAACGGGATTATTTGGGAAAAAATTCCATAAATAGATGTATCATACGATTTATTGTATGCATTTTAAGCTTTTATGTATTATTTAACTTTTTGTTAAATTAGAATATGAAAAAACAAAAAATCTGCTAAGACAATTAAGGAATACGGAAAAATTAAAGTTTAAAATATTACCCCCTCCATCTCACACACACTAACAGTCCATCCATCTGAATATTAAAACATGTTAATAATTAATTTGTCTTAAATTATACTCCCTCCGTCCCAATAAGAGCTGCCCATTTTTTGGGCAGCACGCAAATTAAGGAATTGAGGGGGAAGTAAAAATGATGTGAGTGTAATTTGAAAATAGGAGAGAGAATGAGTGGAGAGAATAGTAAATTATAATGGTGTTGTGAGTATTAAAATAATGGAGGAGAGAGAATGAGTGGAGGAAATAGTGAAGATTCCTTTGCCAAAAAAGGAAAGTGGAAGCTATTAACGGGACACCCAAAATGGCAAAATGGGAAGCTACTATTGGGACGGAGGGAGTACTCCCTCCGTCCCAAAATATTTGTCACATTTGACTTTTTTGTTGAACTTTGACCACAAATTTATGAGAGATTAATCATGTTCATGAAATTCTAAAAGTTGTTGTTGATAATATTATTAATGGTAAATCAATAGAAATTTTTAAAATTTCATGAACATAATTAAGTTGTCATATATTTGTGGTCAAAGTTCAACAAAAAAGTTAAATGGGACAAACATTTTGGGACGGAGGGAGTAAATTATAAGTTTACACCTTAAAATTAATTGGTACTAAGGAAATTGACCCATATTATTTTTATATTATATGCAAGGTTTGTCAATTTTCGGTGTTTGATAATATCTCTAACACGCCCCTCACGTGTAGCGGGCTTTCTGTCAAAACTTACAACGTGGACTTATTAATCGCGTGGCGCGTAGTAACATCGTGGGCCGTTATTCCTGCACGTGTAATGAACCTGGCTCTGATACCATCTTAAAGTATGAGATTCCACATTAAAACCAATTGATGATAAAGGAAGTGACCCATGATATTTATATATTAAAAACAATTGTTTTTAAGTTGAAAATTCAGAATTTAATAATTTGCATTATCATGCTAATCTTACTTATCTTTATTTATTATTCATTTACTTTCATTCTTTTTTTTATTCTTTTTTTGATTGCTATCGTCATCTGTGGTTGTTGATTTAAAGGATTTAATAATTTTAAACTATAATGATAATTATGAAATTGAGTCTATCTTTTTACTTTCTAGTAAAAACAAAAATAATAAATGATTTAATAGGTAAAAAGAGTCTTGATTGATATGAACAACCATTTTTTTAGTCAAATGAAAAATATTTTGTCATCTTCTAGAAACAATCCCCACAAAGCCAAAACTATTTGACTCATCTTTTCTTTCAATTTTATGAGTAATTTTGTTAAAAATAATTGTTAAATAATAATTTTAGTTTTTTATCAAAAAAATAATAATAATAATAAATTTTATAAAATATTAAAAAGCAATTAACCAATAAAATAAAAGTTTGAGACAGATAGAATACATTGTAATGTTTGTTAGCCATTGTGGACTACGGGAAAGGCATCTAAACATAAACAGACCGGATTAGTCACTAGTGGACTTCTTTGACCTTAAATAAAATTTATTTTTGTGATTCATATTATACTTAAATTTAAAATAATATTCTTTCCATTTAAATGACTTTGTATTTTCTTATAATTTAAAATAACTATATTTATTTTTAAATTAATTACTGATAACTATTAATATTTCAATAAATTCTAGTTTATTCCCTTCGTCCCATTAAAATTAAATATATTTATTTTATGAGTTTCCCATTAAAAACTACAATGACCTAAAATGGAATTTTTATTATGATTTTTTATTTAATAAAATCCAAATTTCTTATAATAATTTTTTGAGTAACTCTTGTGAAAAACTAGTTTTTTTCAAAATGTTATAAAAAAACTAGTTTTCAGAATTGTTCATCACTTTTATTAGTTAGACTTGGTACTTTAAAACTAGTTTTTTTTTCTTATGTTACAAAAAAATTAGTTTTTTACAAGATTTTGACTATTTTTTTAGTTAATAAAATTCACTTGTCATATTATAGTTAGTTAAATATGAGACGTGTATAATACGTTCAAAATAACTTATGAGCTTAATACAAAATAATTTTTAAAATTACAATGAAAAACATGGTAGAAAAAATTGAAAACGGTAAAAATACTTCTAAATATCGGTACGAATATGAATAAAAATACAATCAAAAATACAAACGTAAAAACACGTCATATTTAATATTTTATTTAGATAAATTATCATTTTATTAAATCTTAGTGTGAAAAGCATTAGTATATTCACAAACATTTATGCCAAAATCTTTAAAAAAAAAATGCGTTTTTTCTTAAGCTTAGAAAAAGCGTATTTTGTTTCCCCCACTAGCGCAGTGTTAGTGTAACAAAGTCCCAATTGTCAGTGTTAGTGTAACAAAGTGTCAGTGCATGTGTATTAAGTGCTAGTGTAAAAAAGTGTTAGTATTAGTGTAACAAAGAGCAGTGTTAGTGTAATAAAGTGTCAGTGTAAAGAGTGTCTGCATGTATATTAAGTGCCAGTATAAAGAGTGACAGTGTAAGTTTAGGATAAAAAGTGTCAGTATTATTATAAAAAAGTGTCATTGCGAAGAATATCAGTGCATGTATTATTAAGTATCAGTGTAAAAATAATTTTTCCTTAAGCTTAAAAAAAACGTTTTTATAAGACAAACTCAACATTTATATATAAACTATTCATTAGTATTATTTTGTTCTCACATACTCCTTCTGTCCCATAAAACATTACCCACTTTGCCATTTAAGGCGTCTCACTTAAAAGTCACACCCTAAAAAAAGAAACTTTTTAATACTTCTTTATGCATGGAACACATTTGTCATGCTCATAATAACTATCCATTTACTATTCTCTATCTCACTTTCTCTTTCCTACCCACTAATAACTCCTACTTTAATAACATTATTTTTTATTTTTGACGTAAAACAGTAAGTGAATAACATAATAATAATAATATGGGACGGAGGAAGTAGTCCTTATATTTCTTATAAAGTATAAAGTATGCTCAATAGACAATTATTGTCTAAATAAATAACTACTATAAATACTATTTTTTTACACTTTTTAACTTGAAATTTTCATGTTATAAGACAACAACAATAAAGCTTTAGTCTTAAAATAATTTGGGATCAATTAATATGAATCCTCCTATATCATCGTGTAAAAAAATAATAATAAAAAATAATAATAATGATAATAAAAAAAAAATCAACTCCCCACATTGGTTTTTGCCCTCCACTCCGGTCTCTTCAATGCCGCACTTTCATCCACTCCAAATAAACTCATATAATTTTAATCACTCTAATTCAAGTTTGTTTGGGTCTTTTCCTACCCCTCGTCATTTTATCATTTTTCCACTGTTTCGGCCACCTAACTGGTGCATCACTCGGTCTCTTTCTCACATGTCCAAACCATCTTAGACGATTTTTCTTCATTTTATCTTCAATGGGCGCAACTCCTACTTTACCTCTAATCACCTTATTCCCCAATCGATCATTTCTTGTATGACCGCAGATCCATCGAAGCATACGCATCTCCGCCATATTCATCTTATGCATGTGACACTGTTTCACGGCCCAACATTCGGTGTCGTAAAGCAGTGCCGGCCTAATTGCCGTGCTGTAGAATTTTCCCTTTAATCTATGGGGCATGCCGCGTTCACATAGAAACCCTGTGGCACTTTTCCACTTCAACCAATCTGCTTTAATCCTATGAGCCACATCTCCATCTAATTCTTCATCATTTTGGATAATGGATTCAAGATAGCGAAAAAACTCAGAATCTTAGACAATATTTCCATCAAATGTGACCGCCCCTGCCTCCCTACTTTCAATTCTGCTAAACTAACACTCCAAATATTCAGTCTTGCTTCTGCTCAGTATAAAACCTCGAGATTTCAAAGTATGTCTTCACAACTCCAATTTACTTTCAACACCCTCTCTTGTCTCATCAATCAGCACAATATCATATACGAACAACATACACCTTGGTATATCATCTTGGACTGGCCTCGTCAATTCGTCCATTGTCAAAGCAAAAAGAAAGGGGCTAAGTGTGGAACCTTGATGCACTCCAATCTATATAGGGAACTCTTCAGTCTCCCCAACACTAGCATGTATACAAGTACTAACTCCATTATACATGTCATTGATAATATCAATATACTTCTTTGAAACACCCTTCTTTGCTAATGTCCACCAAAGTACCTCTCTTGGCACTTTATCATACGTCTTCTCCAAATCAATGAAAACCATATGCAAATCTTTCTTTTGATCCCGATATTTCTCCATGGTTTGTCTCATAAGATATATTGCCTCCATAGTCGATGTTTTCGGCATAAACCCAAATTGGTTATTTGAAATATTCACAATTTTTCTGAGCCTTTGTGCAATCACTCTTTCCCAAAAATTCATAGTATAGCTCATTAGTTTGATCCCCGATAGTTGGCACAATCTTGGACATCACCTTTGTTTTTATACAAAGAGATCAGAGTGCTCTTCCGCCACTTCAATAGCATTGTGTTAACTATTATTATTTTTAATTAATTTTCAAAAATTAGTATTATAAAATAATATTTTAAATGATAATATTATTTTAAATTTTTGTATAAAATGGAGTTTAATACGTGAAATATAATACATTTAACATTTCTAAATGTACTATACGATTCAAGTAAAAAATATGAGTATTTTTAATTAAATTTGGTTGATATATGAAAAAGTCAAAATCTTGTAAATAACGCGTTTTTTGTGAGCTTAAAAAAAACGTGTTTTTAGAACACGTCGTCGACTCCGTCATCATAAGAGTGTCGTCATCGAGACCCAGCAAACAATTCACCGACGAAGTATCCGAGAACCCACCCAATTGAAGAAGCCGATTCAGGTTTGCTAGGAAATAGAAAAAGGCGTAAACGAATGTGTGCCCAGTTGCAGAACCACCGGACGGCACCCCTCCGCCACCGCCGCCGGGACTACCCAATAAACCCAAAGTACCGTCCATATCAAGATTTTAGACAGAGAAATTGAAAATTGAAGTTGCAAAATTGATGAGAAATTGAAGAAGATAGAAAGGGGAATTGAAGGTAGTGGTGATGGGAATGGTAATTGTGGGACTCATATGTCTGGTTTGTGCACCTCACCATCATAATCGTTTTCTCCTAAACTTGTCAGTGCTGATTATTGACAGGTTATGAAGCTCCAAAGTTGAGGTACGTTGTTTAACATTTACGCCGCCTTCCTCTTGCTCCAGTTCTTCTACCAAAATCAAGTGCCAGTTGGTGTATAATAGAGTGCCAGTTAGTGTATAATAAAGTGCCAGTAAGTATGTAATTGAGTGTCAATGCATTTGTCGAGTGTCAGTGCGTGTGTTTTTAACTGCCAGTGCATTTATTTATGAATGCCAGTGCTTGTGTTTTTGAGAGCCAGCAAAAATGATTACCAGTGTTTTTGAGTGCCAGTGTATGTGTTTTTGAGTGCCAGTGCATGTGTTTTTGAATGTCAGTGCATGTGTTTTTGAATGCCAGTGCTTGTGTTTTTGAGAGCCAGCAAAAATGTTAGTGTAACAAAGTGCCAGTGTTTGTGTAACAGAGTGCCAGTGTGAAGAGTGTCAGTTCATGTATATAAAAGTGCCCGTGTAAAAAGCGTCAGTGCTAGTTTAACAAAGTGTCAGTGCCAGTTTACACTGGCACTTTGTTAAACTGGTACTGACACTTTTTTCACTGGCACTTTGTTACACATGCACTGGCACTTTGTCACACTGACACTTTGTTAAACTGGAACTGGCACAAACGGGGAAATACAAAACACGTTTTTTCTAAGTGCAAAAAAAAAAAAATGCATTTTTTATAAGACCAACTCTATGAAAAATGACATTTTTGCAATTATTCGTAACTATGGATATTATAAGTGTATTAAACGTAAAAAAATAACTATCATATTAAAATAAAAAAATAAAAACTATTTACTCTCTACGTTTTATTTGAAAAGGCACAAAATAGGCTTTGCACAAGAATTAATAAAAATGTATAATGTAGTAGTGTTGTGAGTATTAAAAGTGAGACAAGAGAAAGAATATGAGGTAATGAATAGTAAATAGATATATATTGTAAGTATAACAAATGAGTCTCATGAATAAATGAATAAAGAAGTATTAAAATATTTTTAGCGGTGTATCTTTTTAAATGAAACACTTAAAATGAAATTTTGTTTATTTTCAAGTGATACGGAGGAGTACTTATTATTCTTTATTTCATTTTTTTTCCCTAAATTTAGTTTTTCATACACGTATCATAACGACGATCATTTGAATAACATTCTTCAATTTTGTAAAGTCAAATCTGAAACAAATGCAGGATGAATTGATTAGGCAAAACCTGAATCTAGTTTGGACAATAACATAAACATAATTAGCGGTCAAAAATATGGCTTTCCTTAAAAACCTCCATTATGTTCAGGGGAATCAACCTAAATTTGTTCGTGTCAATTCAACCGCGTACTAAGAGAAGAGAAGCCGTTACCAAAAAAATCTTTCTTTTTTCAACAACTTTTACCTTGAATTTGGTCAGATTCATCGCCCTTTCTCCGTCCTTCAACGCCAGAGGTAATCTTTCTTTCTTTCTCTCTCTTTTTTTCAATTTCATTCTTGAATTTTGTTGCTTTCAAGATTCTTTGCTTTGTTTCTTGATTTAATGTGTTTTCGTTTGGAGGGTTTCGGTCAATTTGTTTTTGTTGGATTGTAGTTGTAGATTTGATTTTGTTCCTTGACGTAGGCTGTTTTTTATTTTATTTTTCGTATGGTTATCGATTGAATAAATTGAGGGTTCGGCTTGAATTGGAACGTTGTATCGATTACATAATTTTTTATTTTTATTTTTTTTTTTGGGGGGTATTATCTTTTGAAGAAAATTTGGGTTGTTTTATTAATGAATGACTTAATCTGTTACTGCCTAAAATTTTTCTGGACATTCATTATTTTGGGACGGAGGAGCTAGATCTCTCTGGCGTTTTGAAGAAATTAGCAATCAACTCGTACTTTGTACTGGTTATTAGGGTCTGTGTTCTGTTTGAATGACTAAGTTGAATTGTATTGTATGATTACTGTGGGATATTTTATTGAATTCAATGTTGTGTTTGGTAAATTGGGTTTTTATTCGTGAGGGGGGGGGGGGAGAAATTATGTGTTACTTTTCTGATTTGATTCCAGTGAAAAATTGTAAAAGTAAGAAGGGAATGAGGCGATGAAAGATGGAAAACCATGTTTGTTCATGATTCCCTTTCTGTATCGTGCTTCATAACAATCTTTGTAAAACTTTAAGTGGTGCCTTTTGCATCGCAAATCTTAACTAGAAAATAAGCTGTAAAAGGATGTGAGAATGCTTTGAAGTCAATTATTATATGCCGAATTTGAACTGTTCCAATTTAGCATATCATTCAACTAGCAAACAATCTCTCTATTTTATATATAATCATAAGCAAACAACATCATGGTGTCCCCAAACCAAGCATATAGTTTAGAGACCTTGCACTGCGTTCAGTGATCATGTTTGTCTTGATCGAGAATCATCAGCATGATGGATGTCCTATGCTTTTTTTACAATGCTAAACAATTGATAGTTTCTCTGAAAGGGAATGTGTTGGGTGTGCATATTTTAACCCTCCTTGCCTTAGCTTTAATTTGATTTATACCATAACCTCATCTCTATTTTTTGGACTTTAGGCCCATATGTAATGAAGCTTAGACTTCAATTTTTTTAGTGCAAGTCCAATTTATAGAATAGGTTTATTTAGGCTTGAAGACTGCCAAAAATTCATTGGACGTGATGTTTCAAGTCAAGAGGTTTTGAAGTCATACAAAATCGCAGTTCTAGTGCAGACCCGCAATTATGAAACCGCACATAGCAAACCGCTTGTGCAAATCTTATCTTGAAACCGCACTAGTCAAACCGCATGTCAAACCTCATTTGTGAGACCGCGTCTCTTAGACCGCATATCACCTACCTCATCCAATAATATTCAATAATTAAAGACTTGAAGAGTTTGACCACTTTTGACTGAAGGATCCACATTAGCAACGTTAAGTCAACTGCAGGTTACATCACGTGACTAACGGTCATTCAGAATCTAGAAGAATTTTGAAAAGGTGACAGGTGTCCTTCATCCCAGAATGTAGCTGAGGTCCGTACAACCTTATCAACAAGTTCTGAACAAAAGGACAAAAGTGGACACGTGGATCAATCAAACCGCATCAGCACTGTACGTACTACAGCTGTACCAAACAGATACTTTTGGTACTTGGGTATAAATACCCCCACTCTTCAACATTTGAAGATTGATTGAGAATATTGATTTTAAGAGCTCTTTGAAGATTTGAAGATATTTCCCAGAAATTCATAATCCTTTGAATCTTCATCTTCAACCTTCATTCCTTCAAGAACAAATCTCCAGCCCAGAAATTCAAGCCTTGTAACACAAAGATTTACTGTGCTATATATCATACAGATTTAAAGAGCCTTGAATCTTGTTAAACACACACACATCTCATTTGATTAATCACGTAGATTAAATCATTTGAGATACACCGGTTATAGTTTAGGATTTGCTTCATTGTTTGGATTTTACATTTTAGTTTGATTCTTGTAATCTCTCATCATCTAATTTAAAATATAGTGCTTAGAAAATTCAAGACTAACCATCTTGGTAGTGGACGTAGATCATTTACGATTGAATCACTCCAAATATTGTGTTCTTTAATTTCTGCATTTCTCTTTACTGTTCATCATTCAAACTAATTTGTCTCATTTGTTTCATCTTTATAGGTTTTCCAGATTTGTGAATCGTGTTTAAAGTTAATCATTGTCAACCCTCATTTTACTCTTTTGTAAACCGCACTTCTAAATCGCACTCACTCTTAAAGAAATTCCGTTGTGCATTTTACAAACCTCACTTGCGGTTTTGATACACTGCATGAGTGGTTTTGCAAGCAAGAGGTTTCGTTTTCAAAAAGGGTCGAAAATTTTGTAACAGCTATTCACCCCTAGCTGTTTTTCACCCTTGTTGCCTCCTTGGGGACCAACAGAATGTGGACATCAAAGGACTATGCCAAGGTTTTTTGTTTAGTGCTGGGAAACTATCCTTACATGTGATAATTTTATAAGATGGAGACTTTTTCAGTGTTAATCTTAGGGTCATGTGTGTTATCTCCCCTTGAGCTTCTTAAGATTGTTTTTCATAAAAAAGAAGAGAAGGGGGGGGGGCATCTTGTTTGAAGAGCGACAAATGTGGTAAGACATTTTGTGGTAGCAATACTAATCCCCACCATAACGCTAAGCTAAAGCATTCGAGGAGTTTCTCAAGCCCATTTACATGTATGATTTGAAGGGTATAGAAACATGAAAGAGTTGTCTGAGAAATCATGGATATGCAAATGAATATGAAGCCATATTAGACCTGTAGTCTGACAATCTCTACAAATGAATTATACTCACCCCTGACCTTTGACAAATAGTTATCTTCTCTATGAATCAATGATTGTTTTTGGACGGTAGCGCTCCTCTTCCCATGGAATATCAAATTAAGAAACCGAGTCATTGCATTCCTCGTTTGTTCCAACTTGGAAAGGGATCAAACTTGAGATTGCAAAATTTGTAAGTTGCTGTGTCAAGAATGAGCTTTTCTTCGTCAACTGATTCAGCTTTTTTCTGAAAGTAAGAAATTCAGGCGCAGCTACAAAATGAGAATAAATAAAATAATTTAACTAAATATGAAAAGAATTTCAGCAGTAGAGATAAGTGAGATTGAAAAGTCACTAGGTGAGGAGGCGAGCAAACATAGCTTAACGGCCCTTTCAGGAAAGTGAAAATCTTAATATTGAATTAATGAATCTGTTAGTTTGAGTGATAATATTGAAGAATAGGATCATGTTTTACTCTAAAGTTCATAAGGCATATTCTTGTAATCAATATTTCAGCGACATTGAACATGCGCTGTTTTTTTTGGGGCTTTTTTTTTTTTTTGTTGATATAATGTGGTTTAAAATGCGCTTACTTATCCTTACTCACTTGATGCTCTCATTTTCATTGCTATTGTCAAGTTTTGATAGTTATTAAATTCAATCAATTCCCTTTCTATTCGAGTTATGGATGCTTAACTTCAAATTAGTAGAGCAAATCAACTAGGCTGATTCATCTTTCAACGAGATTACGAATTTGTTTTTTATGGCATATACTAGTATGTTTTTCCATTTATGGTTTGTATTGCATATTGGTGCAGGTAAAACTTATAGCTGCAAACAGCTTGGGACAAGTACAAGCTAATTGTAACTTCACCTCCTCGTGCTGAGACTGCCTTATGTTAGATTTTTATAGGAAATTATTTCCGTTGATTTATACCTAGATGTGGCCTTTATATGTTCTCTTAAACAAGCTTTTGAAAGCGGAAGAGCAAGAACTGCACGAACCAGAGGATGATAATTTGTCTATGGTTCAATCATATAACTTAAAACATTCATTGAGAAATGAGAAATCCAATGGTACATTCTTGGCCCAGTCACGCTTTGTGGATGTAAGTACATTTGATCTTTATTCATTCCTTTGGTCTTGTAGATTTTTCTATCATCTAAACTCTTTCGAATGACCTGAGTTCGAAAATAGACTTTTATTCTTTCTGAGTGCTCCTGTTTCTGAGAAATTCAATTTTATTTTCATAGTTTTGACTTTCTTTTCCTGCATCATTTAATTTTGAGGGGAATTTATGGTGTAGGTCCCACACATAAAACAATTACGCAACTGGGATTGTGGTCTTGCATGTGTTTTGATGGTTATAAGAACCCTTGGCATCAAAGATTATGATCTCCAAGAACTCGGAGAGCTGTGCGATACAACCAGGTGTCTTCATCATCTTCTTAGTTAATCTGTCAAACATATTTCAATGCTGCTTTCTGTAAGAATTTCTCTTTTATGTGCTTGCAAAGAGGGATGTAAGGTCTGAATTTCTGTCAAACATGAAACGTATGTATACTCCTGCAAACAACAGCAGAAAATACTAATATGACTGAAGTACTTCGTTTTTACTCGATGTCTAACATGTACTCCCTCCGTCCCATAATAAGTGTTGCACTTTCCATTATGGTCTGTCCCAAAATAAATGTCGTGTTTCAAATTAAGGAAAGGGTCTTGGAGCAATTTTATCATTGTACAAGCAATGTGCAAACTTGTAAAGCATCTTTCTTAAAGATGTTGACAAGTCAAATGCAACATTTATTTGGGAGGGATGAAGTTTTTCTTTTCCAACAAGTGAAATGTGAACCTGATTCTTTTAGGCCTTAAGATTTTTTTGGCAGAGTGTTGTAGACTAAATGTCAAAATTCGGGATTAGGACAACTTTATATACTTATGAAGAGATTACTGAACAATCTTGTATTTTTATGAGGACCTTACCTCGTAATTTGTACATACTCCCTCCGTCCCACTCGAAAGGGCACACATTTCCTTTTTTGGCGTCCCATTTGAAAGGGCACAATCCAAAAATGGAAAGTTTTTTATTACTTCTTTATTTGTGGGACCCACTTGTCATACTCTCACCATAAATATCCACTAACTATTCCCTACCCCGCTTTTTCTTTCCTACATCACCTTTCACTTGCAACATTTATTTCACTATACATTTTTTCTCTTTCCAACATCACTTTTCTTAATTCCCGTGCAAGGCACAAACTTTGCCCTTTCGGGCGGGACGGAGGGAGTAAGTATTTTGGATTAAATTGGGCCAACTAACATCTGATAGTTATACCTACAAAGCTTTTGGTCAAGATAGTGAGACTCTTTTGCAACTCATACTGGACACTTGGGCTAGAAACTTTTGAGACCTTAGGAAAGAAGTAAGCCATATTAAACCATTTTCTTCCTCTCCAGTCATAAGAAGTTTAAGTCATATACTGTTCCCCTTTTGTACCGAACTGTTGTTTTGGTGTTCCTTTGTTCATAATCTGTAAGCACAGTGGTATAATGGTGTAATATGAATGATGCCTTATGTGCATTCGGCTTCAAAATAGTTTTCTAAGAGTAGGTGCTTAGCAATGCACGGAGAATTAATTTTCTAAGAAGCATATGCACTAACATCATGAAGTTGAACTGTTAAAGGGTATTGTAAGCATGTTACACCACCCATGCAAGAAATTGGGATATCCTCCATCCCCTCCTTATTCATCTTTTAGTTTCTTATTACCTCTAAACAATTATTAATATTTATTATTTGCTCTTATATCAATCCACTAGTTCGCTTATTGATTTTGATTGGTTTGCACAAAATATGAGTACATGTTTATGTTGTTGCTGATTTGATGTAAGCTCTTTTATTGATACTCCGTATATAAGTTTGATAATTGAATTTTGTTATGCATATTTAGTGACCAAAAACTGGTGATTCCATACTGTAGGTAGGTAGTCCTCGGAAGGTTTCATGGGTTTTGGGTATAATATGGCGTTACACGAACCACCAAAGATTAATGAAAAAGAGGAGTGAAAGTAATGGACTAGTTAGCTAGGAGAGGGCAAGGAATGAGGATGAACATGGGGGAGAATGTTATTCTCTTGTTGTTGTTGTCTTAAATGGGCTATAGACCATATGACTCATTTTACTTATTTCACACACAATCTCTCCTTTTGAGCTTAACTAGGCCACGTGTCCAACCGCAGTTGGTCCACGTGCAATCCCACTTCCTAATCCTCCAATCCACTACTCCTATTAATTCCCGATTAGTTTGGTGAGGTTATCCCGCGGAACTTGTCCAATCACGTGGGAAAGTGGTTGAGGTAGGTTTGCGGTTCCACTAACAAAACGAGGTTAAAGATTGAGCACTTATCGCAATCTTCAAACCGTATAAGGAGAGTCTAACTTAATAATCTTGAATTGTATATCTATGGAAAAAGTGCATCCGCGGAACAAGGATAAACCCGCGGAAGAAGTGAATTTGCGGAACAAGGATGAGTCTGCAGAAGATAGATGTATCCGCGGTATAAAAGCAAATCCGAGGTACAAGGGTGAATCTGTGATATGAGAGTTAATCTGCGGAACCAGGGTGGGTTTGTGGAACAAAGATGAATCCACAGAAGAGAGATGTATTGCGGAAAGAGGCAACACGTGCAGGCACATGTTCATTATAAATGTGGAATGTAGGTATCCCACACATACGAACTCCCTTGTAGTAATGAAGGAAAGATTTATGTTTTAAGGAACCTAGTGTTTTTTACTGCTCCTTCCATCCCTAACTAAGTGTCCATTTTTCAAATACAACAACAAAGTCTTAGTCCAAAAATGATTTGGGGTCGGCTAACATGAATCGTCATATATGGAATTGTCAAAGAAAAGAGGGAGAAAAGTTTTATTAAAAAAAGTGTTTTTTTTTTTTACAAAGAGAGAGAGAGAGAGAGAGAGAGAGAGAGAGAGAGAGAGAGAGAGAGAGAGAGAGAGAGAAAAGAGAGAGAAAAGAGAGAGAAAAGTTTTATTAAAAAAATAGTCCAAAAATGATTTGGGGTCGGCTAACATGAATCGTCATATATGGAATTGTCAAAGAAAAGAGAGAGAAGTTTTATTAAAAAAAGTGTTTTTTACAGAGAGAGAGAGAATTTAAAAAAATAAATTTAAAGCTAATCAAGCAGAAATACTCCCCCCGTCCCAAAATGATGTTAATATGTTTATGTTTGTCCCGAAAAGATAGTCCTATTTTTAAAAAATTGTGGTGTTAAAATGATTGAATTTCCAAACTTAACCTTGTGATGATTCTATTGAAGAGTAATGATTGTTGCAAGAGAGAGTTTTTTGGGTGTAATAATTAGACCTCACTAGGTAGCTATGAAAATGAAAATATGTTAATATGTTTGAATAGTCAAATGGGACGGAGGGAGCAGTTGGGAAGAAATTTTGGGAAAAAATAGAAAAAATATTTTTTAAAAATCAAATCCCATCATCATGAATTTTCCCCTCCACTCCGTTCTCTTGTTGATCATCGTGTTCTAATTTACACTTCAAATCACAATTCATATGGCTAGATCATTTACGGTATTTATGTACATATGCTACTTAGAACTGCCTAAAAGTCAGTTTTCTGATATTTCTCTCAAAATTAAAAGTGGGTACTCATTTATGGTCGGATGGTGTACTAAGTTTTTATCAAAATAACATCTATATCTATATCTATATATCTATAATGACTCAAGTGCATAGAGCACTTGATCTCACTCATTTTCCCTCCAAAACTTGCATCTAGACAAAATAAAGACTAAGTACATTTTCAAACTTACATTAAATAGCTTCATTGAATACCTTCATTGAATGAATTACCCTCATTAATATGTATATTTATAACTACTTGTTAAGTTTAATAAAAAAATAAACAAAATTAACACAAATTGAAAATGAAGCTTCAATTCCGGTCAATTTGTATTTACACCACATTTTAATGTTCATAATTTTATACCTAAGTAATTTTTAAAATACTTTCTTTGAAATAGTTTTTTGCCCGTGCGTTTAACGCACGGGTGTAACACTAGTTATAATTAAAGTGTGTCGGATGAAATACGTTTTTAATAACCTCTTCATGTTGTCTTGATGTTTGCAGTATTTGGACAGTTGATCTGGCATATTTGCTTCAGAAACTTTCTATTAGCTTCTCGTACTTCACTGTAACTATAGGTGCAAACCCAGAGTTTTCTATGGAGACATTTTACAAGGTGATTTCTTTACCTAATTTGGTTATCAAGTTGAAGTACACAATTGCACTTAATTAGATTATTAAAATTTGCAGTTTCATTAACTCTTAAAGTATTACTTTTGTGAATCGTCTATCAAAAAAAAAAAAAAATCTGGATCCTTTTATGCACACCATTTGTAAAGCATGATGCGTTTAATGATATAAAATTATGTCATTTGGATTAGTTTTATATTATTGACACACACCAAGAAATTTACTTTTATGTCATTTAATTTCCAGGAGCAATTGCCTAATGATATAATGAGAGTGGATATGCTATTTCGAGGATCACCTGAAGCTGGCATAAATATAGAGGTAGAACCTATACATTTCTGGATGCATGCCTCTAATTTATATCTTATAAGAAATATGGTCAAGTGTACATCTAATTTCACATTCGGCTGACCTTATGCAGCATGTAGAATCTTTGCTTCAAGTTGTCCTTTATACAGGAGTTTTAAATTGGATCCTATTTGGTTTATAAATCTCCTTGAGCTGCAAATGCAGTTGGATTCACAGACAATACTTTCTTATTTTGTTTTTCTCTTACAAAATCTTAATATTTTCCGTTTCTTTGCAGCTCTTTCTGAATCATATCTTGCGTTTACTTTTTTTATTGTTATTATTTTTATTTTTCTTTATTTTTTTAAATAATAAAAAAATCTTGCATTTACTTTTAATCGCTTGAGACAATACGTTTTTCCTTGTTAACAGTGCAGGTCGGTAAATGAAAAAGAAATTGCCCTATTGATCTTGTCAGGAAAATATTTAGCTATCACTTTAGTTGACCAGTTCAAATTGAGGTAAATATAAGCTCCTTTCACAGTCCCGTGGTCCTTGTTTTGACATTCACTTGGGTGGAATGAATTTTTAACCAAATTAGTTGAAGATTATGCTGAAAGTAAATGTCTCTCTTTAACTGTTTTCTGATGCAGGCCTTCTTGGGCAGAAGATGTTTATAATCCAGACTTTTATAGCAGCAGTGGAGGCTATACAGGTGAGAAGTGATGTTTCTTCCTAATCTTTTTACCTATAAAAGCAATTTAAAACTTATTTTTTTGCTCATTACCACTAACTCAATAAGTGAGGGACATTATAGTCTTTCTGTCTGAATCTGGAAATATATTGTTCTTTGGAGACTTTGAGATGCTAGATTTTCCATAATAATTTTGAGGTGGTTTCTTGTAGCTAGAAGATGACAAGATGTCTTTTTTTATTTTTATTTTTATTTTATTTTTGCATTGCAACAGCAATTCTTATTAAAGACAAGGAAGTGAATACACCCATATTGGTCAACAACCAAGATAAGCAGTACTCCCTCTGGCCCAAAATGAATCAAATTTGCTCTTGATCAAGAGCAAATTTGAAAAATATTTGGACATTCATTTTGGGACAGAGGGAGTAGAAATAAATAAAAACACCAAAATGAACCTAAGCACCCAACAAACATCACAACCATGCCAGGACCAAGACTTAATTCCCTAGCAAAGAGCTATACCAAACTTCAATCGTTAAATGATCTACTGTAGCATATCCTTAGTGGAGGAAAACTGCAAGAGTTGACTTCAACCTGAGACAGTGAGACCTATGGATTTATTACCTTAAGCAAATCATGTATATATAATATCTCAAATAAGGGGTTCTTACTATCAATGTTACCGTATGGAATTTGTTGCAGAAGTTTCTATTGGCATAAGCAGCAGCTTCAATCGCCTTTGGGCTGTCTTCCCTTTTTTTGTTTTTTTCTCTCTTGTTCCCGCATTAACTATCTTTCATAAGGGATTGTTGATGGTGATGAGTTTTGATTTTACGGAGAATTGTTTACAATAGCCAAATGTCTTTTTTGATGTGTTAATTGTGTATTTTACGTTTCTGGTTTGAGAAAATGGTTTAATATGCAAAACTTGAGGTTTTAGTCTAGTGTGGCAAAGAGGGCAAGGAGGGGAATCATTCTTCAAAGTGTGCTGCAGTAGCATGCACTTGAACTCCCTTAAATAGGGTTTTGTTCTTTTGATTATTGCTTTGCAAATAAAATTGAGCAAGAGTGATATTAACTGCCTTATCAAGAATTGGTATGACTTGAGTGTGTTTGATAGCAAAAAAAAAAAAAAGTGGGAAAATTTATGTTGAACCAATATTCACCAGTTCTGAGGCAAATGCAAAGGTTAAATAATGGCTCAGTGCAGTTTCTTCATAATTTTTATGAAGGATAATACTATCCTGTTGTTGTATGATGATATTGGGACTATAACGAGTTTTAATCCTTCCTTTGCAGGCCACTATGTTGTAATCTGTGGCTATGATGCTCTTACTGATGTATTTGAGATTCGAGATCCTGCCAGCTCTAGGTAATCTCCCGTTTCTCTGTCCTACATGCACAAACTTTTCCCTATCCCTATTCTTTTTGGTTCTCTAGTTGATTTTGCTTCAACACGAGTAATTGTGTTTAACATTTTCTCGGCTGGTGTTTTGAGATTCAATGTTGAGCATTTTGTAAATCATTCAATTTTATGCAGACAGCGGGAGAGGATCACGTCCAAATGTTTGGCAGATGCTCGCAAATCCTTTGGCACTGATGAGGATATTCTCTTGGTAAACAGAAATTGTCCATCTTTTCTAATAATGCATGCTCACTCTATATAAAAATTCCTCCGTCCCATAGCAAGTGTCGCAGTTGACTTGTCATGTCAGTGTTTTAAGGAATGTGCTTTACAGTTGTACATTGGTTGTACAACTATTTCCTTATTTGAAAGCGTGACACTTGTTTTGGGACATAACAAAAGGAAAGTGTCACAATTATTATGGGAGGGGGGAATTTTTTTCCAACATTAATGTAACTTGTTGTTTCTTGGTTACAAATTGCAGATATCAATGGAGAATGAAGGAAATGTAGAAAGGTCTTAATGAGGAGGTTGTTGACCTGTATCTTCTGTACGTGATTGACCTGGTTGAAGTATCAGGTGCACACGGTATAGTTTCCTTGTGTTGTACTGTACTACCTTTAGATTGATATACAGTATTGAAGGGGTTTTAATCTTCTAAATACGTGAAAATGATGGAAAAGTTGATTCTTGTAGTTGGATTGATTCTTATTGAATAAATATAGCATACAGATTCTTAAAGAGTTCAGCATTGGGTATGTTTTACTTCGCTCAGATTCTTAATATCTACTCCCTCCGTCCCACTTCAAGGTTCCATGGGTGGGTTTACACGCTTTTTAAGAATTTTTTTTAAAGTGGGTAGAAAATTAGAGGAGAGAGAATGTAAAAGTTAAATGTGTGGTAGGGAATAGGAGAGAGAATATAAAAGTTAAAAATATTTAATAGGAAAGAGAATGAGTGAGAGGAATAGTAAGTTAATGATTGGTTTTTTTTGTAAATATGTTAATTTTATAAGGATATAATGAATGGTTTTTTTGTAAATATATGGAGATGATAAGGGTATAAATATATGAAAAGCTTTTGATTTAAGAAAGGGAACCTTGAAGTGGGACGGACCAAAAGGGAAAGGTGGAACCTTGAAGTGGGACGGAGGGAGTATAAATTTTTAAAATCTATAAATATATTAAAGCAAAGTCGTTTTTAAATTTGGCAAATTAGAGCCCAAAAATGTCACTATCAAGGAGCTAAAAATGAAAATTGATTAAATACATGGTTTTAGCAAATGGTTTTGGCAAATGGTTTTTGAACATGGGTGGAGAGAAAGGAAAAAATGATCTATACTACTCACATTCTTTACAAACTTTTGGAAATGTGCAATATTTTTTTCTTTTTCATTAATTAATCAACACTAGGTGTCTAGACTAGATTGCACTATTTGAACGTTTTCTAATTATTTCTTTAAAAAATAATTGTTTAATTAGCTTTAAAATTTATTGTTTTTAATTCAGAAAAATTGAAAAAAATATCTCATTTTTAGTCTAATAAACTCATTAAACAGTTATAATCTAAATATATATTCTTAAATTTTAGACTAAATTTATTGTTTTCTAATTATTGATTAATAAAAGTTTTTTTTTTGTATTAACGATAATTTTTAAATTTAGATGTGGATATTTTTTTTTTCACTTTTAGTCTAAATTTTAAGAATATATATAACTACTTTTCTTATATTTTCGAGATAGCTGAACATTAGTTAGACATTTTTTTATTTTACTTTTGTCAAAAAAAAAGAAGAAGATTTTATTTTTTAAAAAATTAAAAAATTGAAGAATGTGAATATAATATAGGTGACTATAGGGAGGGCCAAGGGGGGTAAGGGAAGTTTTGGAGGCAAAAATTGGGTACTTTTTATTTAAAAAATAAATTCATTATGTTATATAGTAATTACTATTAATGCATGTTTGTAGGCTTATAGATCCGGATTATTAGGCTTAATAGTTGAAAATCTCATTTTGCTTAAAAAAAAATACCGCTACTACTATAAATAATAATTCTTTCTTTCTTAAAAAAAAGCATATGAATTTTTACTTTCAAAAAATAAATATGAATGATTGAAAAAATAAAAGAAAAATGTTCAGGATTTCAAATTTAAGCAAATAAGATGATATTGATTTATTGATTTATTTATTTGTTTGAAGCAAGAAGATAATTTAATTGAGAAAATAAGGTAAGGAGATAACTGCTCTTTTCAATAAAAGTCATACAATTAAAATGGTGATAAGTGCCTGCCTTAACTATTTTCTAATACGTAAAATCTGGGGAGAAACGCGTTTCTCCATAATTTATGGAGAAATGGGGCCCGACTTGTCGCGCGACAATGAAGGCCAGAACACGTTTCTCCATAAGTATGGCACGACTCTTTTTTTTGGATATCCGTCCCAAGGCTTCTGGATATCCAGAACCTTATGAAAGTGATATCCAGAATCAAAAATCTTGGTCTTGGCCTTTGCCCCAAATCTTTTTTTCTGGATATCCGTTCCAAAGCTTCTGGATATCAATATTCAATGTTCTGGATATCCAGAACCTTATGAAAGTGATATCCAGAATCATAAATTTGGTCTTGGCCCCAAATCTTTTTTTCTGGATATCTGTTCCAAAGCTTCTGGATGTCAATATTCAATGTTCTGGATATCGAAAACCTTATGAAAGTGATATCCAGAATCATAAATTTGGCCTTTGCCCAAATTTTTTTTCTGGATATCCATCCCAAAGCTTCTGGATATCCAGAACACGTTTCTCCATAAGTTATGGAGAAACGCGTTTCTCCTGAGACCGACTCTTTCTAATAATATCATTCAAGAAATAAAAAAACTATTTTCTAATATTATCAAAAGATTTTCCTTCACATTTTTTTTTAAATCAAAACCTTCTTACTCTGAAAATTATAAATTTCACTAAACAAACTTATTTCTGAAAATTGAAGAATTTCTAGGCTCAAAATTGGAAGCTACTTTTTTATTCTTTGAACTTAGCTACTTTGTTTTGTGTTTTTTAAACGATTTTTAGCTACTTTGTTTAAAAAATAAAATTCTTTATTACTTGATCATTATTTTTTAATTTATGATGACATATATTTTTTTATAGAAATAGAGTATTTCGTTTTTTTATTTTGTAACTTCATTCAATGCTTTGTTATCATAAAATTAAATAAAATTTAAATATAAAATAATAATTTTTAAAATGATGCATTAATTTTTTTAAATGGTTACTAATATAAATAATATTTTAAAATAAAAAGTGATCTTTTTAATGTGAAAATCGATAAATCGAGAAAACTAAATGGGGGGATGGAGTCATGACTTTATTTTTTAGTTTATAGACATAATTTAGGGGTGATGTACTGACTATGAGGAAGAAGTTAAATTTCTCTTTGTGTTGAAAGTAAAAAGTATCATTAAATGTGAAGATAATTTATTTGAAGCTGATTTGGGATATTTGGGTGACAGATTGAAAGTTGTTCACAAAATCTTGCTAACGAAATTAATTAACGATATTTATGATAACATCTATAATGGACTCAATACACTCTAATTAAAAACAATAATAAAATTATTACATTTACGATTTTGTAAGTAAATTTTTGTAATTATTTTGTGTCCTTACTATTACCCAATTAGTATAGGGGAGAGAGAAAAAGGTTGGTTAAAAAGAAAGTGAAAAAATGTTTTAGAAAATTATAAAAGGTGATATGTGATTATATTTTATAAGCTTCAATTTCTTCGAGCAAGTCTTTATTTTTACTCTCTCTATTTTAAAATAAATATAAAAAAAATTAGATTTTCTCTTAATTAAATAGCAAATTTGAAAAATTATTGAACATTCATTTTAGAGATTTAAAAAGGTTTGCATGCATACTTTCGGAGAGAATAGCCTACTAGGTGGATTTTCTTTATTTTTTATTGAAAGTTATCTTGAAAAGTATTGATTCGAGTAGAAGTGAAACACTATTTGGTGGAAAAACTGTTGTCGGTGGAGATGATAGTTCTTCAAGTGCTAAATCTACTACGAATGTTTTGTTTCAGAAAGTATTTCGAAATGTTTAAGTAGTATTCACACTTTGGTCTTTCGATTAACTATTTCAGTACATACATAGTACATACATGACTATATATAATGGCCGTGCATCGCACGGATTTGTTACTAGTGTACATAAAAAGGAAGTTTCTTGTTTATTTCGACCCTTTTTTGTAGTAAGATTTGCAATATGATATTATTTTGACCTCCTTTATGCCAAAATTTCAAATGTTTTTTTCTTCATTTCAAACCCTTTTTTTTTTTTTTGGTACTATAAAAAAGAAGGGAGTATTTTCCAAATTAAGTATTGTGACGTGAAACAGCTAGTTAACGCATCATATAGACGTATGCTATTTACCGAATACTCCAAAACAAAACATTGAGAATTGTACGCACATGGAGTAATTTTTTTTTAAATGGGATATTTATCCATATCTAGTACTAATAAGACTCCGTTAATTAATAAATATTATTATATTTAATTTTTTAAGGTTCTCTCATCCCAAATCAAAATCAGAATTTTACTAAAATCACGTACACTCGAAACTCAAAGTTCAAATTAAAATTCTTTATAAACTCATTATTCATTTGATCCGCTCTTATACCTTTAGGTACAAGGAAGGACTGGTTACTAATTTTTTTGTTTTAAAATAATTTATTTTTTATAAACCCAACACCCATTTGATTCACTTTTATACCTTAGATTTAGATATATGACCGTATTATTGATTAATAATTTTAAAAAAATTATTTTTTTCTAATTTTATATCTTAAGTATAGGAGCGTACTGATTAATAAAATATGAAATTTTTTATTATTTGTTAAGAAACTGTGAAAATTTATATAAAAAAATACTCCCTCCGTTTCAAAATGTTTATCCCATTTGATTTTTTTGTTGAACTTTGACCATAAATATATGACAATTTAATTATGTTCATGAAATTTTAAAAATTTCTATTGATTCACCATTAATAATATTATTAACAACAACTTTTAGAATTTCATAAACATGATTAATCTCTCATAAATTTGTGGTCAAAGTTCAACAAAAAAATCAAATGGGACAAACATTTTGGGACGGAGAGAGTACTACATATATAAGATATAAGAATAATTTTAGTTTTATACCATATACTCAATCCGTCTCATTAATAACTTCACTTTTTGTCAAAACGGATGTCCCGTTTAATGTTTCACCTTTCCTAAAATTGCAAAGAATTTTTACTATTCCACCCACTCATTCTCTTTCCTATTTTACTATTACACTCACAATATTTTTCAAATTTACTATTTCCTCTACTCATTCTTTCTCCTATTTTACTATTACACTCACAACATTTTTTTCACTCATCAATTTTCTTAATTTGCATGTCAAAATCAAAATGATGAACTTATTATTGAAACGGAGGAGGTATATAAGATCGGAAAAGTAAGCGTGATTTTATAAGAAATTTTCAATTTTGCTCGAATTGTATGGACTTTTTAGTCTGTCAGGCCCTAGGATCCGAAAGCCCATAAATAATATCGCAAAACTTATCAAAATTAAAGCTTTACGTGTTTTGTACATTATTTCTTGTATAATTATATAATGATAAAATAGTACAAAAAAAATTTATTTTAGTTTTTGTAATATATACTCCCTCCGTCCCATCCAAGTGTCACTTTTTATCCAAAATGGCGTCTCGTTTAAAGCGTCATCTTTCCTAAAAAGGAAATGTTTTATTAATATTCTATTATCTCATCCACTATTCCCTCCACTAATTCTCTCTCCTCTACACTCACAACACTTTTTAAATTTACTATTTCCTCTACTAATTCTCTCTCCTATTTTCAAATTACACTCATAACATATTTTCTTCCCATATTTTTCTTTAATTTGCATACCACCCCTAAAAGAGTGACACTCTTGGTGAGACGGAGGGAGTTATATTTTGTTTGGATTAAAAAAAGTGACAAATGATTATGAAATGGAAGGTAAGACTACATTTAGCAGTATTTGAGGTTAGTGGAGGGACATGATTCCAAGAATTATGTCGTGTATTGGAGTTGGCGGACATGAAACATGGACATGGTCCCTCGTAGGGATGGCCAAATCGGACCGGAACCAGACCGGAATCGGAAAATTGGATCGGAATCGGCTCGGAAAAGCCCGGAACCGCCATGAACCGGGGAGAAAACCGGAATCGGGGTAACCGGAACCGGTTTGGAGGCGGGCCGGTTAAGGTTCACCAAATTGGTGAACCGGACCGGAAAAAGCCCGGAACCGGACGAAAATTTGTTGTTTTTCAATAGAACCGGCCCGGAACCGGACCGGAAAAGCCCGAAACCGGACCAAAACCGTGAGAAAACCGGAACCGGATAACCGGAACCGTGAGAAAAGCGGGCTGGTTAAGGTTCACCTCCTCGCCGAACCGGAACCGGCGGTTCAAGACCCGGAACCGAAATCGGACCGGATTTGGTCATCCCTAGTCCCTTGTTTATATTGTTTATAAGACAATTAGTAAATGCTCGTGTTTAAGGTCATGTAATTTTTTTTTTTAATTTTTTTTTTTTGAACTTTTTGTTTTAAAATTTTTTTTTAAGGGTAAAATGGAAAAGAAACAATTGTATAATAGCAAAATGAAAATTTCATTATTTAAAACTGTTTATACAACTGTAGCAAACCCCTCCGTTTATATTGTAGATTAGGGATGACCAAATCCGGTCCGGTTCCGGTTTCGGGCCTTGAACCGCCGGTTTCGGTTCGGCGAGGAGGTGAACCTTAACCGGCCCGCTTTTCTCACGGTTCCGGTTATCCGGTTCCGGTTTTCTCACGGTTTTGGTCCGGTTCCGGCTTTCGTCCGGTTTCGGCAGTTCTATTGAAAAACAACAAATTTTCGTCCGGTTCCGGGCTTTTTCCGGTCCGGTTCACCAATTTGGTGAACCTTAACCGGCCCGCCTCCAAACCGGTTCCGGTTACCCCAATTCCGATTTTCTCCCCGGTTCATGACGGTTCCGGGCTTTTCCGAGCCGATTCCGATCCGATTTTCCGATTTCGGTCCGATTCCGATCCGATTTGACCATCCCTATTGTAGATACATTCAAGTTATGCCTTGTTTCTCCCGGTAGTGATATATGGGAATAGTTTTATTATTATAATAATAACTCCTATCTTCTTAAAAGTCTCACAACTTGTTATATACTGTAGAGTGTAGTGGAGATATACTCACCTACTTTTATCAAATTATACATTTTGAGTTGAATATAAAATTAAGAAAAAATTATTAGTGAAGTACGTATTTATATTGCAATTATGAAAATTAAGGTAAAAATAATTTTAAAAAAGTGAAATAGTGAATAATAAATGAAAATTTATTATAAATGTGAAAGTGAGTCTCATTAATTAAAAAAGCATTATAAATTTTCTTATAATGGAAAATGTAAATTCAAATGAGATACTTTTTGAATAAAAAAAAGCTTAAGTTCAAATTAGGGATGGCCAAACCGGATCGAAACCAGAAAATCGGATCGAAAAAGTTTGAAACCGCCATGAACCGCCACGAAAATTAAAACTAGGGTAATCGGAACCATTTTGAATAAGGGCCGGTTAAGATTCACATAAATGATGAACCGGATCGAAATCGGATCGAAAATTCCTTGTTTTTCAATAATTTTTAGCTTCATTATTCATTATTGACTGAAACCGTACCGGAACCACATCGAAAGCGGAACCGAATTGTGATAACCGAAACCGAGGTAAGCAAAAACCGATTAAAATTCACCCTTTTGCCAAATCAAAATCAAGCCCGAAATCGGTTCTAATCATCCATCCCTAATTCAAATGAACTTAGGAATTAATTAATCAATCACGTCACTTAATTTTTTCGAAAGACAAGGCCTACAAAGAATCTATACAGAACATGCTTAGATTGACAGATCGTAATCCCATTATTCTTTATTTAGACTACCCACAATAATGGTTTCAACTAATTTTACATTTTATTTAACCATTTTAACAATTTATTTCATTCAACTCACATATTAAATATCTACTTCATTTAACCACCTTACAATAGTTGAATTAAATTAAATTTCAAATTTCTCCAACTCATCATTCTATACCCACCACTTTAATTTTATTTATATTCTCTATTTTTATGATTAGTAAAATAATACTCCCTCCGTCCCAGATCGAGGGTTTTACTTTCCCTTTTGATCCGTCCTAGACTAAGAGTTTCTTTCCATAAATGTCAAGTTTTTTAATATATTTATACCCTTATCATCTCAATATATTTACAAAAAAATCATTCATTATACCCTAATTTTAACATATTTACAAAAAAAATCAATCATTAACTTACTATTCCTCCCACTCGTTCTCTCTCCTATTAAAAAACCAATCATTAACTGGTATTTTCTACCCTATATTACAAAAAAATCATTCATTATACCCTTATAAAGTTAACAGATTCACTAAAAAACCAATCATTAACTACTATTCCCTTCCACATTTAACTTTTATTCATTTTTTAAAAAAAATTCTTAAGAAGCATGAAATTTACCCCGATGACCCTTGGTCTGGGCCGGAGGAAGTAATTATTATTATTTATAATTAAAAAAAATATTTCACACTTAATTAATTTTTTTTGCAATTAAATAATTAGATAAATGACGATAATTATTATTAAAAATCATTAGGATTTTTTGGGCCGGCACGGGGATTAAGGAAAAGGTAAATGTTGTGAGTGTAATTTAAAAATAGGAGAGAGAATGAGTGAAGGGAATAGTAAATTATAATGGTGTTGTGAGTATTAAAATAATGTAGGAAAGAGAATGAGTGGAGAGAATAGTGATTTAAAGTTTCCATTTTAGACCGTCCTAAATCAGGTGGGATGCTCAAAATGGAAATAAATCCTAATTCGACCGGGACGGAGGGAGTATATTTTTTTGGATTAAAAAAAGTGACAATTGATTATGAAATGGAAGGTAAGACTGCATTTAGCAGTATTTGAGGTTAGTGGAGGGACATGATTCCAAGAATTATGTCGTGTATTGGAGTTGGCGGACATGAAACATGGACATGGTCCCTTGTTTATATTGTTTATAAGACAACTAGTACATGCTTGTGTTTAACGTCATGTAATTTTTTTTTAAAATTTTATTTTTTAATTATTTTTTAAGAGCAAAATGAAAAAAAGACAATTGTATATGAGCAAAATGAAAATTTTACCACTTAAAACTGTTTATACAACTGTAGCAAACCCCTCCATTTATATTGTAGATACATTCAAGTTATGCCTTGTTTCTCCCGGTAGTGATATATGGGAATAGTTTTATTATTATAATAATAACTCCTATCTTCTTAAAAGTCTCACAACTTGTTATATACTGTAGAGTGTAGTGGAGATATACTCACCTACTTTTATCAAATTATACATTTTGAGTTGAATATAAAATTAAGAAAAAATTATTAGTGAAGTACGTATTTGTATTGCAATTATGAAAATTAAGGTAAAAATAATTTTAAAAAAGTGAAATAGTGAATAATAAATGAAAATTTATTATAAATGTGAAAGTGAGTCTCATTAATTAAAAAAGCATTATAAATTTTCTTATAATGGAAAATGTAAATTCAAATGAGATACTTTTTGAATAAAAAAAAGCTTAAGTTCAAATTAGGGATGGCCAAATCGAATCGAAACCAGAAAATCGGATCGGAAAAGTTCGAAACCGTCATGAACCGCCACGAAAATTAAAACTGGGGTAATCGGAACCGTTTTGAATAAGGACCGATTAAGATTCACATAAATGGTGAACCGGATCGAAATCGGATCGAAAATTCCTTGTTTTTCAATAATTTTTAGCTTCATTATTGACCGAAACCGTACCGAAATCACATCGAAACCGGAATCGAATTGTGATAACCGAAATTGAGGTAAGCAAAAACCGATTAAAATTCACCCTTTTGTCAAACCGAAATCAAGCCCGAAATCGATTCTAATCATCCATCCCTAATTCAAATGAACTTAGGAATCACCAAAGGTCTCCTGGCCTGATGGTATTGTAGTGGCTTCCCTTCGGGGAGGTCACGAGTTCGATTCCCCTTGGGGGGAATCTTGTGGTTTAATTCTTTCCTAGGGTTTCAGAGCCTCGAGTCCCCTGGCACATCCGCGCAGTTAAGGAAGCGCATTGCCGGGCTTGCACTCGGTGTGGGGAGTTCGAATCTTGGCAGTGAGCACTGGAGGCACCCAAATGGTGTTGTAAGAGTGATGTAAGTGCCACTTTGGCGGGAGGCAAATGGGCGGCCATTTGGTGATGTAATAGTGATGCAATTGTCTTGTAGGAGGGCTCCTTGGGGCCTCGGAGTATAAGGGAGTGCCGCCACCCCCAGGTGTATAGGGCACATCCCGCGATTTACCTCCGCCAAGGTATGCGAGGCCAGACGCATGGTGGTCAGGGATTAGTCCGGCGACTGGGAACCTGGATATCAAAAAAAAAAAAAAAAAAAAAAAAAAAAAAAAAATGAACTTAGGAATTAATTAATCAATCACGTCACTTAATTTTTTCGAAAGACAAGGCCTACAAAGAATCTATACAGAACATGCTTATGCTTAGATTGACACATCGTAATCCTCATTATTCTTTATTTAGACTACCCATAATAATGGTTTCAACTAATTTTACATTTTATTTAACCACTTTAACATTTTATTTCATCCAACTCACATTTTAACTATCTATTTCATTTAACCACCTTACAATAGTTGAATTAAATTAAATTTCAAATTCCTCCAACTCATCATTCTATACCCACCACTTTAATTTTATTTATATTCTCTATTTTTATGATTAGTAAAATAATACTCCCTCCGTCCCAGATCAAGGGTTCTACTTTCCCTTTTGATCCGTCCCAGACTAAGAGTTTCTTTCCATAAATGGCAAATTTTTTAATATATTTATACCCTTATCATCTCAATATACTTACAAAAAAATCATTCATTATACCCTTATAATTTTAACATATTTACAAAAAAAAACAATCATTAACTTACTATTCCTCCCACTCATTCTCTCTTCTATTAAAAAACCAATCATTAACTACTATTTTCTACCCCATATTACAAAAAAACCATTCATTATACCCTTATAAAGTGAACAGATTCACTAAAAAACCAATCATTAACTACTATTCCCTATTCCACATTTAACTTTTATTCATTTTTTAAAAAAAAAAATTTAAGAAGCGTGAAATTTCCCCCGATGACCCTTGGTCTGGGCCGGAGGGAGTAATTATTATTATTTATAATTAAAAAAAATATTTCACACTTAATTAATTTTTTTGCAATTAAATAATTAGATAAATGACGATAATCTAAAGTAATATAAAAGGAGCACAGCCTTGGAGCCAAAACGAGGGGCATTTTAGTAATTTCACTCAGTGGCATTTTGGCAATAAACAAGGCTGAGAGACACGTGGCAAGCGGGTACTGGGCGCGTGCGCCACACGCGCCGACAGCGGCGCGTGAGACGCGTAATGATTTTTTTTTTTTTTTTAAAAAAAAGTGACACGTGTCACACTCTGATTGGACCGTTTTATTTCAGATTTTTATTTTTCCACCCCTTTTTTCGACCTCAAATATTTTATAAAAAAAAAAATTTTTAAAAAAAATTTTACACCAAAATTCATAATTTTTTTTCCTCTTTAATTAGAGACTAATTTCATTTAATTTGGACACAAAAAAAAAACCTTTCTTAAATATAAATTTCTTAATTATCCTTTCTTTATTTTACTTTTTAAATTTTCAATATATTTTTTTTGAAAATACATTAAGTTTGAAGTATATTTTTTTATTATAAATGATGATAATAATAATCATAATTTTACTTTTTAAATATAAATTATTGTTTTTAATGTTAGTTCCTTCCTTTCAAATTTTGACATTAATTTTTTAAACATATTAAGTAATATTGTATAAAATATTCCTTTGAACGAATATATTAATTTATTTTTTTCCCGAAGTAGTATTATTTTGTAAAAATTAATGTTTATAATGTTCGTGTTTCCGTGTCTGGAAAAAAATATTAATTTTTGAGACAAATAAATTCATTGAGGCAAAGGAAGGAATTTTTTTCTTTTATATAGAAAGTAGTATTACTTATGAGATGAAAGTAATATTCATTTTTCAATTGAAGGAATATTTTTTTCTTAAAAAGTTGAATTTTTTTAAACAATATAGAAAGTAGTATTAATGATGGGACGAACGTAATATTCATTTTTGAATTGAAGTAATTTTTTTTCCTTACAAAATAGAATTTTTCTTTATGTCCAAGAAAAATTAACATTGCTTCCTTTGGCTCAATCAACAATTTAAAAAATAAGACTACGTTATTCTCCTAAAAATTTATGTCATATTTTGAAACGAATGCACTAACATTACAAACATTAATTGCAGAGGCGAATGAAGTATTATTAGTTTTTAAAATATTAATTGGGATAAAGGGAATAATGATCATTTTTTTGGATTAAAAATGTTGTATTATCTTTGGGTTATTCATTTTGAATCGAAAGTAATATTCATTTTTGAATTGTTTTAATGTTAGTGGCTTTTTTTCAAAATATGACATTAATTTTTTAAACAAATTAAGTAATAGTTTATAAAATATTCATTGGGACGAAAATAGTAATTTTTTTCCTTTACCTGAAGTAGTATTATTTTGTAAAAATTAATTTTTATAATGTTATTTTCTTCATCTCAGAAAATTAATATTAATTTTGTAGACAAGTAAATTCCTTTAGGCAAAGGAATCTATTTTTTTTTTTTTTAGATATAGAAAGTAGTATTAATTATGGGATGAAAGAAATATTCATTTTTAAATAGAAGGACAATTTTTTTTCCTTAATAGTACTGTAGAAATAATGAAAACTGATGGATGTGTATTTACCCATCCAAATGATGCACTTTTAGGCTTTCTTTGCGTTCGATTCCCGAGTTTTATGTATATTTGATGTGGTTTGTGAGTATTTTATGAGTACAGGGTATAGAGCTGATTAAAGGTGCATTTTATGGCTAAAAAGTGCAAAAGGAATAAAGTGGAGCGGAGCAGAGAAGGAAAAAAAACTGAAATTACGAGCTCAAGGACTAAACTGGCATTTGGAAGCTTTTGGACTAAATTGGAAATATTGGAAAATTCAGGGACTGAACTGGGAATATGGAATTTTTGGACGAATTTAATATATAAAAATTCCTGGGATAAAATGAAAAATAAAAGTCCAAAGAGCGAAGCGCAGAAGAAGTCATTAAAGTGGTCAAAGTGCGACTGCAAGATAGCGGGACGAAACGAATACTAAGTAATACAAAAAAAAGGGCCACGGCATTGCATGGTTGGCCGAGGAATTGGGGCCAGCTTCTAGGCAATGGCCGGCCATTCAAGAGTTTCTGGGCCAAGGCAATTGGGCTGAGCAAGGAAGGACGCGCTCCAGCAAAGGCGGCCGCGCTACAGTGATGACATTCTCGGCCAAAGTTCGGCCCATTAGAGCGACCGCGCTTCCATCAGGGCGGCCGCGCTTCTTCCGACGTCAGCACCTGTTTTCACGTATTTTTCAGGGGCAGTTTTGTCATTTCTCGGCTTTTTGACCACTGTTGCCCTATTTTTATTTATAAATATTACACAGCAGCCATGTTAGTTCGGATCATCTTAGAGATATCATATTATTAGATTTAGAGTTTTATATTTTTCTTTAACAATTTAATTGAAGAAGAAGAATTCATCATTCCATTTCAGGTTTTATTATTTATTAATTATGAGTAGCTAAATTTCGTAGAGTTGTAGATTGTTTTGATCTTTACCGGATTTCTATGCAATAATATTTTTAATTCTTTCTAATTTAATTCCTTCTAGTTCATTAATAAATTTTAATTTCTTGTTCTTGGATTTGAGACGTATGTTAAGATACGAACTCATCTTTGAATAATTGGGTATTTATCGAGCCATTAATTTGGGCGATTTATACATTGACCACTATTGATTGAATAATTTGGTCTGTACCGTAATAGAATCGGATTAAAGTTAGGTTTTCATATTCCTGTGTTCTTAATTTATTCTTGGCATATTGTGGTACCGTAATAGACACTACAATATTAAGAGAGTATTTAAGATTGTAATTCGGCCACCTAACCGTGTCGATCCTAGCTAAAGTGAATGAACCCTAGAAGTTGAGTTAATGTTTTTTTTTAAAAGTAAAATTCTGCATAGAATGATGGTAAAGTGAAATCCAATCTACGAATCTCTGCTCATAATCTGTTTTCTAGTTTAGTTAGTTTTTGCTATTTATTTATTTTAAGCTCTTAGTTTCAAATAAAAATTATAAACTTTTGTTACTAAATTCACTGCGTTCACCCTATTTGTTTACCAACGAGTCTCTGTGGATTCGACCCCTGCAATTGCATACTGCTACACCGGTAGTGAGTACACTTGCTCGGTATTTTTATTACAAGAGGGAGTTTTCCTCCATCAAGTTTTTGGCGCCGTTGCCGGGGACTTGTTGCAAGTAAACAAGTAGGTTAAACAGTGAATGCAAGGTCGTCGTTCTTTGAAGCCTATATTGGTGCCATTGGACGATAACATAAATAGACTTGAGGAAGCATTTGAGGGCGATCCCCTCTTTAATCCCCTTTTTTTCAGATTCTGACACCGAATCAGAACCCTCCACCACCGAGGTAGAGGAAGAGAAAGCCGAGATGGCAGTACCACCGACGCAGACTATGAATGATTTCCTTAGACCTAGGGTAGACACATCTACCTCTTGCATAGTGCTGTCCGAAGCAGCCAAAAATCTAGAGGTCAAAGGACAATACTTTGCCATGTTGCCAAGCTTTCACGGATTGCCTGGCGAGGATGCACTCATGTTCCTTAAAGAGTATATTATTGTTGTTGCTCAATTTTTGTTAAGACAAGGAGTGACTGAGGAGCAAATTAGATTAAAGTGTTTTCCTTACACTCTTAAGGGAGTGGCTAAAACATGGTTGCTGATGCTTGCACCGAGCAGCATTAGTACTTGGGGAGAGTTACAAGATGTGTTCCTTAAAAGATATTACCCACATCATCTTTTGGCTAGTTTTAGACAGAAATTGATGACATTTTCCCAAGATGTGGGGGAGCCCTTTCATGAGGCATGGGAAAGATTCAATACAATGTTAATACAATGTCCCCAACACAATTTTACACTACCCTCACTGAACCAAGCCTTTTATGATGGCTTGAATGACAATGGTCAATCAATGGTTGACAATGCTGCTGGAGGCTCGATAGGAGCCAAGACCCCGGAAGAAACTAAAGCTTTATTTGAGATGTTGAGTGCTAATTCTCAACAAAAGAGTTCGAGGGTAGAACAAGGGGGTACTTGAATTGAATGCTAGTGATAATATTTCAAAGCGCATTGCACTTTTAAATAATAAATTGGATAAATTGATTTGCTTGTGGCACTTCATTGGTGCCAATGTTATTACCGATTATTGTACAAATTGTGGTTTATCATCTCATGTGACTAATATGTGTCCAAGTGCAGCAAATTTCTTTTATAATCCCGAACAGCACATGCTTTTAATGGATATGCACCAAGGCCACCACCCCAAGGCAATCAATATGGCAATTACAATCCATGGGGTGGCCATCATAATCAGCAAGTGAAACCTCTTCATGTGCCACCACCTGGACAACATGATAAAGAGCCTTGGGAGCTGGCAGTCCAGCAGTTAAGGATGGAGATGCATCAAAGCAACAGAAATACTGTATCTTTGCGTTTGAAAAGATGGGCACACAAGTAGAGCAACTTGTGAAGGTTGCCCAAGAGTTGATGAAAGAGAAGAACCCACCCGAGCAAGCAAAGTCAATCACAACAAGGGGATGAAAGTGAGGAAATTGAGGAGGTATTTCTATCTTCTCTTGATAATATTGATTGTTTTGATAATAATAATGATGTTAATGAGAAAGAAAAAGTTAATCATGTTCAAAAAGACCCCGAATGTTTTACTATCCCAATTTCGTTAGGGGGTCAAAATTTTAAAGGTTTGTTGGATCTTGGGGCAAGTGTTAATGTGATGCCCTTTCATGTTTTTAGAAGTTTGGGGGTATGTGAGTTGAAACCACCCATGAGAGACTTGCAATTGGCGGATCTCTCAATCAAAAGACCGTTAGGGGTTCTTGAAGGGGTGTTGGTTAAAATTGATAAAATAATTATCCCCATTGACTTTTATGTGATGTGTATGGAGGGATCAAGTGAGGAACAACTGAAAACTCCCATTCTACTTGGGAGGCCATTTATGTTTGACACTAAGGCCACCATTGATGTGTGTCAAGGGGTGGTGTCATTGAGAGCTATGGGGGAGGAATGTAAGTTTTGTATGCTTAAAAATGATAAGAAACCCTTTCCCGAAGATGGTTTTGTAGGAGCCATAACCGATTTACCGATTGTCAAATATGATGTGAATGGATGTGAGAAAAGTGGGGATAATGCGGACGTTTGTCCCATGGCTAGTAACACTAAGGCCGACCAATACTCTAGGAGTAACGGGTCGTATCACTCCCCACACGACTCCCATAAAGAGTCGATTCCATCACATCTACCACAAGGGCCTTCAAAATCGAGAGTTAGTGAGGAGAGTTATAGTGATTTATCTGATTCTATATTTTTAAATATTTTTGTGCATGATAACTCTCTTGATCTTGGTTGTGAGAATGGTGTTCTGCAGGTTGCAGAAAAGGTTGAGTTTGGGGGTGGAAACCCCAATAAAAGGAAAAGAAAGAGGGGCAAGCACAAGCGTAAATTTTCAAAAATAAATGTGGCTTTACCCCTACTTATGGACAATGGAGAGCTGATTTGGAGAGAGAAGGGCGTTTGTGCCTGTGAGGAAAGGAGATGGTCCAAAGGCCGCAAAGCTAAGGCCAAGTAAGCTTGGGACCATAGTCGGGCTAACGACTTTAACCAAATGCGCTGCTTGGGAGGCAACCCAATGAGGTATATTTTATTTTTTGTCTTAATTACTGCTTAGTCGTGTCATGTCATCTGTTGAACTTAAGGCACACTTTTGTTCTCTTTGCTATGAGGACATAGCATGTTTTGAGTTTGGGGGTGGGCAACTCTCCGAGTTTGTGGGTTTATAGGGGAGTGTATATAGTGTCACCCTCTAAAAAAATAGAAAAATTTAAAAATTTTTGTTCTTTTCATAGTTGGGATGTTGGCCAAAGTATGTGATGATTAGAGTGTGCTTAAATTTTAAAATCACATGTGCTATTATTAGTGTGGTGATTGGGATTGCATTGAAACATTTAAATTATGATTGCACCACCTCTCACTTCCGTATCATTTTCTTGGTCATTGTCATAAACTTAGGTGCCTTTTATGGGATCACTTCGTGTATTCTCGGGGTCCCTAGAACATATTTGCATGATTGTCAATAACACGTCAATAGGTTACTTGATATATATGGCTATTCTTTGAATCCCTTTTTGTGAGCCTTAAACTTTCTCGTCACTTAAATAAAATTTTCCGCTAGAACCCCTTTTGAGATTGAAAAAGAATGGAATCTCTCACAAAGTGGGAGGTTATCTTAGACCACCATTTGCCTTCGTTTGTACCCTCATTATCCCACCCTTTTAGCTTATACACTATTTTCTCACCTTTTCAAGAAAGTGAAACTAGGGAAAGAATGGGGATATTTTGGGGGATGTTTTGATAATCAAATGATCGAGTGGAAAGTGGTCACGAAAATAAAGAAGTGGGTCATGTTATGTAATGAAAAGAGGGGCTTGATAAAAAAAAAAATATATATTAAATGCACATTCTTTGTGATATATTTGGGCAAAAAAAAAAAAAGCCTTGCCCTCTCTAATGTTAAAGTGGAAATTTTGTTTCAAGGTGACCAAAGAAAGTAATGGAATATGCGCAATCCCATGTCAATGTATGAAAAAGTTTTAGTTTGTGGGTTGGCACATTGGGAAGTAATAAGGGTGAGTGGAGGATGTATTGTTAAAAGAAGACTTTCTAGTTTCACTTTCTTATTTTTCGTATGTCCTTACCTTCAATTGTAACCATGAACCTAGCCCTGCGATCTTTCGCACCATAACACTTTAAGCCATATTATTCTTTCAATATTGAGTAACCGGGTTGACAATCGTGTAAATATGCATATGAGTGTCCTTTTTGGGTTGTACTGTTTATACATATTGGTTTAGAGCATCACTTAGTGAATCCATAAACAATCTTAGGTTGTTGGCAGTGACCTCCCATAATTCATTCATCATTCAGGCCGCGGTGGAAAATTGTGAGTTTTATGCTTCAATGTGATTGTAATCCCATTACTGTGGTGGCACTTGTGGATTATGTGTGTTGATAAGAATCTGAGACTTGTATGGCCAATGAATCATCTATATTAGAACATCCCAAAAATAATTATTTTGTTTTTATATTTTATTAGTAATAGTTAGAGTAGTTTTATTTTATTTCTTTTAGTTTAGTTTTACTCGGGACGAGCAAAAGGTTAGTTTGTGGGTGTTTGATGGATGTGTATTTACCCATCCAAATGATGCACTTTTAGGCTTTCTTTGCGTTCGATTCCCGAGTTTTATGTATATTTGATGTGGTTTGTGAGTATTTTATGAGTACAGGGTATAGAGCTGATTAAAGGTGCATTTTATGGCTAAAAAGTGCAAAAGGAATAAAGTGGAGCGGAGCAGAGAAGGAAAAAAAACTGAAATTACGAGCTCAAGGACTAAACTGGCATTTGGAAGCTTTTGGACTAAATTGGAAATATTGGAAAATTCAGGATCGAATCGGGAATATGGAATTTTTGGACGAATTTAATATATAAAAATTCCTGGGATAAAATGAAAAATAAAAGTCCAAAGAGCGAAGCGCAGAAGAAGTCATTAAAGTGGTCAAAGTGCGACTGCAAGATAGCGGGACGAAACGAATACTAAGTAATACAAAAAAAAGGGCCACGGCATTGCATGGTTGGCCGAGGAATTGGGGCCAGCTTCTAGGCAATGGCCGGCCATTCAAGAGTTTCTGGGCCAAGGCAATTGGGCTGAGCAAGGAAGGACGCGCTCCAGCAAAGGCGGCCGCGCTACAGTGATGACATTCTCGGCCAAAGTTCGGCCCATTAGAGCGACCGCGCTTCCATCAGGGCGGCCGCGCTTCTTCCGACGTCAGCACCTGTTTTCACGTATTTTTCAGGGGCAGTTTTGTCATTTCTCGGCTTTTTGACCACTGTTGCCCTATTTTTATTTATAAATATTACACAGCAGCCATGTTAGTTCGGATCATCTTAGAGATATCATATTATTAGATTTAGAGTTTTATATTTTTCTTTAACAATTTAATTGAAGAAGAAGAATTCATCATTCCATTTCAGGTTTTATTATTTATTAATTACTAGTTTGACTCCCGTGCGATGCACGGGCAGTTACTAACGAATAACTAATTGAAATCGAAATAAATACAAAAGGAAATAAAGATGTTTGTATATATTGTAAAACATTTATTTGAAAATTATATTCTCAATACAAATATCAGATTGAATGACACTAAAATAATTCTAGTGTTACATTTCGCGATGTAATGGGAGTTATTGATCCGTAAGAAGACGGAAATTAAATAAAATGACTAAATGAGAGAGTTTTTTTTTTATAAAATGTGAAAGACAACTTTAAAAGACAACATTGTCGGCGCAACTGTCGAAAGAGGAAGAAAGATCATCATTACATATCAATATATTCGGATCATCGTGATAGTGAACTTTTTTTAATGTGAAATATAATCGAAAACGACAAATAACATAGTATCGATTTATAAGGAGGTCAACAATGAATAAATATTAACCTTTGAATTTTATTAATAGTCATAGCATAAAAGGAATACAATAATACAAATACCTTAAAATTAAAAATATACAATATATCGTATAATTTAAAATATATTTTTTACAGACAATAAGGAGACATTAATCAGATGTAAATATAATATAATAAATTAGTGATTAAACAAATAAAGTAACAGTTTTTTGAATGTAAAAATTGTATAAATCTTAAGGCCATTTACCAAAAAGAACTTTTAAAAGATGGATATTAAAGAGGAAAAAAACAACCCAAATAAGTTGATTGTTACAACAAAACTCCCTGAATAAAAAAAAAAAAAACTGTTTTTGTTTTGAAATGTTAATTTTAATTTTTTTAATTTTAATTTTAATTTTTTAATTTTACTTATAAATTTGTAATTTTTAATTCTTAATAATTTGTAATTTTTAATTTTCAAAATTTATATTTTAAATGAATTTCGGGAATTCAATCGGCCAATGAACGGACACCAAGTGTCCCATTTAAATAAAACCAAAAAAAATTCACCTTCATAGACGCGCTTCAGTACGCGCGTGTATGGCACGCGCCACTTTTCAGTCAAAAATATATAATTAAAATACCAATTTACACTATCTTTATTTTTTATAATATTGACATACACTTCAATCAAAAATTAAAAAATGATGGACATCTTTTTCAATATTTGTCTTTATAAATACACAATTTTTTGAGGAAAAAAATTTGAAAAATTAAAAAGGAAAATTAACAAAGGATAATTAATAAATTTATATTTAAAAAAATAATTTTTTTAGGTGTCCAAATAAAAAAAAATATTCTCTATTTAAAGTGAATTTTTTTTTTTTGAATTTTGGTGAATTTTTTTTTTAGAAAAAATTATTTTATTATAATTTCTTTTTTAATAATGACCGTTTTCCCGATATTCGTCTTTCTTAATACTTTATTTACTATATTTACTATGATTTAATTTTTTTAAAAAATAAATTAAATAAATTGTTTGATTTATCGAATAAACTCAATAACCATATTACCCCTTCCAACTCATTATCTTATACTTCATATTATCATTATCATTATCATTTATAAGAATGTTTAAAAAAATGGTTTTTTTTTATGTGTCCAAATAAAATAAAAATAGTCTCTATTTAAAAAAGAGATTTTTTTATTATCATTTATAATCAAAAAAAATAATTCACACTTAATTAATTATCACTAAAAATAAATTGAAAAATTAGTTAAGGATTATTAAAAAAATTATATTTAAAAAAGAGGATTTTTTTTTCTTTGTCCATATCAAATAAAAGAAGTCTCTATTTAAAGAGAAAAAAAAATCATGAATTTTGGTGAAAAAATAAAAAAAATTAAAAGAATTTAATATATTTAAATATAACTTTCTTAATTATCCTATTTAAAGAGAATTTTTTTTATGAATTTTGGTGAATTTTTTTTTTAGAAAAAATTATTTTATTATAATATAATTTTTTTTAAATGATGACCATTTTTCCCGATATTCGTCTTTCTTAATACTTTATTTACTATGATTCAATTTTTTTTAAAAATAAATTAAATAAATTGTTTGATGTATCGAATAAACTCAATAACCATATTACCCCTTCCAACTCATTATCTTATACTACATATTATCATTATCATTATCATTTATAAGAAAGTTATGTTTAAAAAAATGGTTTTTTTTTATGTGTCCAAATAAAATAAAAATAGTCTCTATTTAAAAAAGAGATTTTTTTTATTATCATTTATAATTAAAAAAAATAATTCACACTTAATTAATTATCACTAAAAAGAAATTGAAAAATTAGTTAAGGATTATTACAAAAATTATATTTAAAAAAGAGGATTTTTTTTCTTTGTCCAAATCAAATAAAAGAAGTCTCTATTTAAAGAGAAAAAAAATCATGAATTTTGGTGAAAAAAAAAATAAAAAATAAAATAATTTAATATATATTATTTGAGGTCAAAGAAATGGGATAATTTTTATTTTTTCGAAAATCGTTCAGCCAATCGGGGTGTGCCACGTGTAATTAAAAAAAAAAAAAAAAGGGAAATGGCAGTTATCACGCGCCCTTGTCGGCGAGTGCGTGACACTCGCCTTTGAAATGTCAAAAATGCCCCTCCCCCTACGGCCGACACATGTCCTTTATGTAAAAAAAAAAAATAAATTCCACCCAATCAGACGCTGCCAAGTGGCATTTTGGGCTTTTTAATTGCAAAATTGACACGCCGTGAAATGACTAAAATGCCCCTCAAACCCTCAAAAATTTCCAAAACCTTGTTATTATATATTTATAGATGAGTAGCTAAATTTCGTAGATTTGTAGATTGTTTTGATCTTTACCGGATTTCTATGCAATAATATTTTTAATTCTTTCTAATTTAATTCCTTCTAGTTCATTAATAAATTTTAATTTCTTGTTCTTGGATTTGAGACGTATGTTAAGATACGAACTCATCTTTGAATAATTGGGTATTTATCGAGCCATTAATTTGGGCGATTTATACATTGACCACTATTGATTGAATAATTTGGTCTGTACCGTAATAGAATCGGATTAAAGTTAGGTTTTCATATTCCTGTGTTCTTAATTTATTCTTGGCATATTGTGGTACCGTAATAGACACTACAATATTAAGAGAGTATTTAGGATTGTAATTCGGCCACCTAACCGTGTCGATCCTAGCTAAAGTGAATGAACCCTAGAAGTTGAGTTAATGTTTTTTTTTAAAGTAAAATTCTGCATAGAATGATGGTAAAGTGAAATCCAATCTACGAATCTCTGCTCATAATCTGTTTTCTAGTTTAGTTAGTTTTTGCTATTTATTTATTTTAAGCTCTTAGTTTCAAATAAAAATTATAAACTTTTGTTACTAAATTCACTGCGTTCACCCTATTTGTTTACCAACGAGTCTCTGTGGATTCGACCCCTGCAATTGCATACTGCTACACCGGTAGTGAGTACACTTGCTCGGTATTTTTATTACAAGAGGGAGTTTTCCTCCATCAAAAACATATGATTATAAATTTTCATTGAGTTTCTTTTTTTATAAAATATTCATTTTTTTTAATAAATTTTAAATATTGATAATATTTGTATATTATTATATACTTATTTGTTTATAGTTTATTGTATTTTCTTATTTTTCTATGTCATATTATTAATCTCTACATTTATAAGGAAATAAAGGGATGTCAAATGTGATTATTATTGAATAGAACGGGAATTTACTTATAAAACGCGCTTCGTACAAACTAACTATGCCTTAAATATATATTTATTTAAGTGACCTTCAATCTGATATTTGTACTAATAATATAGTTTTCAAAAAAGTATTTTACAATGTACACAATCATTTCCATTTTCTATTATATTTGTATGAATTTTCGTCAATATGTGTTAATAGCTGTCCGTGCATCGCACGGGGGTACTGCTAGTTATTATTAAAAATAAGAAAAGATTTGAAATATTTTGGGGAAGTAGTTGGTTGAAAGATTGATTCTCTAAGTGAAAATCATTAGGATTGTAGTTGAATAGAAAAAAATTACTTGAATTTTGAGTGTTGAAAGGATTATTATTGGAAACTTGCATCAATTTATAGGGGGAAAAATGATGAATTTTGGCAAAAAAAATAATAATTTATTGGGTGATAATTCAGCTCAAATAATTGGGATAAAAAAAAATTGAAAATTCAACGTATCAATGACAGATGAACATTCGCGCCTTTCAAAGAAAAAAAAAAAAGAAAAATAAAAAAAGACAACCTCACGCGCCAGCCTGGGCAGTGTGGCGCACGCGCCCATGTCGGTCCAATGAGCCTACGCCACGTGTCAAGTCGCCAGCCTTTTATTTTTGCTCATCCGGGTTGAAAAATTTCAACTACCCATTTCATTTAACCCATTGGAGCATTTCAACTAACTTAAAAAAAAATCTCATTTCATTCAACCCATTGTGTGTAGGCTTAGATTAGACCATACTCCCTGCGTCTTATAAAACCTTACCCACTTTGTCATTTAGGGCGTCCCACTTAAAAGTCACACTTTCCTAAAAAAGAATTTTTTAAATACTTTTTTATTCAAGAGACTCACTTGTCATACTCACAACAACTATTCACTTACTATTCTCTACCCCACTTTCTCTCTCCTACCCACTCACAACTTCTACTTTAATAACATTATACCTTATTTTTCGTGCGGAACAGTAAATGGATAACCTTTTATGAGACGGAGGGAGTATGTATTAGTGACTTAAGTCATCAACTTTTCTTTCTTTCACATCAGCTCCACACTATTTTACTCGCATTGATTACTTAAGTTATCAATTTCTCTCTTGTACTCCCTCCGTCCCGCTCAAATGGGCACAAATTTTCTTTTTGGGCGTCCCATTTGAAGGAGCACAACCCAAAAATGAAAAGTTTTTTATTACTTCTTTATTTGTGAGACCCACTTGTCATACTCACAATAAATATTCATTAAATATTCTCTGCCCCATTTTCTCTTTTCTACATCACTTTTCATACTCACAACATTTATTTCACTATACACTTTTTCTCTTTCCTACATCACTTTTCTTAATTTTCGTGCAAGACAAAAACTTTGCCCCTTCGGACGGAGTGGAGGGAGTATTTTTAACTATACCCCACTGTATTTTCTCTTTCCTACTCACTTCTCTAATAATTATTATCATTATTCATATTATTTTATTATTGCTAATTATACATAATAATAATTTATATTTTTTTATTATAATATTTTTAATTATTATTTAATAGTCTTTTTAAATATTGATAAGTTATTAACATGTTATTATAAAATACTCCCTCCGTCCCAGCAAGAGTGTCACCCTTTTAGGGGTGGCACGCAAATTAAGAAAAAAAGTGAGAAGAAAAAAATGTTGTGAGTGTAAGTTGAAAATAGGAGAGAGAATGAGTGTAGGGAATAGTAAATTATAATGGTGTTGTGAGCATTAAAATAATGTAGGAGAGAGAATGAGTGGAGGAAATAGTGAGTGGGTGTAATAGAATATTAATAAAACATTTCCTTTTTAGGAAAGGTGACTCTTCAAATGAGACACCATTTTGGGTAAAAGGTGACACTTCTGCTGGAACGGAGGGAGTATATAATATGAAAATTATCTACAAGACAACTGAAATTAAAAAAATACTCCCTCCGTCTCACGTGAATGGACACTTATTTTCTTTTTGGGACGTCTCACGTGAATTGACACTGCCCAAAATGGAAACAAATATTCACTATTCCACCCACTCATTCTCTCTCCTACTTCACTTTTACACTCACAACATTCTCTCTCCTAACTATTCTTCCCACTCATTCTCTCTCCTATTTAATTCTTCATACTCACAAACATCTCCTTCACCTATTTCTCTCTCCTACTTTTCCTTAATTTCCACACCCATAAAGTTAGTGCCCATTCACATGGGATGGAGGGAGTACATAATATAATTCTCTATTTGTTTGTTGCAACGCATGGACCACCAAGTACCGGCCCCTCAGTATATTGGCGAAGGTAAATCGCGGGATGTGTCCTATGCAGCCAGGGTGGCAGCACCCCTTATACTCCAGAGCCCCAAGGGAGCCCTCCTACAAGGCATTTACATCACTTCTACATCACCACTGGTGCTCCAATGCTTCCCCGCCAAAGAGGCATTTGCATCACTCTTACAACACCACCGGTCAGCCCACCGCTCCCCGCCAAGATTCGAACTCCCCACACTGAGGATACAAGCTCAGCAATGCTGCTTTCTTAACTGCACGGATGTGCTCCGGGGGGCTCCTAAGAACCCTGAAACCAAGGCAGGAATTAAAGCCCAACGAATTTCCTTGGGGGGACTCGAACCGGTGACCTTCCCTTCGGAAAGCCACCAAGATACCACTAGGCCAAGGCCCATTAGGTTCTCCATGTTTCTTCATTCAACATAGCAAGCGGGTTAAAGGAAAGTGGGGAAAGATTTCTCTTTTTCACAAGCCTTCCAAGGCTTAAGCCAAATCAAAATGAGAAGGAGTCATCCAAACCATTGATTGAAGTCATCATTGTGGATGACTTTATTGTCACCTAAGTCAAGCCTTATTCAAAAAGGCACTGGCTACTCTTATGGTCTATCAGACTATCCCCATCAGTGATCTTGACTCAACATAATCTCAAATAAAATATTAATTTCTCTCACTTCCATATACATAATCTCAACCTTATACTCCCTCCGTCCCATCAAAACTGATACTTATTTTCTTTTTGGTCCGTCCCACCAAAACTGATACTTCCCAAAATGGCAAGGAAATCTTCACTATTTACCCCACTCATTCTCTCTCCTATTTCACTTTTACACTCATAACATTCTCTCTCCTAACTATTTCTCTCACTCATTCTCTCTCCTATTTAATTCTTCATACTCACAATATTTTCTTTCACTTTTTCTCTCTCATTAATTTTTCTTAATCCGCGTGCCCAAAAAGTTGGTCTCAATTTTGGTGGGACTGAGGGAGTATAATTTATACTCCCATCAGTGACCCAACCCAACCCAACCCAACCTAACCTTTTAAAAATAAAATATTTATTTTTTCTTTACTTTAACTTATCTAAAATACTTATCATTTTATTTTTTAAAATAATGTATTAGTAATAATATTTTTAAAATTATCCGTACAATTATTAAAAATAATTACTCATACAATTATAAAAAAAATTGATATATTTTTATTTTATATAATTATATAAAATATATTAATTTTAAAAATATATTTATATAAATGCAAAATTAAAACAATTTGATGAAAAAAAAATAATAATAAGGTGACCCAACCGAGCCAACCTGGAGGTCGGCCAATTGCCCCGATCACAGAAATAAGGTGACTTTCTTATTTTTTTTTTTATTTTTTTTTAATTTTGTCTCATATGGTGACCCTCTAATAATAAGGGTCACCGATGTGGGTGGTGTCAGTACAATTGAACCATCGATCAAGATCAGCGATCGTTTTGACCACAGTTGCACAGTTTGGATCTAATATCATTTTTAATAGTTTGAGCTAATGGTCAGGAAAAAGTGGTAGAAAAATGAAATATCATAAGGGGGTAGTACTAATTTTTTTAACTAAAGATGGTAAGAGTACCGAAACAAAATAAAATTACAATACAATACTACCTCTTTTCATTGATAGTTTCACCTTTTGTTAAAACGGGTGTCTCGTTAAAAGCTTCACCTTTTTTAAAATGGCTAAAAATTTTACTATTTCATTCACTAATTCTCTCTTACTTTACTTTTATACTCACAACACCAATCAACTTTACTATTTTCTCCACTCATTATCTTTCTATTTTATTTTTATACTCACAACACTTTCTTCACTAATTTTTTTTTTTAATTTGCGTGTCATACTCAAAAGGGTGAAACTATCAATGAGACGAAGGGAGTACTCCCTCCGTCCCACAATTGTATAAACTTTTTTGTCCGGCACGGAGATTAAGGTAAAAAGTGATAAATGTAATGTGTTGTGAGTGTAAAAGTAAAATAGGAGAGAGAATGAGTGGAGATAATAGTAAATTTAAAAAGTGTTGTGAGTAGAGAGAAGTGAGTCCTATTTCCATTTTGAAAAAGTGTAAATTATTGTGAGATATCCAAAAAAATAATTTTTTATATATTTGTGAAACGGGGAAGTATTTATTTCGGAACAAGTAAACTCATGTAATTAGTCCTTGGCCTTTTGGGATAATCATAGTGTGTGAAACAGCTGCCATAAGTAGCCCAATCCTCCCTTACCGTTTTGAGTTCAAATTTCGAACCACGAGATCCTCTTGAAAAAGACGGTTGAATATTGGCGGGAAACGCAAAACCCAAATTTGCGGAAACTATAATAATTTAATATCCGTTGTGCATAAATTGGAACTCATGCAAATTTAAAAATAGCTTTTGCCATTTTTATAAACTGACCCCACTGGTTTTTCTTTTCCTCCGTGGAATATCCACTTCTACTTTGACTTAGACATGTCATACAGTTTACTTACGGTTTCGGGTTTTAGTTTCGGTTTCGAATTATCGATTTCAATTTTGTTAAATTATAAAATTGAGATGAAATCGGTAAATCATAATTCCCAATTTCGGTTTTGAATCATCGGTTCTGATTTCCTGATTTGGTCAGTTTCAATTTCCTTTTCCTTTTTATTTTTTTTAGAAACTGTTTTTGGTCACTAATTTTTTCAGAACTGTATTTTGATCACTATTTTTTCAGAAACTGTATTTTGGTCACTATTTTTCCATAGTCTATTTTTGTCACTTTTTTTTTCCCGAAATTGCATTTTGATCAATGTTTTTTTTAATCTGTTAAAAATCTAACTGTTTTGAAAGAAAATGAATTAAAAACTAAGATTTTAACATATTTTGTTAAAAAAAAATAACTGACTTGATTAAAAACTAGGGTTAATTACAAATTAGGGCCTGAAGTCTCACATGAGGTCCCCAAGAGGGGCCTGACTTTTTTTTTAGCGATTTAGGGCCTGAGTTCACATTTTTTTATCAGATCATGGCTTTTTAACGATTTCCAACCAAATAATCTGTTAAGTTAAAGAATAGGTAACGAAGGGACTAGTTTTTAATGATTATTAGTTTTAAGGGGTCAAATGCAAAATTTAAATATAAAGTGTTCAAAATTTATTTATTTTCCCAAAATAATTAATATTATCTTAATTCTAAAATAATAAATATCCGGAATAAATATATATTTTTTAATTTTTATATTAAAAAAATAAAAATATTTTTTTAAATAATAATATTTATTTCTTTTCCCAAAATAATTAACATTATATTAATTATTAAATAATTAATGGTTTTGAAAAAAAAATATTTTTTTACTTTTTATGTCACAAAACAAAATTAATTTATTTTTTATTATTATGTTAAAAAATAGTTAATGTTCTTAATATATTAACATTATATTAAATAATTAAAATTTTCTGTTTTTTAATACATTTAAAAACTAAAAATTAAGGAATATTAAAAAACATATATTTATTCCAGATATTAAATAAGATAATATTTATTATTTTGGAAAAAGAAATAAATTTTGAACACTTTATATTTAAACTTTGCATTTGACCCCTTAAAACTAATAATCATTACAAACTAATCCCTTCGTTACCTATTTTTTAACTTAACGGATTATTTGGATGAAAATCCTCAAAAATCCCTGATTTGATCAAAAAATGTGAAGTCAGGCCCTAAATCGCTAAAAAAAAAAGTCAGGCTCCTTTTGGGACCTCATGTGAGACTTCAGGTCCTAATTTGTAATTAACCCTAAAAATAAGATAAATGCAAATCGGTTCTCCGGTTTCGGTTTCCCGATTCTTAAAAATGTTGAACCGAGATGGAACCGTGAATCGCACGATTTCGATTCCCTTCGGTTCCTATTTAGGCGGTTTCGGCTCCGGTTCGATTCCCGATTTGGTCCGATTTCGGTTTGCCCATGTTTACTATGACTAATATTTTGCGGTAAAAAATAATACTCCCTCCAATCCTCTTTATTTGTCTTTTTAGAAGAAAATTTTTGTTCCTAAATATTTGTCACTTTAGTTCTTTTTTTTTTAAATGGACAAAATTGTCTTTGTCATTAATGTATTAGTTTATTTACTTAAATAAGAATATATAATATTTAAGTATTTAAGATGAAAGAGAAAGATTAAAATGGAAATTGGATGAGTAATTAATAAGGGGGCGTTTGTTTTTAGTTTTTCAGCCTTGTTTGCCTCTTAACACTTATTCATTAAGAGAATTAGAGAAATATGTGTGTTTTTTTTTTTTTTTGAAATAAAGCTTGTTAGGCTCTTAAAGTCCTCTTAATTTTAAGTGGTTAAAATGTTGCTGAATTGCCTCTAAAAGCCTCTGAAAGCCACTGTTTTATATTTGGTTTTGGTTAATTTTTTTTTAACTGTTTACTGTTTCATATTTGGTTTTGACGAATTTTTTTTTTTAAATTTTTTTTTATTTTTTTTAACTGTTTCAGAAAATGAATTCAGATAGAAAATCAAACAACTTATCCAATTCAAAATTCAGTTTTCAGTTGCTGCCTCTTAATCATTTAGCCATTTTCAGAACTGAAATCAGATTTCAGCACTTATCACTTAAAAAAAACAAAAACCCCCCTAAGTTTATTAGTTTGTGAGATTTTTCTAGTAAGACAAATAAAAAGGAATAGAGGGAGTAGTTGTTTTTACATTTTTTCACCAAATAAATAAAATAATTATTACTACATTTTAATGAAAAACTATCAAAATTACCTTAATTATTATTGTGAAAAATACCAAAACCCCCTATGAAAATCTTTCATATCCAAAAAGTCCTAATAATAATTATTCAATCTAAAAAGTCACAAAATTCAATTTTCAAAACTAAAAAGTAAAAATTAACTATTTAAGGAATGTCGTTATTTTTGAAACTTTTATAAAGATGAAAAATTATTTTCTAAGAATAGTGAGGTGTCACATGCACATCTAACTCTTAAAATACAAGGCTTTATATTCAGAAATAAAAAAAATATAATAATTAAAAAAAATATTATTATAAAAGTAATAATAATAAGATAAATTTTTAATCACATGTCCAATAATAATTAGAAAAGCAAATACATTGTCTTATTAAATTTAAGTGTTATAACTTATAATTATAAAAAATTAAAAAATATAATTATAGTAATCATGAATTATTTTCCATATATCTTCACTATCAACATTATTTTAAATTATTATTTCAATTTTTTTACAATTATATTAATAATAATAGTAATATAATTATTTATAAAATATTATTACTACTATTGTTCAAGATGAATAAATTTTATATTTGTAAAACTTATAATTGAAAAGTAAATCAAGTTTTCATCATTTAAAATTTTTAAATTAATGAAATCAGTTAAATCGTTAAATTTTGAACTTTTTGATATTGAAAATCTAGTTTCAGGGCTTTTTTGATAGAATAATTATTTATAGGTTTTTTTTGGATATGAATATTTTTAAAGGGATTTTTCGATATTTTTCCCTTTATTATTTCTCTTTTCTACATTATTTTACACTAAAACAATTATTACAAAGATTCAAGTTCCAGTGTAGTGTAGGGTAAATTTGAAAATTAAATGCTTTAAACTCAAAAGTGACAATTATTCTGGACCAATTTTTTTTTTATCAAAAAACGACAGTTATTTTGGATCAGGGATAATATTAAAGTTACACTCTCACCCCATCCACCTTTCACAACCCCCATTAAAACAGTTTAAACCATAAATATGGGTGCACGGTTCAATTATTAATTTTGTGTACCAAAAATATGTCATTCAAGCTTATTAAATAGATATAATATTAAGAAATTTGTTAAAAGTACTATATCATCTTTAATTAATCTTATATTTAGTGTTTGAACATACCAAAAGTGTCGAGTTGGGTCAAACGAGTAAAGTCCAATTACAGAGCCTTGATCTCCACATTCCCAATAAGGCCGGTCCAATCAAAACAAGGCCCAAAGCCCATCTCAAGTATCAATCGACTAAGCTCATGGTCCGACCTATCAGGTCCCGACCTAACTTAGTCCGACCTCATGATCCATATTACAATTCGGGTACGAACCATGCTCTACCCGACAGTCAGGTCGACCATATCACGAGTGGCGACCTCGACCTAAATCAACAAGTGACGACTTAACACTTGCCGGCTTATTTGGTTGAACAATCCTCATAACCACATCCCTACAAATCGTGGACCGTTATGGACATGTTCCCACGTCCAAGTAATCGCCGCTACAATCTCTGAGCACATGTCGCCTCCCAAAAAATACACTACTCTTGTCTATAAATACTTCATCACTACCAAACGGTGGAAGGTAACTGCCATTTTGTATTCTGAGTTCATTATTCAATACATTTTGAGCTTTATACAACTGTTATCTTACTCACGCCCGAGCGTCTTCGCCGGAGACACATCCGGCTAGTCGTGGTCTCTGTTTTCGTGGTCAAGAAGCCAGGTGATCGGGCCCCGCCACGTGGAGGAAGATTGATAAGCACATTTCCCGCAAAGATCGCTTGGTTCCATCACGGAAACGTGCTTAAGCTTCGACCTCGAAAAGTTCATCAACCTACAACAATGGTAACCCTGCACGGGCATGTTGAAGATGCTTCAAGAATTCATTGAGGTGAACAACAACACCAATACAAACGCAGGAAATCTCAATGTCAATGCCGAAAACATGGACTTGCCTCCTCCCCCACCAAATCGCCCCTACGGTAGAGCCACGCGCTCTACCAAGGTTGTTGATGGCAGAGGATTGCCTCGACACAAGGAGAGGGAAAAGGCATATGGAGGGACAAGGAGTCCCACCTCCTCCTAAGCGTCCAATCGGACAGTGAACATGGGAAACAGGGCAGTCCCTCAATTAATCCCACGAGCAAGAAGGAAATGATGTTAGAGCGAGCTCAAATCTTGGCCGACTTGATAGCCATGGAGGAGGCAGAGCAGCCGACGTACGCTCGTAAAGGATTGCTCCCTCCCAAGTCTCCAATGTGCAAAGCAGCCAGAGTGCTAGGCCAAATGAAGGTGTGGGGGCGAATGGCGAGGACAGGATAGTTCACGAGCTCCTACAATTGTTCATGTGCCGAGTAACGACCTAAGGGCTAGCCTCAACAAACAGGAGCAGGAGGCTCAATCTGATTTGAGGACTCGCTAATCACCAATGTAAACAGTGCATGTTTCTCCAAATACAACACAGAGATCAGATCCCATAGAGACAGGAATGGGCATAGGTCGCCCGTGAGAGGGGAAAGGCGCAGTCGCCACACGGAGATAACAGCGTAGGTCGCCGTCTCGCCGAGAGGCGCAGTCGCCTCAAAGAAGTAATGTACATAGATCTCCAATAAGATCGAAAGGACCAATTCTACAGTGACAGGAGGAGTAGGCAGTGACTCCCCCGTAAGTGAGGGCCGAGGTCAAATGCCGCTCCTCCAGAGATGAAAGACCCGATGCCAGAGAATGGTTGTTGATGAAAAAGAAGTTTCGAGCAATGGGAGGAGGAGAAGAAAAAGGATGCCGGAAAGGTCGAACGAATTGACTTTGCTCTTCGACCACTTTCCAAGGAACCGAGAGATAGTCGACCTCCCTAGTTTCAGTTGCCCCTTCTAGAGAAGTATTCTCGGTTCCACCAATGCAAGAAGCCACATAGCACACTTGGAGGCCACGATGTGTTTTGTCGCCAATGAAGACGACAATATGTGCAAAGCCCTCGTAAGTACCCTCACAGAGCAGCCTTTGACATGGTTTAATGGTTTGGCACCGGGTAGCATAACCACTGGACATGCTTGAGGACCAAGTTCCTAGATCTCTTCTCGACCGCCGGAGCTCGGAAAGTGACGGCGATCGATTTAAACAACTCGCGCAGCCAAAAACGAAAGCTCCATGAGCTACTTCACCAAGTTCAAAGAAATGGTCGACAAGATTGAAGAGGACATCACGCACAGAGGTAATCAATTGCTTCCGAAGTGGTATTTCCTAAGACATGGACTACGAGCTCACAAGCCCGAACGGTCACAACTCGACAGGGAGTTGTTTCAAAAGGTGTATAATGTCGCTCCGTCGAGGAAAGGAAAGAAAAGAAGAAGGGAAAGAGCCCCAAGGTTGAAGTCACCGATGATAAAAAGGACTCCAACAAGAGTGGGGGAACAATAAAAATGGAAAGAATCGTAACTAGGGCAACAGCAGAAGGTGCCCGAAGCTTTCACTCCTCACGGTGAGTCGAACCGAGATTATGAATGCCGTCGAACCGGCTCCTCCGGCCCCAATGAATCCAGTGCAACAAGTTTAGGAGGGACAACAAAGAAGTACCGCGACTACCACAAAGACACCGGTCATCTCACAGAGGATTGCTTGGGATTAAAGCGTATCATCCAGAGAATGGTCGACTGTGGGAGACTCGAGGCGTATGTGGAAGAGACCTCAAGCCGGGAGGAGGTGAGCAACTCACAGGTGGGCAACAAGGACCTAGGCAGCCCTAGACCGAACCTCGGGGGTCATCACCGAACAAGCGAGCAACACGGCCATCAAGCACAAGATATTCCAGCTCAATAAGGCCCCACACGTGCCTCCAAGGAGAGAAGTCGTGGATGAAGCGATCGCCTTCTACCCCCATGAATTGGCAACTAATATGGCGGCTAGGGAGCAAGTTCTCGTCATCCTGTGTCTCATTGATGGATGTACGACGAGCGTACTCTTAGTCGACACGGGCTCGCAAGGATATTTTGTTTTACAAAACTTTCAAGGAGACGGGTCTTAATGACGAACTGGAGAGATATGATGGCAGGTTGGAGGGCTTCACCAACCATCGAGTTGATGCTAAAGGCCGATAGTGCTCGACGTCGACCTAGGCCAAAGACCCCTCGTGGTTGTCTCGAAGGTACAATTTATCGTAATTGATGTAAATAGTGACTATGCCGCCATCCTTGGAATTCCCGGACAGTCGCTCTGAATGGTAGCATCAATTCCTCACCAAATGAGTAAAGTTCCCCACACCTCGCCGGAGTGGGATGCGTACAAGGCACAGCCGTGCTTATCTCGGATCATGTTCTAAGAGAAAGAAAGAAAAGGGAGCTAGAGATTGAGACCGCCGATGGTTACTTGAAGCCGTCCGCCGGCCACCAAAACTACCCTATTGTCAACAATCACCAACGTGGAAGAGTCGACCTATCACTCAAATGACGAGGTCATGCTTGAGTCGACACGTCACTCTAACACCACTGAGGTCGATTCAGATGTAGTTATGGTCGACCAAGTCATCATAGGCAACCTATGCGCTCCAGCTCGACAATATCTCTGGGGCCACCACCACCACCAAATGAGGTTGCAGACAAGTTAGATGATATGATAGCGAAGAAGCTCCACACCCGAGGGCCGAGGAGAGACAAAGGGTCAAAGAGATAATCATTGAGACTCTACAATTCAGTGGATGGACCAGTAGCTAGAAGCCGTGGATGAGTTAGAGTCGCAATCACCAACTTTTCCTACCCCGACCAAAAATTCAGATTGGGAAGCAAACTATCACTGAGGAGCGAGCGTAAATCATCGAGCTACTCAAGGAAAGTAACGATGTCTTCGCATGGAGGGTAGAGGACATGAGGGGAATCAAGGAAGAGGTCGCTTCACGTACTTGAAGTCAACCCGACCATAAAACCTAGACCCCAAAAGTTGAGAAGTTTTGCTCGCGACAAGGAAGAGGCTATCAAAGCCGAGGTACAAAAACTTTTGAGTGCAGTGGATAATCAAGGAGGCCACTCATACAACGTGGTTGGCCAACGTGGTCATGGTGAAGAAATCGAATGGCAAGTGGCGGATGTGTGTCGACTTCACTACTCTCAATCTAGCTTGCCCAAAGGATAGCTATCCTCTTCCTAGAATTGACAAGCTTGTTGATTCCATCGCCGGCCACTCTACTCTCGCCCGGATGCTTACTCGGGATACCACCGCATAAAGATGCACGAGGATGACATTGTGAAGACGGCATTTCAAGCAAATGAGGCATTTATCGCTATAACATGATGCCATTTGGCTTAAAAATGCAGGAGCTACCTATCAAAGAATGGTGAACAAGGTCTTTGCCTCACAAATTGGTCGAAATATGGAGGCTTACGTTGACGACATGGTCATTAAAACTAAGATCGGGAGTCACGTAGTCGACGAAGGAGACGTTCGCCAATTTGAGAGCAAACGACATGAAGCTCAACCCCAAGAAGTGTGTGTTTGGTGTGGCCGCTGGAAAGTTCCTTGGATTTATGGTATCTCAAAGAGGCATAGAGGCTAATCCGTAAAAAATCAAGGCTTTAGTCGACATGAAGGCCCCCACCACTATCAAAGAGATGCAAATGACTTAATGGAAGGGTAGCGGCTCTTGGTCGCTTCATATCAAAGTCGCAGAAGGTCTCTCCCCTTCTTCAAAGCATTGAGGGGGACGAAAAGTTTTGAGTGGACGACCGAATGTCATTCGTCGTTCCAACAAACCAAGGATTACCTCGCTACTCCACCTCTCCCGAGTAGCCCGACCACCGGTGAAACTTTGTTTGTGTATTTATCCGTGGGAGATAAATCCGCGGGCGGTTTTGGTTAGAGAAGATGAGGGGTTTCAAAAGCCGCATACTACATCGCAAGGCTCTATCGATGTGGAGAGCAGATACTACAATGCCGAGAAGGTCGCACTATGCCCTAGTCGTGGCTTCAAGGAAGCCTGCGAGCTTATTTTCTCGGCTCATCCAATTGTGGTTCTTACAAATGCTCCTCTAAGAAAAATTCTTCACAAGCCGGAGAGTTCGGGTCGACTTCTCAATTGGTCAATTGCCCTTACCGAATTTGACATTGAGTATCGACCTCGAAAGGCGTTGAAGGCTCAAGCTCTAGCCGACTTCTTGGTCGAGCTTACGTTCACCAAGGAAGACGACGAGCGCGAGCTCCAAAAGAAAAGGCTAAAGGGAAGGAGTTAGAGTCCTGTGTCGCCATCGCCTTACCCGTCGATTGTTGGAAGGTCTATTCGGATGGATCACGACCAAGAATAGCGGTGGAGCCGGGATAGTGCTAATTGAACCGTAGTCCGGAACTGTGTATGAGGAATCACTAAGGTTCAAGTTTGATGCTTCCAACAACCAGCCGAATATGAAGCTGATAGCGGCTATAGAATACGCCAAGTGTTTTGGAGCGACTAAGATCATGGCCTACCGTGATTCACACCGATAGTTAACCAAGTCGAGGCGAGTACGAGGTACTTAGCTCCACGTTGATTAAATACTCGCGACTCCGGTGAAGGAGATGATAAAGGATTTGGAATTCGGGAGATTCAAAGGATTGGAAGAGAGGACAACGAGCTAGCCGACCTCCTCTCAAAATTAGCTACCTCGTATGAGCCACATGATGAACCTATCTCCTTACTCGAAAGTCCGGCCTATGAAAGAGTAAAAATTCATTGCATAGATGATCCCTCAAGGAATTGGGCTCAGGAGAAGTGTTGGATCGAGGAAATGAAAGCATATTTAGAAAATGGAGAGCTGCCTGATGACGAGAAGAAGGCTCGAGCTATCAAAAAGAAAGCTCCAAGGTATGTCATTCAAGGAGGCGACCTATTCAGAAGATCTTATACTCGACCATTACTAAAGTGTATCCACCCTCAAGAGGTCGCCCTATTGATACACGAAGTGCATAGCGGAATTTGTGGTGGACACCGGGGCCAGACTTGGCCGACAAGTTAATCACTTTGGGATACTACTGGCCACACATGAGAGCTGACACTCACAACTTTGTTCAGCAATGTGATCAATGCCAAAGGTTTGCCAACCTTCCCCATGTGCCTACAACAGAGCAGACTCCTGTGATCGCAGCTTGGCCATTTGACATGTGGGGCGTCGACCTGATTGGACCCTTCCCTCCCGCCCGAGGAAACTGCAAGTATGTGATCGTCGCCATAGATTACTTCACTAAATGGGTTGAGGCCAAACCATTAGCTCGCATCACAGAGGAAAATGCTATCAACTTTATTCATGACTTCATTTGGTGCCGGTTTGGTTTTCCTCGAGCTATAGTGTCCGACAATGGTTTACAGTTCTCCCAGACCTTCGAAACAGAGATGAAACGAGTTGGAATCAAACATTGGAAATCTTCTGTCGCCTATCCTCAAGGAAATGGCCAAGCTGAGGCAGCAAATAAACTTGTTCTATCTTCCCTCAAGACTGGACTCGTAGGTCGACGAAACAATTGGTTGGACGAACTTCCCCTTGCTCTTTGGGGCGCTTCGTACAACCACTTGGGGCCTACTGGGAAACCCCTTTGCTCTCACATATGGGTCAGAGGCCATGGCACCCGCCGAGCTCGCATTCCCTATCGCTAGAGTGACCTTCTTTGATCAAGAGCGTAATGACACCAACAGGTTGATCGACTTGGACTCGATCGACGAGAAGCGAGAAACAAATTTACCTCCGAATGGTCAATTACAAGCGGACTAAAAGTTATCACGACAAGAAGGTCAAGGCAAGGTCTTTTCAAGTTGGAGATTATGTATTGAGAAAGATTGAGGCAACGGGTAGAAGGACCCAGCAGAACAAGCTATCTCCTAACTGGGAAGGTCCCTATATAGTCACTCGAGTCGTCAAGGAAGGAACCTACATGATAGCTCATCCTGGAGGTGACGAGTTGAAACATCCTTGACATGCTACTCACCTCATCAAATACTACTTCTAGTTTTCAATTTCAAAGTTCAAGTTTGTGTTAAAGCTAGTTTCAAATTGATGTAAGCATGATTCCTACTTCAATGAAAAGAGCAGTTTATTCGATCAAACATAGTGTTACATTAATATCAACAAGCTCGACTCTTAGTCAGCTTCGTTCTAACAAGCTCGATTCTTAATCAGCTTTGTTTATTTAACAAGTCCGACTCTTAGTCGACTTCGTTCTAACGAGCTCGACTCTTAGTCAGTTCATCTTAGCTCGACTCTTAGTCAGCTTCACCCTAACAAGCTCGACTCTTAGTCAGCTTCGTTCTAACAAGCTCGATTCTTAATCAGCTTTGTTCACTTAACAAGTCCGACTCTTAGTCGACTTAGTCCTAACAAACTCGACTCTTAGTCAGCTTGATTTACTTAGCTCGATTCTTAATCAGCTTTGCCTATTCAACAAGTATGATTCCTAATCAACTTGGTCCTAATTAACTCGACCCCGAGTCAGTTTCAATGGTATGAACAGGTTCGACTCATGGTCAATCTCGTTCACAAAAAAGTTAACCAAGTCTGAGGTCGACTAAACCAACAAGATCACGTCGCCTCTAGGCTCAAGTTGACTCATTTATGTTATCCACATCTAGCTCGACATACAATATGGAATGGAAAACATTCAACATTCTGAGAACAAAAGTCAGCTATGATAGAAATAAGTCTCCCAAAACGGGCTAAGACTTAGACAAAATTAATTTACAAAAATATTTTGCCTCCCAAAAAACTGGGCCAAGGCATTCAGATAATGTTAATCAAAAGAACAAAAAATGTTGGTTGGAGCTTGTTCATTACAAATAATTTAAGAGTCCTGGCCGACATCAGCTTGGTCGTCAATGGAAGCTCGACCTTCACCATCTTCTTGTTGCTGGGGCTCTATGGGCTTACCCGATTCGGAATATGTCTGCTCAGTTTCAATTTCCATGGCTTCAACATCGTCGAGTTCCGCCAAGACCACATCAAAATTTCTATCAAGAACAGGGGGAGCTTCCCACTTCTCGCAATGATCCTCCTCATCCTCTTGGGCAATGAAAGCTAGATCGTTTTCAAGGTAAGGAACGAGCGAGTGACCACCATGAGCTGTCATATCATATTGGGACTCAGTAAACCAACGAGCTAATTGCTCGATGGTAACCGTAGCCGTTGGATCTACAAGCGCACGACGGGCCATGTGTCTTTTGCCGACCTCAAGAAAATCTTGTGCCTTAGACACGATGGCATCATAGTACTCGTCCCCTTCCTTGAACTTCTCAACCGCGGCTTCAGAGGCATCCTTAGCAGTTTTCTCAATAGCAGCTTGGAGGTCTTTCTTACTCTTCTCTCTCTCAAGTCGATGCTGTTCATGCAACTCGAGCAAGAAGGCATCCTTCTCCTTCAGAAGTTTGTTGATCGTGGCGCCCGCCTTGGTTTTTTCCAATTCCTTCTTCTCTCGCATCCCTCTCCGCTTCCACCTCTCTTGATCTTAGATTCAAGAAATGCAAGATCGGACAAGGCCTTCGTCTTCACCATTTCATTGGCTTCACATGAGTTATCCAGATCGTTGTATTTCTCCCTCAAATCAGCCAACTCTTGTGCCTTCTTGGCGTAATCACGCAAGGCCTGCTTCTCCCTCTCAATTGACGCCCTCCAGGAGCTTTTAGCTTGCTCGTTCATGGTGAGAGACTGCATTAGAGGAAACATTTAAGTATTAGCTCGGCAAAGGCACAGAAGGTGAACCGACGAACTAATGTAATAAGCGACCAAACAGAAAGGGAAAGTAAAGGTTTACCTCGCCGTGTACCAACCTGCATCGGCCGTGAATTCCTCCTGAGTCATCCCCTTATCTCGCAAAGTAAGCTAGGAGATCTACATCCAGTGGCCCTTCTCACCACCACTTGACCAAGCGCCACCTCAGGATAGCGGCGAGTCATGCTGTTGACCCCAATGAGAGGGGGAACATCGCTGAGCCTCTGAATCAAAGCATCTACAGATTCTTGGCTCCTTGGAGGAGGGGCTAGAGGAGGGAGTAGATTTGGGGAGACGGCCTTGCCCTTTCCAGCACCTTGATCTTTTTCTTGTCCTCAACGCCCGATCATCTTCCTCCTCAACAAAGATCATCATTAATTTCAACTACATTCATTGGACCGGACCCCGCCATCTCGGCTCCAGAGGTCGCAAAGCATTGGCCTTCTTGAACCGGATCGTAGCTCGACTTGGCCTAGGCGACCCGCCGAATTCCTCCTCCCTCATTCACATTCATGGAATGGGAGCCACTCTGCTTGAAGGTCCTCTATAACGACCTCCTCCATTGGGATCACCAAAGCATTGTCCTTTCGAGAGAAGATTATTCCTTACTAGCCTCTCCCTCTCTCGTCGGCCTTAGCGCTCACAGCCCGTGGCCCTCTTAGTCTTCTTCTTGTCGAAACTCCAACAATTCGAACCATGGCGGCTTCTTGTTCGGGAGTCAAAACCGCACGACATCAAAGTGTTAGTTCGACAATGCGAATGCTTCTATGTACGAATTAATTCTACATACGAGCAAGCAATTTGATAAGTACAGGGTGACAATTCGAAACGGATCTATGTACGAGCTAACCAGTTCTACATGCGAATAGACAACGGATGGGCTAAGAGTCATGTATACAAATAAAATCCGTTCTATGTACGAATTAATTCTATAATGAGCAAACCATTTGATAAATACAGAGATACGATTACAAGCAGTTCTATGTACGAATTGATTGATTCTACAAAGTGCAGCAAGCAAGTGACGAGCCGAAAGTTAAGTATGCAGTACCAAAGCAATCCTATACGCCTATAAAAAATCACTTATGCAAGTTAACATTGGACGAGCTAATGAACGAAAGCGAGTAAACCCTTACCACCAATGTGTTCTCCATTGTTCTTGCAAGAATCGCCCGTTTCCGGCAAACCGACAATTCTCCTCTAATCTACCCAAAGAGTGAGTTACCCAATCAGGGGTACACCTGGCCTCTCAATACAGCGCAAGGGGCTCTGCTACCTCATCTCCAGGCATCATCCCCGCTAGAATATAATTGTACTTGGTTGTCACTAATGACTCCCAATTGACGGGTCCATCCTCGACTGTGGCACACGGCTTTCTATACAAAGTTTTACACCAAGGAGGCTCCCAAGTAATTGTCCTCACCGATAACATCGATTCATCATTGGGCAACGGAAATTCCCATCCCACCGCTCTCAACCAAAACTACATGCGAGTTCCAAAGAATTGTGTTTATTTGGAAGGTTGGTAAACAACTTGGGAGAGTTGGGCTTAGAGGGAGTACTAATTCCCCAATCATGCTTATCTAGCTTGGCACCAAAAACTCTTTGAAAACCTTCATACAAGGCTCATGGCCCAAGAGCCTACACACCATTGCAAAGCACACCAAAGACTCTACAAGTGTTAGCACCGAGTCAAGAGGGAGGGCATCCATACATTCCAGAAACTCATTAATGAAAGGATCCAACGGCAACCTCAACCCAAATTTCAAACCGCCCATAGAAGAAAGCTACCTTAGTAGCATCTCTAGTGAAGGTCGTACGGTATTTGGCCAAAAATTGTTTCGACTAAGGATGGTCACCCTAAAGTCCGCCTCTATCTACCCCACAGAAGTTGTAGATCACATCATAACGGGACTCCAAATTCTTCCTCCCACGAGTAGGTCGTTGGGGTACATAACCCCTCTCATTCTTGCCTGGCACCACATTGGGCCCAAATGCATTGACAATTCGAGGACCAGAAGAAGTTGAGGCGTTCCCTTCTTGAGTCGCCATATCCGTACAAGCAAAAGAGGAAGCAGGGGGAGTCGATCCTATGATCATGTTCAGTCGACCTACCTAAGGACGACCTAGACTCCCCCGGAAAACCTATTCTATTTCTAAGGAAGGAGGGCTTTTGGACGTCCCTAACATAAAACAAGGTGATATGGTCAAGCAATTCATGGAATAGATGAAAAGCGACAACATTTGAGTCGTCAATCACCACATTTTCAATTTCCCCTACAATGGGCAGCCCTATCTCAGTGTAATTCAACCCCCAACTAGTCAAAATGGAGGCACACTCATCCAAGGGCATCACTCTCCACTCACCGTTCACATTCTTGCATGCCCTACGGTTAACAGTGCAGTAACCATACCACGCCCCTGGTTCGCAACTAAAGGTCCTAGCCATGGCGGAAACGAAGAACAGTGCACAAATTAAAACCCTAAAGCAAGGATACGAGGGAAATACCTTAATTAATTGCAGAAGGTAGGTTCGTTGCTGAAGCCGAGAACTAGATTTAAATCTTGCTGCAATCCCTTGATTATCGCCGGAGAAGAAGAAGTTTTAGGACGATAAAAGTTCTAAACGAAGAGGGATTTTGCTATTTATATTTTCCTAAATTTGGAAAGGGAAAAGAAAATCAAAATTAATTTTCCAAAATTAAAGACTGAAGCGGTTTTCGAGAAGGAGTTCCAAACGTCAGAATTGTAATCATTACGAAAATCGGCGCTCCTTCATCTCCAATCGTTCATCACCAACGATCAGGATGTTGCCACGTCACCATGGTCGACCTACTTCAAAGACTAGCATCGACCTGCGAGTAAAGCAATTTTCGTCAAAGAAATCTTCTTAACTTCCAAGTCGACAAAGTCAACTCGAAAGTTGGGGGCCACTGAACATACCAAAAGTGTCGAGTTGGGCCAAACGAGTAAAGTCCAATTACAGAGCCTTGGTCTCCACATTCCCAATAAGGCCGGTCCAATCAAAACAAGGCCCAAAGCCCATCTCAAGTATCAATCGACTAAGCTCATGGTCCGACCTATCAGGTCCCGACCTAACTTAGTCCGACCTCATGATCCATATTACAATTCGGGTACGAACCATGCTCTACCCGACAGTCAGGTCGACCATATCACGAGTGGCGACCTCGACCTAAATCAACAAGTGACGACTTAACACTTGCCGGCTTATTTGGTTGAACAATCCTCATAACCACATCCCTACAAATCAGGGACCGTTATGGACATGTTCCCACGTCCAAGTAACTGCCGCTACAATCTCGGAGCACATGTCGCCTCCCAAAAAATACACTACTCTTGTCTATAAATACTTCATCACTACCAAACGGTGGAAGGTAACTGCCATTTTGTATTCTGAGTTCATTATTCAATACATTTTGAGCTTTATACAACTGTTATCTTACTCTCACGCCCGAGCGTCTTCGCCGGAGACACATCCGGCTAGTCGTGGGTTCTGTTTTCAGGTCAAGAAGCCAGGTGATCAGTCCTGCCACGTGGAGGAAGATTGATAAGCACATTTCCTGCAGCATCAGTGTTCATTTAAATTTATTGTCAAAAAAATATTAACAATCAAATAAATAAAGGCTAGAGACAAATCTAAAAAATAAAAATAAAGTATTGTATAATATCATGAAATTAAATATTTATGAAACAACGGAGTAGTAGTTATGGAATAAGTATACAATATGCTACTTTACATGGATAAAATTAAAATGATCAACAAATTCGACAGGAATGAATTGAAAAACTCTTTAGGGTCCGTTTGAATGCATTGATTTTGAATTTAATAAATATTCAAATTTTTTAGAATTTAAATAACTTAGAATTTGCTTTCAAAATCATAACATTTTCATTGTTTGAATAATGTGTGAAATTCAATTGTAATTATACATTATACTTAAAATAAAAGTTCAATAATAAGTCAAATATCTAGTTTAGACTAGTAGTAAATGATTGTTAATTATTATAAATAACAAGAGTTCAAACCTTGCTAACAACAAAAGTATAAAAAAAATTGTATTTTTTAAAATAAATAGTATATAGTGGTGGTGGTTAACGGCGGCAGTAGGTGACAGCCGATGGAGGTAGTTGGAGGCGGTGATTTCCTGAAGCGGCAGTGGTGGCGAAGAGTGGCCGGAGGCATGGGCGGCGACGAAAAGTGGCTGTAGGCGGCGATGGTGGTTACCGGAGGTGTTGGCGGTGGCGGCGGTTGCCGAAGGTGTTGGCGGCGGCAATGGTGGTTGTAAGCGGCGGCAGGAGGTGGCACAAATGGTGGTAGTTGAAAGTTGTTGTGGTGGTGGTAAAAAATGTGAGTTGTTATTAATTGATCAAAATTTAAAATTTAAATTAATAGGATTTAAGATGAAATTAGTTTAGTGAAATTGAGTGATTTAGAATTCCAACACAATTTCAATTCCAAATTTTAGTTATGTTTTCAAACAATTAAATTGAGAAACCCCAATTTCAATTTCAAGCTACGAAATTGGGGTATCCAACAACCCTTAAAAAAAAATTAGTCCATGATTTGTATAGATTTTTCTTATAAAAATGAATTTTTAAACAATCATATACGCATATGACAACATATCCATTGATCAAATAATGTATACTCCAGTAGTTGTGATGACGCCACGATCCGGGATGGCAAAGGTTGCAGAAAATACGTCGCATCTTGGGTAAAATCTGCAAAATAGCATCGTTAGAGGTGTGGGGGTTGTCCCGCTATAACTTTCGAGTGTAAAAGTAAGTATGTATTTATTTGAGTAAACATGTATGGAGAGCTCTTGAGAGAGTATTGTAGTCGTAGAGAGAGAGAGAGAGAGAGTATATAAGAGATTACCTTCACCTTGGAAAGGGTTATAGTTTATATATGGGAGAAAGTGTATATGTGGCACTTTGTGGGGTTTCACTGCATATATTTGATATATGTATATACAATATGTGATATATTTAACTGTATGGGACTGTATACTCCCTCCGTCCCGGAACATAATTCACAAACACTGTTTGCACTGGTTTTAAGGAGGGAGTATTATATTGAAAGTGTTGTGAGTGTGAAAATAAAATAGGAGAGAGAATGAGTGGAGAGAATAGTAAATTATAATGGTGTTGTGAGTATTAAAATAATGTAGGAGAGAGAATGAGTGGAGGGAATAGTAAAGATTCCTTTCCATTTTAGGTAAGTTTTAAATGTGTGAAGTAAGTTTTGGGACGCCCAAAAGGGAAAGTGTGAAGATTGTTCCGGGACGGAGGGAGTATATGTGTATGTATAAGTATATCCGAAAAGTCAGAGTTCATCAAGTTGCTTAATGTACTACTATATATTTTTAATATTCAATAATTAGCAAATTGATTTATTTACTTTTAAAAAAAAAATTAATTTAAAATTAATCACTGAATTAATTTTGGTATTTAATACTCTCTCCGTCCCAACAATTGCTTCCCATTTTTTATCAAGCACGCAAATTAAGAAAAATGGGGGGAAGAAAAAATATTGTGAGTGTAATTTGAAAATAGGAGAGAGAATGAGTGGAGAGAATAGTAAATTATAATGGTGTTGTGAGTATTAAAATAATGTAGGAGAGAGAATGAGTGGAGGAAATAGTAAAGATTCCTTTGCCAAAAAAGGAAAGTGGAAGCTATTAACGGGACACCCAAAATGGCAAAATGGGAAGCTACTATTGGGACGGAGGGAGTATTTGATATTTAAACACCTGACTTTTAACATTCCCTACCAGTTACCCTTTATCTTTTTCTCAGTTATGGGTGGGGCCCCCAAGCCTGCAATACTCACTTGCTTCATTATTAATTAAATCTTCGTCAAGCAGCAACATATCTTCTTCTCCTTCCACATCATTTCAACCTCTCTTTCTCACTCACACAGATGGCTAAGGTTCTGAAAGACGGTGAGTTTTGGTTGCCGCCGGAGTTTCTCACCGACGATTATATACTCATGGGTAAGGAGAACTTCAATGGGAATGAACTCTGTTTTCTTAGTCAGTTTCCCTACGATTTAGGCGACGAAGAGGATATCTCCGGGTTGACTCGGCAGTTTTCTCGCTCAACTCTTCAAATCCCACGGAAAATCTCATTTCCTCCATCAAATCAAGAGGTACTAACTTGCTCATTATCTTTGTTTGGACCTTATTTCGAGTATTTCCCTTCTTATTTGAGTATTTTTGTTGGTTAGGGGAAGTGGGTCTACTCTTGTTCGCCGCGATCAACTTTAAGCGCCGCCGGAAGTTGGTCTTTATCGAGCAACCGGAGTCCAAATGGCTTTTCCCAGGACCCCTCACCTCCGACGACACCGTTTGTTCGGATGGAAGAAACTCGGAATCTGATTTACACTGCCGCCGATCAAGTAGCCAGGATGAAGATGACCTTGAATAACAGAGACAGAGCACTCCTCGCTATCCATCACTCTCTCGCTCCTCCAAACTACCACTGTGTATCTCACTCTCTCTGTCATCACAACCATGTAAGCAGTCAATTACTTGATTCCATCTTCACACATTCAGTTCTAGTCCGAATAGTAGTCTCACCTGAGGGTATTATTTCTGATTCCCCCCGCCCCCATAGTTTCAGGAAATGAGTCCGGAACCGGCGAGTAAAAAGCAGGGTTATCCGATTTGGGGAAAACTGGAGAGAGAAAGGTGGCTTCCATCTCCACCGCCAGTACATCAGAGCAGAGGTTTGAGACTTGATTTCGAAAATGTCAGGCCAATGGGTTCAACATCTCAACTTCCCCAACAAAGCAACGCAGCGGGCATGAATAGAGCGATTTTTCTTTGTGGGTCTGGCGGTGGTCGTCCTGTGAAGAGGGAAAGCGCCGGCACTGGTGTTTTCATTCCTCGCAACCCTTCAGAGTCTGGCAGAAATCTAGGTATTTTTATTTCAAATTCCCGATTTTGTTCGTAGTGCTGATTTTGATTTACTACGAGACTTGTTATATTTTTATATTTCAGTTGTCAAAAAATAAGGTCTGTCTCTGTCTGTCTGTTTTGTTGCTGTATAACTACATTAATTAATTTGTGGGACGTGCTGTTGTTGACATTCTCTTGTTGCCTCTGCCAAAATTAAATTAGAAAAACAGAATTAATTTATTTGTTTTGTATAAAAACAGAATTAATTTATTTGTTTTGTTAATTTAATTGTGTTTGTTCTTTGCAGCTTGCTCCGGTGCACTGCTTCCAACACTTCCAGCTCGGGTCTTCCGGCCTAAGCCTCTGACCCATTTCACCGGTGGGCTTGTTCCGAATTTGTGCCCAAATTTTGGTACGTTGATTGGATTACCATTTGGTTATATTACTTTTTTTCACTTTATATCAGTTGTTTCATCAGCTTGATTATTTACCATCTAACTCAATTTGGTTTGAAATACAGATTTGTTGATAGCTAGGAGAAACGAGGCAATGGCAAAACAACAACAACAACAACAACAAAGGCAAAAGATAGCTCCGGAGACGATGATGAAGCATCATGAAGTAATGCTTCCCCAGGAATGGACTTATTGACATACTAAGTTGTTTTCTAATCTCCTAATGAAATGTTGATTTTGCTTAGAAGATGGTAGTAGATATTAAGTAGGAATGGAAGGAAATATAAAGTAGTTTTAGGAACAGGGTGTTTGTTTTGTTGTCAAAAATAAGGAGTGTAGTTTTAATGTTGCTTGTAGAAAAAGGAGTACAAAATGGGAAATAAGAGGATAAAGTATTTAAAAAGACATTAGATTCTCAAATTATATGAGTATGCATACATACGAGTAGTAATAAAGTATGTAAAATGACATACTTGGATTTGCTAAACTTGTTAACAATAAATATTTTTAATTCAAAATTTGGTTTAAGATAACTTTATATTTTAAATTAAATTTTATTTGATTTTTTTAATTAATCTAACACAAAATTTCAGAAAAAACATGTTTAACATTCGATTAAGAAAAAACGACTTTTAGTTAAATAAAAACTAGCAGCAAACCCGTGCGATTTTATGTTGCCAAATTTGACCTGAACATTGAATCGAAATAGAAAAACCTGAATATCAATTATACATTTTGAAACACTTCCTTAAACACAACGTTCATAAACACAACGTTCATAGTAACTCTAGCACATGATGACTCATCAGTTTTATTTGTTGGAATCGAGATATGAAGACCTTTCGGATTAGTTACTCTCGATAGTGCAACATAAAGTTGTCCATGACTGAAAACTGTTTCTTCAAAAGCAACCCCATTGTTCGTAACGATTGACCCTGACTCTTATTGATTGACATTGCATACGATACCATGATCGGGAACTGATGACGTTTAAACCTGAAGGGAATTCTGGAGTCAGATGGAGTTAATGACATTCTCAGAATTAGAACTCTATTGCCATTGTGCTCGTTGGATAAAACCTCCCCCTCAAAGTACATGATTTCCTAACCCCATAATAATCAACCTGGTGTCATTACATAAACCGAGGGACGGATCAATATTACGTAGCGGCATGACAGGAACCCAACCTTTAAACATAATGCGTGTTTCGGAAGACCAGATGAGGAAATACTGTTTAAAAACTTCGGTTTGTGCATGAAAAAAAAAAAGTAATTTTAATTTTGAACATTTATTTTGAGACAGTAATAATAGTAAATTTTCACAAATTCAAATTATCAAAATTAAGCCTACACCTCTGCCACCTCTTTTAATTTTCCTAACAATTTTCTACACCCGACTAAAAAAACCCTATTTTTCACTTATTATAAAGATGCACAACAACTGGTCAGTTTCTTTATTATTGAAAACTAAACTCAATAATACTAAAAAGAAACAAATTCCCTATGGGTATGTTTGGCAACTCAATTCCAATCAATTGAATTGAAATTGAAAGAGTTAAATTAGTTCCACGGAATTCATTTTGTTCTTCCAATTCCAAATCCAAGTCTTGGAATTGAAGTTGCCAAACATACCCTATGAGAACTTGTAATTCCAACAAAATTTGTCACTATCCTTCAAAATACGGCACCCACATTCAACAAATTCACCCACATTCAACAAATTCAACCCATCTCCCCAAATTTCGTATAGTTACAAAATTATCTCCAGATAATTTTTAATTTGTGGCTAAAAAAAGGGAAAACTTTTCAATTTAAAAAAAGGAAACAACTGGCGTTGATAAATCTCAATCATCTCTCACTACAAGAAAATTGTCAAATAGCGACGGACCAAATTATGTCGCTATTAGCGACGGAATAACGACGGAAGCAAAATAAAACAAAAAAATCAGCTACCGACGGATTTAGCGACGGATTAGCGACGGAATTTAGCGACAGACATGAATCTGTCACTAATCCGTCGCAATTGGCGCCAAAATAGTCCGCCCATTTTAGCGACGGATTTATCGACGGATTACAAAATTTTTTAACGTCGGATTTTTTTGTCGCTATATAAATAAAAAAAAATAAATATTTTTTCTTTTTAAAATTAACGACGGATTTAACAAAAATAAATTACCGACGGATATATTCTGTCGCTAAATAATAAAAAATAAAAAAATATTTTTCTTTTTAAAATACCGACGGATTTAGCGACGAATTTTACAAAAATAAATTAACGACGGATATATTTTGGGGGAAATTACCGGTTGATCCTCCATCCCAAGTCAAACGACCAATTAAGACATGAATTTTGAAATTTAACCAAATAATCCCGCTTCATGATCAAAATTCCACCTACTCCTTCCTACCCAAGAATATATAACTAACCCCCTCTCTTTCTCTCTCTTCTCCCACTTTCTCTCTCTACCAACCCTTCCCCTTCCCCTCCACCTTCCCTTCCGGCGACCCTTCCCTCCTCTCCGGCGACCCTTCCCTTTCCAACTCCGATGACCCTCCCTTTCATCTCTATTTCTTCTTTAAAATCACAACTCAATCGACGCCATTTTGTATTGCCAGGGCGTTGGAATGGCCGCCGCCGTGAAAGATCAATCTTCGGGGAACTTTTTCGAGAAAGATCTGTATTGCCTTTCCATTCGCGAGTTGGAGTTTCGAATCAATCACATTCACTGTTTATTGATCTCCTCTCTCCACCTGAAGTGAAGAGAGGTATTCAATCAGCCATTCAATCAGTTTTATTGCAGTTATTAGTTAGTGATTTGAGTTTGATTTGGTTTGGCTTGTGTAGGGTTTGTGTGAGAAAATGGCATCGAGTAATAATCATTTGAGGAAGATGACCTCTCATCATTCTTGAGTCGTGACATGTCCACACCCTCCATTTTCAGACCTTCAAATTCCATCCTCTCTCTCTCTCCTCTCTCCTCTCTTTCTCTCTCTACACCTCCTCCTTGTCTCTTTTTTCTATGATTTTGTTCTTCTAATTTTATTTTATTTTATTCTATTATAACATTTAAAAACAGAAGTTGTCAATTTTCAATTGTTGATCTCCTGGGATGCTTTCCATTTTCTTTATTGATAAAATTAAAAGAACAATAATTACTTAGTGATTCAAGTTTCTAGCAAAGTTGAAATTTCTCATCTTCTTTGATTTCTAGAGAGAGAAACACTAATTATTACACATATCTCCTATTTTCAATTTTCAAGTTTGAATCATCATTCGAGGTTTTCATAAAAAAGCAAAAATAGAGTTATAAAAGACTAAAAACAACTGTAAACTTAAGTAAAACAACTGTGAATATAACAAATATGTCAAATAATCTCATAAAATTGCAAAATTTGAGGCCATAAATGACTAAAACAACTGTGAACTTAACAAAAAACAACAGTGAACTTAAGTAAAAACAATTGTGAACATAACAATTATATCAAATAATCTCATAAAATTACAAAAATAGAGGCCATAAAGAACTAAAACAACTATTAATTTAACAAAAAACAACAGTGAACTGAAGTAAAAACAACTGTGAACATAACAAATATGTCAACTAATCTCATAAAATTGCAAAAATAGAGGCCATAAAGAACTAAAACAATTGTGAACTTAACAAAAAACAACAGTGAACTTAAGTAAAAACAACTGTGAACATAACAAATATGTCAAATAATCTCATAAAATTGCAAAAATAGATGCCATAAAGGACTAAAACAACTGTGAACTTAACAAAAAATAATTGTGAACATAACAAATAGGTCAATTAATCTCATAAAATTGCAAAAATAGAGGCCATAAAATTGCAAAATAAAGATTATAAAATACTAAAAATAACTGTGAACTTAACTAAAACAATATGTAAATTAAGTAAATAATAGTCATTTTCATGCAGAAATTATGAATTTAGCTAAAAAAACTGTGAACTTCTCTTAATTGTTATTGGAACAAATGTAAAAAATATCTGTGAGCTTATCAAAAATAAATGTGAACTTGTAACAACTGTGAACTTCTCAAATTCGCTCCAAATTATATGTTGATGCTACTAGTTTGATTCATATTGACGATACGAAAACAACGGTAGTTTCAGATTTTTTTTTTAAGTTCTAGATCTTAAGATATTTCATTTTAAAGTTTTGGGAGAAAAAAAAAACGAAAAAGCAGCTGTCCCTTTTATGTCGCATGGGGTGCCTTTATAAAAACGGGGTGTCATTATAAAGCGTGGACCTGTTGGAATTTCTTCAAAATGTGTCTTTGGTGGTTATTTTCATTAGGATGAGGGACTATTTGATAATTGCACCTATATTTTGTCGCTAAATAATAAAAAATAAAAAAATATTTCTCTTTTTAAAATACCGACAGAATAGCGATGAATTTAGCGACGAAAATTGTTTTTTTAAAAAAATTAACTTTTTTTCTAACTCTTTTTATGTAACTTTTTGAAAAAAACATCTATACTAAAAAATGTCCAAAATATTTATTTATATTCATTAAAAATAAAAAAACTATATATTTATAAATAAAAATTAAAGAATTTTATCCGTCCCTGATTTCTTTAGTATACTTTCATTTGTTTAGTTTTTTCTAACTTTTTTTATATAAATTTTTGAAAAAAACTTCAATACTAAAAAATGTCCAAAATATTTATTTATATTCATAAAAAATAAAAAAAATCTATACATTTATAAATAAAAATTAAAAAATTTTACCCGTCCCTGATTTCTTTATTATACTTTCATTTGTTTATTTTTTTCTCACTTTTTTAAATAACTTTTTGAAAAAAAACTTCAATACTAAAAAATGTCCAAAATATTTATTTATATTCATAAAAAATAAAAAAAAACTATACATTTATAAATAAAAATTAAAGAATTTTACCCGTCCCTGATTTCTTTATTATACTTTCATCTGTTTAGTTTTTTCTAACTTTTTTATATAACTTTTTGAAAAACACATCAATACTAAAAAATCTCCAAAATATTTATTTATATTCATAAAAAATAAAAAAACTATACATTTAAAAATAAAAATTAATGAATTTTACCCGTCCCTGATTTCTTTATTATACTTTCATTTGTTATTTTTTTCTAACGTTTTTTATATAACTTTTTGAAAAAAACTTCAATGCTAAAAAATGTCCAAAATATTTATTTATATTCATAAAAAATAAAAAAACCTATACATTTATAAATAAAAATTAAAGAATTTTACCCGTCCCTGATTTCTTTATTATACTTTCATTTGTTTATTTTTTTCTAACTTTTTTATATAACTTTTTGAAAAAAAAACTTCAATACTAAAAAATTTCCAAAATATTTATTTATATTCATAAAAAATAAAAAAAACTATACATTTATAAATAAAAATTGAAGAATTTTACCCGTCTCTGATTTCTTTATTATACTTTCATTTGTTTATTTTTTTTCTAACTTTTTTATATTACTTTTTGAAAAAAACTTCAATGATAAAAAATATCCAAAATATTTATTTATATTCATAAAAAATAAAAAAAAACACTATACATTTATAAATAAAAATTAAAGAATATTTACCCGTCCCTGATTTCTTTATTATGCTTTCATTTGTTTATAGGGTATATGGTATAGTCTATAGGGTATAGAGTATAGGGTATATGGTATATTGTATATGATATAGGGTATAGGGTATATGGTATAGGGTATAGGGTATATGATATAGGGTATAGGGTATAAGGTATAGTCTATAGGGTATAGAGTATAGGGTATATGGTATAGGATATATGATATAGGGTATAGGATATAGGGTATAGGATTTAGGGTATAGGATATATAGTATAGGGTATATGGTATAGGGTATATGATATAGGGTATAGGGTATAGTCTATAGGGTATATAGTATAGGGTATATAGTATATGGTATATGATATAGGGTATATGATATAGGGTATAGAGTATAGGGTATATGATATAGGATATATGATATATGGTATAGGGTATATGGTATAGTCTATAGGGCATATAGTATAGGGTATATGGTATAGGATATATGATATAGGGTATAGGGTATATGGTATATAGGGTATAGGGTATAGGGTATATGATATAGGGTATAGGGTATAGAGTATATGAGGTTTATGGTTTAGGTTATAGGATATAGGGTATATGAGGTTTAGGGTATGAGGTATATTAATAAGTATTATTAATATTTTAAAAGTATAATTATTTTTTTAAAATTTATTTTTGAATTGAGATAAATATTTTAGACTTTTTTTGGTAAGGAAGTTTTTTAAAAAAATTATATAAAATAAGTTAGAAATTAACTAAATAAATGAGGGACAGACAATATCCTTCACTATGAGTATTTTTTTTATTTTTTTTGAATAGAGATAAATGTTTTAGACTTTTTTTAGTAAGAAAGTTTTTTTCAAAAAAAAATATTTAAAAAGCATGTAAATATTTTAGATAACTTTTTGTAAATTTCAGTAATAAAAAAAGTCTAAAATATTTTTTTCTAGTCAATAAAAAATAATAAAAATTACTAATTATTATTAGTACTATTATTAATATTATTAATGTTTATATAATTAATATTAATATTAATTAATTAATTATATAATTAATAATTAATTAATAAATATTATTGATAATAAATATTATTATTATTGATATTAGGCATAATATTATTTTATAGTTTAAATTATTATTATTATTAATTATTTTTTATATCAATTATTATTATGTTATTACTAATTATTATTGTAGTACTAAGCATTTACATTTATTATACAATTATTATTATTAAATACTTTTATTAGATTTTAAATGAATTAAATATTTTTTCAAAAAAAAAACTAAGTATCATTATTATTATTTATTATTAAGTCATTGTCTTTCACATGGATCTCCATCTTAGCCATTTATAATAACACATTTAAGTTGAATCCAATGACTCACATTTTAACAAACTATTTAACTTGGATCACTATCTCAACCATCCATTCATATTAAATCAATGGTTCAAATTTCTTACTCACACACTTTCAAACCTTTCACAAAACAAAACCAAATCCTCTCAACCCTCCATTCATATTAAGAAACAGTCATACGTAAGTAGAGCCGTCAAGTCGGGACGGTCCCGTCGGGACATCCCGTCCCGCAATAGATTTGGGACGGGATGGGACAGAGTATTTTAGTCCCGTCCCATTTCGTCCCGTCCCGTTTCGTCCCGTTCGCATCGCGGGACAACATGGTGCGGTCCCGCCCGTCCCGTTCCCGTCCCGCATATCTCGGCCCTGTACAGCACTTTGAGAATCCCATGAGACTGAGGATTACCGAGTAAATAAATAAGACCATTCACAATAGAAAGCCCGACTTCATTGCACATTTAGGGACTTGTATTTATGACTACAGGTCGTTTTTTTCTTCATTTTGTCTTCTATTAAGCTTTCATGCTTTTTGTGATAATCATCAACTGAGAGAGAGAGAGAGAGTTGACTTAAGAGAGAGAGAGTTGACTTAACTGATCATCCAAAAGAAAGATAATTCTGATTCAAAATAAATCAAATGAGTTCTTAATATTCCTATACAGACTCATCAAGAACTTACTCAATAGACTTTCTTTTTTTTTCAGCGGACTGTTTCAGATGTTGCCAAGTTATATGTAATAGTGCACTTACTCGTAGACCTGTTTCCTCTTGAAGATTCTCGGTCAATGCTTATCCCTCCTAGTCAACGGGTCCCGCATGGGTCCCGCGGGATCCACATCCCGCAAATGGGACGGGATGGGATGGAGTATTTTAGTCCCGTCCTGTTTTATCCCGTCCCGTCTCGTCTCGTCCCGTTCCCGTCTTGGGACAACATAATTTCGTCCCGTCCCGTCCCGTATTCTCGAATTGACAGCTCTATACGTAAGCCTCCTCGATTTCTCTCTCCACACCTCCTCAATTTCTCTCTCTCTCTCTACAGACGGCAGCCCCATCACCGGAATCCCACCCCTCCCTTTCCCTTTCAATTCGTCTCCCCCTCAAATAATCCATGGTTGCCTTCCTCATCTTTTATTTCCCCAACCCACGCCACTACCCTTCATCGTCTCCGGCGACGGCAACAGTGGCTCCACCCCATCGCCACTTTCTCGACTGTGCCGCTTCTCCACCTACCCTCACGCCCTCCTCAACGCCGTCTTTGCCACAGATCTGGGTCATCTCCGTCTCTTTCTCTCTCTCCGCACACTTCGTCTCTCCATCATCGTCTTCGGCGACGGCAACCGAACGGTGTCTCTTCTATTTCGTTTTGATTTCTTCAATCTCTCCACACACTCCGTCTCTCTCTCAGATTTGATTTGTTCAATTTTGTTTTGATTTTTGTTTTGAAGAAACTTAATTTATTCTATTTTTGTTTAGAATTGATGGGTTTGATTTTTTGGTGTTGTTGTTAGTGATGGTGGTGATGGTAGAGGGATGGTGGCGCCGGGGTGATTGAGACGGTGGTTGGTGGTGATTGATGGTGGTTGTGGTATAAGGGAAGTTTAAGGGACTGATTTGACAATAATAGAACTTAAGGGACTGATTTGAAAATATTTACAATATATATAAATATATATATATAAATATATATATATATATATATATATATATATATATATATATATATATATATATATATATATAAAATTTTTTTTAATAAAAAATATCAATTAGCGACGGAAATATCCGTCGGTAATTTGGTATTTAAAAAAATAATTGAAATAAGAAATTTTAAAAAAATTAATAAAAATGTGAAAATATTAATGAATTTTAGCGACGAAAATTTCCGTCGTTAAATCTGTCGCTAATACAATCAAAATTTGTTGTCCCTTTCTCAACATTAGCGACAGATTTTTTGACTTTAACGGCAGAATAATCCGTCGTAAATTTAACGACAGCTCAAAAATCTGTCGCTGTAATTTAGCGACAAGGGTTTTAACGACGGAAAATTTCCGTCGCTAATCCGTCGCTAAATGCCTTTAGCGACGAATTTGTGGCTTTTAGCGATGAATTTTTCCGTCGCTAAAACCTGTTTTTCTTATAGTATCTTTGTCTCTGGAGTGATGGATCATTCACAACAAACATATATTTACCTATATCCACTTGCTATTTTATCAATAACTAGTGCTACATCCGTGCGTTGAATGCACGGATAAAAAATTATTTCAAAGAGAGTTAGAAATAATAGGAGAAGTTGCTCTCAATAAAGCACGTCACACATCTATCCCTTTTATTTTTCTCCTTTTTCTTTATAGCAAGTCACTATCTTACAAATGTGAAATGACAAAATGGACCAAGTTTCCAATTCCAAAACTGGTTGTGAGCGGAAAACGAAAATGGAAAGCTTTCTTGAGAAATTACGGTGATTAGGCGCTCTAGGCGTTCTTGAGAAATTAAGGTGATTAGGCGCTCTAGGCATGACCTTGGCGCCTTAGGCATGACCTAGGCGTGCCCAACGCCAAGAAAGCTGGTGTTCACAAAGGAGCCAAAGGCCCCAAAATTTATACTATTTCATTTTCTAGCACTATGCTAAGGACTCTCAATATATACTACTCCATTTTCTAGCATTTCAATTTCTAGACGATGTGAGATTAATATCCAATTTGGTTTTCAAAATGCTAAGGTCTCTCAATATATACTACTCCATTTCCTAGCATTTCAATTCCTAGACGATGTGAGATTAATGTCCAATTTGGTTTTCAAATGCTAAGGTCTCTCAATATATACTATTTCATTTCTAGACGATGTGGGATTAATATCCCATTTGGTTTTCATATGCTAATGCCTCTCAATATATATACTAAATGGGAAGCTTTCTTGAGAAATTAAGGAGCTATGAAAAGTCTTAGTTAAGGAGCCATTTGGCGGTGATTAGGCACCCTAGGCGTGCACAACACCAAAAAAGCTGGTGTTCACTAAGGAGCCCTAAAATTTATACTATTCAATTTCCTAGCGCTTCAATTCCTAAACGATGTGGGATTAATATTCCATTTGATTTTCAAATGCGAAGGCCTCTCAATTTATACTACTCCATTTCCTAGCATTTCAATTTCTAGACGATGTGGGATTAATATCCCATTTGGTTTTCAAATGCTAAGGCCTCTCAATATATATGCTCCATTTCTTAGCATTTCAATTCCTAAACAATGTGGGATTAATATCTCATTTGATTTTCAAATGCTAAGGCCTCTTAATATTACTATTCCATTTCCTAGACGATGTGTGATTAATATCTCATTTGATTTTCAAATGCTAAGGCCTCTTAATATTACTATTCCTCTCAATAAATGGAAAGCTTTCTTAAGAAATTAAGGAGCTATGAAAGGTCTTAGTTAAGGAGACATTTGGCGGTGATCAGGCGCCCTAGGAGTGACCTATGCGCGCCCAACACAAAGAAAGCTGGTGTTCACTAAGGAGTCAAAGGCCCCAAAATTTATACTACTCCAATTCCTAGCATTTCAATTCCTAGACGACGTGGGATTAATATCCCATTTGGTTTTCAAATGCTAGGGTCTCTCAATATATACTACTTCATTTCCTAATATTTCAATTCCTAGATGATGTGGGATTAATATCCAATTTGGTTTTCAAATGCTAAGGCCTCTCAATATATACTAAATGTAAAGCTTTCTTGAGAAATTAAGAAGCTATGAAAAGTCTTAGTTAAGGAGCCATTTGACGGTGATTAGGCACCCTAGGCGTGACCTAGGGTCGCCCAACACTAAGAAAGCTGGTATTCACTAAGGAGCCAAAGCCCCCAAAATTTATACATCAAGAAAGCTGGTGTTCACTAAGGAGCCAAATACCCCAAAATTTATACTACATTTTCTAGCATTTCAATTCCGAGACGATGTGGGATTAATATCTCAATTGGTTTTCAAATGCTAAGACCTCTCAATATATACTACTCCATTTCCTAGCATTTCAATTTCTAGACGATGTGAGATTAATGCCCCTCAGATTTTTCAAATTTTATTTCGGATTATTAAAGAGGGTGTGTTTAATAAATGAGTAATGAAGCTGGCCTCTATTTAGTCTCGGTTCTAATTTGAGCGCGAAAATGGGGGGTGTGCTGAAGTGCTTTGCACTTCAGCCTTTAAATAGTTATAGATATTTTTTTTTTGGCAAAAATAAATACTTTTACATAAAAGCATACATTCACTAACGTCCATCCTTCGTCGTATTATTATTTTACTTTTACGCATTTAATTATAGATATAATTTAAGAAACAATATTTTCTAAACTCAAGTAATATTTAAAATTATACAAAATTTTCTTAACTTTGTTTCCCTACTATTTACGAAAACTTTTCACCCTTCACAAATTACCCCCTTTCAAACAAAATTTTATTATGATTTTTCCATTCCATACAAACAAAAAAAATCTAACAAAAAATTCAGGAAAGTTACTTTCTTAGCAAATCCCCCCCCTACCCAAATATGATTAACACACTAATTATATTTTCAAAAAATTGAAAATGTCGATAATGAAACCATTAGACATTCTTCAATAAAAATGAATATTATAACACAATTCTCTATTCTTTGTAGTGAAATAAAAATTGATATAACAAATTTATAAATATAAAATTAAAGTAAAATTGAAATAAATATAATGTGAACGGTGTTTCTTTAAACAAAATGTGGATAGTTTAAACTTAACAAATTTCATCGTTGAAATCTCCCACCTTCCCTAAACTACTCTCCAAAACATTCCTAAATCCTTGTGATTTTTTTGTTGAAAGGTTCTAAAAACAATTAAAAACATTCACTCTAAAAAACAATATTAATTTCAAGTAATGGAGTAATTTTTTTTTAGCTAAAATAAGATATACATTCTTGTAATTTTGAACAAAAATTATACTACATTTTTAATATTTAATTATTATTTTTTCTTAAAATAACTTGAAATATGTAATTAATTAATTAAGCTTCCATTCCACTCAAATCCCGAATCTGTTCAGATTCATTTCCCCTAATTTAAGGCCTAACTTTATGCTTCATTCCCTTCCCTGTTCTATCATTTTATGAAACAATTACTCTCTATAAAATGTCCTCACTGAAAGAAATTGAAAGCCCTTGACTTGTTTATTCACATTGCACAAATATATATAGTTACAATGAGAGAATCCTAATTGCACAAGGATTGTAAATCCCAACTATACATGGAGAATAAAATAGTTTCCTAATCTATGTGTTTGATAATATATTCCAAATACAAGAAGGAAAGATAGATTAGGAAACTTCAACTTGTTTCCAAAACTGAACATGGACGGGAGAAAGCCGAGGCGGGCGCCTGGGCTTGGGCCAGGCGGGCGCCTGGAATGCCGTGACATGGGCCGAGAGTGTAACGCCTTGAGGCGGTCGCCTGAGATGGTGCGAGGTGCGCGCCTCGAATGCAGAAGGTGCAACACCATTTTCCTTATGCTGAGGCGGGCTCATGGGTTGTGACGGGGCGGACGCTTCACTTGCAGTGCCTTCAACCTTGGTTTTGTGTCCTTCCTTGATGTCTAAAGCTTCATCCTTAACATGCCCCCGCAAGATGAACGATCCTTGGAGAAGACCAATCTTGGAGATAAGTTGTTGGAAGCGTATACGGGATAGTGGTTTTGTTAGAACATCTGCTAGTTGATCCGTACCAGAAATGTGTTGCACACGGAGAGAACCGGACTGAATTTGCTCACGAACAAAGTGAAAGTAGAGGGCCACATGTTTCATTCGAGAGTGAAAGACCGGGTTCGCAGAATAGGTAGTGGCACCAAGGTTGTCACAGTAAATCACAGGTGTAGTGGGAGAGGGAAATCCAAGCTCAGTAAGTAAATTCCCAACCCAAGTAAGTTTAGCTGCGGTGTCGGCGATAGCCCGAAATTTAGCTTCAGTGGTGGATCTAGCAAGGGCACGTTGTTTTCGGGAGGATCAAGTGACCGGGTTTTTGCCCAAATAGACAAGCAAGCCAGTAGTGGATACAAAACCATCCTTGTCTCTGGCCCAATCCGCATCACAGAAGGCATGAAGAGAGGGAGGAGACGTCGCAAAAATCTGAAGACCAAGGTGCATGGTGCCATGAAGGTAGCGTAGAAGATGCTTCAATGCAACCCAATGAGAAGATTGAGGGTTTTACATGAATTGCGCAAGCTTGTTGACCGAGAAGGCAATGTCGGGACGAGTGAATGATAAGTACTGGAGTCCACCAACAATAATACGATAGGAAGTAGGGTCAACAGCTGGAGTGGTAGTGGAAAGTGTGAGGGGAAGTGATGTTACCATGGGAGTGGGGAGCGGCTTGCAGTCAATCATGTTGTGACGGGTGAGAAGGTTATGGATGTATTTGGTTTGAGATAGGAGGAGCCCGTTATGGTTAGGAACGAATTCAACACCCAAGAAGTAGGACAAGGGGCCAAGGTCCTTGAGGGAGAACCGGGTGGATAGTTTGGAGATGAAGGACTGAATGTGAGGGGGGAAGGGCCGGTGACAATGATATTATCAACATAGATAAGTAGGTAAATTGGGGATGGGGATTTGTTGAAAATAAACAGGGAGGGATCGGCTAAGGAGGGTTGGAAGCCATATGTGGTGAGGTAGGTTTTGAGTTCTTGAAACCATGCCCGGGGAGCCTGTTTGAGACCATAGATTGCTTTTGACAAGCAACAAATAAAGGATGGGTTGGTGGAGTCCTCAAATCTGGGAGGTTGTGTCATAAAAAGTTTCAGAGAGAGTGCCTTGAAGGAAGGCTAGTGGGAGATGTGAGGAGGGATAGGTTGGCATACTTGGGGTTGGGTTTGGTGATACCATGGGAAATTCTAGTGGTGATAGTACGGGTGGGAGGTGGAGGGTATGGTGGGTTGGGAATGAGTGGTGTAGTGTCAAGTTGAGTTGGGGTAGGGGTTCATTAGTAGTGGGATTGGGAGTGGGATAAGTTGGGGAGGGGGGGTGGCAGAGGGGGTTGGGGGGTTTGGGATGGAGGGGATAGTGTCTAAGATGGGGAGAAAAAGGGTGTGCCATTCATAGGGAGGAGGAGAGGAAGGAGGGGGGATGAGGTGGTGAGGGAGTTGTAGGGGAAAGTGTTTTCAACAAAGCGGACATGGCGGAATGTGTAGACACGATGGGAGGTAGGGTCAAGGCAGTGATACGCGCTTTGCATGGGTGAGTAACCGACGAAGATACAAGGGGTGGATTTTGGGTCAAGTTTGTGGGTGGTGTATGGGCGAAGCCATGGATAGCAAAGGCAACCAAAACTACGTAGCTTGGTGTAGTTTGGAGGGGAGAGGAAAAGGCGGAAGTAGGGGGAATCATTATTTAGGGTGGGGGTGGGTAATCTGTTTATGAGGTATGTAGCAGTGGTGAGAGCATAGGGTCAAAGGGGTAGGTTTGCATGGGAGAGGAGAGTGAGGCCGGTTTCAATAATGTGGTGGTGACGACGTTCGGCGTACCCGTTGTGTTCAGGAGTGTGAGGAGGTGTAGTGAGATGGGTGATATCGTTTTGACCAAGAGTGGGGGTGAGTTTTAGGTATTAACCCCCATTGTAGGAGTAGACTTGAATGATGGGACGTTTGAAGTATTTTTCGACTAGAGCTTTGAAGCGGAGGAAGGTGGTGTAGGTTTCAGATTTGTGTTTGAGGGGATAAAACCAAATGTATTTGGTGAAGTGGTCGACAAAGATGACATAGTATTTGTAGTTGTCAATTGAGTAAATTGGAGAGGTCCAAACATCCAAAAATATGAGATCAATGGGAGCATGTGAAACAAGAGTGGAAGATGCAAATGGCAGCTTGTGACTTTTATTAATAAAGCAAGAGTTACAAGGAGGTAAACTAGAGGAAATAGATAAACTAAATTTGCTACGTAATAAACTAAGGACGGGGGAAGAGGGATGTCCTAGTCTATGATGCCACAGCTGCGATGAGAGAGAGAGAGCTTGAATGAACTTGAATGGGCGGAGGGTGCCAAAGGTAGACGCCATCCTCAAGGTTTCCATGGATGAGTGTTTAACTCGTGGCTTTATCCTTGATAAGAAAAGAAGAATGTGAGAATTCAATGATGACATTATTGTCACGACAAAATTGAGACACAGAAAGAATATTGCGAGTAATAAGAGGGACATGTAATACACTATTGAATTTAAGAAGAGAGGAGGATGTGGGGAGAGAGAAGGAACCTATGTGAGAGATCGGAAGAGTAGAACCATCGCCGATGATAACGTCGTCATTGCCATTGTAGGGTGTGTGTAGGGCTAGGTTGGAGAGGTCATTGGTAATGTGATTGGTGGCACCGCTATCTATGAGCCAAGAGGGAGGGGGGAGGGGTTGTTGTAGGCGGCAGTGTGGACTTGGGGATGTTGTTGATTAGGGAATTGGTTTTGGTTTGGGCGAGGGGAAATGTTGACAGTGGGGTGTTCACGTTTGAATCTGCGACATTGGGAGATGACATGGCCAATGTTGCGACAATATTGTCACTTGCCTTTGAATGGAAGGCGAGAGGGTGTATGGGGGGAAGAGGATGGCTAGGAGTGGGAGGGGCGGTAGGTGTTAATGCGGCTTGGTGATGGGTGGGCTTGGGCTGCAAATGCGGTGGTGGGGAGGGGATTTTTGGGAGTGGATTGTTTAATGGTGAGTTCATGTTGGATGAGTTTTTCATGGAGGGCTTCAAAGGAGATGGGGTTATCACGGGCTTGGGTTGAGTCTATAACGGGTTTGAATGTTTCATAGTCTAGACCTTTGAGGATGGTGTAGGTTATGTCTTCGGAATCCATGGGTTTGCCTAGGATGGCGAGTTTGTCGGTGTAGGATTTGACGGTATTCATGTATTCCGAGATGGAGAGTTGATTTTTGGTGAGATTGGCAAGGTTGTCCTTTATTTGAAGAATGTGGCCACGGGAGGGGTTAGCATATGTAGTTTTAAGGGTGGTCCAAGCTTCATGGGAGGTGGTGGCTTGGTGTACAAGGGGAGCTACGGTGGGATCTAAGGTACCTATGAGAGCCCCAAGGATGAGGCGATCTTGGCGAGACCATGTAATGGCTGCCGGGTTAGGTATAGATGTAGTGGTGGCGGTTTTGGCCGGTTCATCGTCGGTTTCCACGACGGCAGGATTGGCGGTGGTAATGGTATCCTCGGGTTTGGGGTGGGTGCCATCGACAAACTTTAGAAGGTCGAGGCCAAAGAGAATGGAGGTGATTTGGGAAGCCCATGTAAGGTAGGTTAGAGGGGTAAGGGAACGGCAGTGGGATAGATTGACTAGGAGGAGAGGTTGATCGGGTTGAGCGGAGTTGGGGATGGTGGAGGAGGGGCTGCCGGCCATGGGGAAGAAGGGTTTGGGGCTTCCGAAAAAAGAGAAGGGGGGATTTAGACTATAGATCTTTCTAGCTCTGATACCATGTAAGAAATTGAAAGCCCTTGGCTTGTTTATTCACATTGCACAAATATATATAGTTACAATGAGAGAATCCTAATTGTACAAGGATTGTAAATCCCAACTATACATGGAGAATAAAATAGTTTCCTAATCTATGTGTTTGATAATATATTCCAAATACAAGAAGGAAAGATAGATTAGGAAACTTCAACTTGTTTTCAAAACTGAACAGGGACTGGAGAAGGCCGAGGCGGGCGCCTGGGCTTGGGCCAGGCGGGCGCCTGGAATGCCGTGACATGGGCCGAAAGTGTAACGCCTTGAGGCGGCCGCCTGAGATGGTGCGAGGCGCGCGCCTCGAATGCAGAAGGTGCAGCACCATTTTCCTTATGCTGAGGCGGGCGCATGAGTTGTGACGGGGCGGGCGCCTCACTTGCAGTGCCTTCAACCTTGGTTTTGTGTCCTTCCTTGATGTCTAAAGCTTCATCCTTAACACTCACCTCATTTGAATCTGGAAAATGTAAAATATCCCTTGATCTCTCAGCCTCTCTCTTCATCTCGTCTTCATTTCTCAGCTCATTTGAGGCCACCCCTCCCTCTCTTCTTCATCTTCATCCTTCCTCCGCCCCATCCCCATTTCCCTTCCTGGCACCACCACAACCAACCCACGCATAAAAATAAATTATCCTCTCCAAAAACTCTCCCCATCTACCCACCTACTTCCCCGCCACTCATTCTCTTCCCATTTCTCATATAAAGTCTAAACTCATCCCACTTCTCAAAAATTCCCTTTCCTCCAAATTTTCTAAATTTCTCAATCAATAAATCTTCCAATTAATATTATTTCCTTCTATGAAATCAAAACTCTCTCTCTCTCTCTCTCTCTCTCTCTCTCTCTCTCTCTCTCTCTCTCTCTCTCTCTCTCTCTTCAACACCCACATATTCTCAGACTTTTTTTTCCGTCTTCATGAGTTCTAAACTATCCAAACCAAAAAAACTCAAAATCAATTTCCTTAAATCCTTTCCATCTCTAGAGAAAAACCGAAAAAAAATCCCTTAAAAAAATCCATCTCCATTGAATAAAATCAAAAAAAAAAATATATGGTGAAGTGTTAAAAAAGAGATGGTAGAAGATGTACCTCTATGTCTCCATCGCATACTGCCACCACTTCCGCTACTGCCCATGTTTGGATGTTCCCCTTTTCCCACCACCACATCTCGCTTCTTCTACAACCGTTCGAGCTTCCTAAACCTCCAACGATCATCCTCTACGTTCTTAATTTCATGTCGTATTGTCCAACAACCTATTTTGCAAAAGAAAAAACTGAGATTAAGGAGCTACTTGGTTTAATGTGTGTGTGAACTTGTGTGTGTGTTCTGTAATGTGAGAGAAGAGGGTTAAAGATGAACAAAAAATTTCAAAAAATGAGATAAGAGAGGGAATAGAGGCTGCTTTAATTCAAAAAATGCATTGGGGGATGAGCACATCTTTTAAGGCCAATGAGATAACATGCAAATTTAAAAAAAATGGCTGATCAATTCACTGTCGAATTAAATATGTATTTTCACATTCCATTTACGGCAACCTTGATAGTGACATTTTTGGGCTCCAACTTGCCAAATTTACAAAATAAAAAATCGAAATACTCTAATTTTATAAAAACTTATGTCATCATAAATTAAAAAATAATGATCAAATAATAAAGAATTTTATTTTATAAACAAAGTAGCTAAAATTCGTTTTAAAAAAACAAAGTAGCTAAGTTCGAAGAAAAAAAAAAGTACCTTCCAATTTAAACCTAGAAAATCGCCAATTTCAAGAAATAAGTTCGTTTAATGAAATTTATAATTTTCAAATTAAGAAGGTTTTAATTAAAAAAATTGAAGGAATTTTTTTTGATAATATTAGAAAATATTTTTTTTGAAAGACAATATTAGAAAATAGTTAAGGCAGACACTTACCATCATTTTAGTTGTATGCCTTTTATTGAAAAGAGTAGTTATCTCCTTACTTTTTTTTTTCAATTAAATTATCTTCTTGCTTCAAAAAAATAAATAAATGAGTAAATCTCAATCATCTTATCTGCTTAAATTTGAAATTATGAACATTTTTCTTTTATTTTTTCAATCATCCATAATTATTTTTCGAAAGTAAAAATTCATGTACTTTTTTTTTTTTGAAAAAGGAAAGGATTATTATTTATAGTAGTATGCATTAATAGTAATTACAATTAACATAGTGTATTTATTTTTTAAATAAAAAGTACCCAATTTATGCCCCCAAAACTACCCTTACCCCATCCCCCCCCCCTATAGTCAACTATATTATCTCCACATTTTTCATTTTTTTTTATTTTTTTTTAAGAAAAAAAATATATATATTTTTGCAAAAGTAAAATAAAAAAATGTCCAACTAATGAGCATCTATCTTGAAAACATGAGAAAAGTAGTTATAATTGAAGCATATATTCTTAAATTTTAGACTAAAAAAAAAAATTAAATATCCACATCTAAATTTAAAAATTATCGTTAATACAAAAAAGGTATTATTAATTACTTAAAAATTAAGAATTAGTAATTTCTCACTAAATATTGATCAAACTTTAATTATTAAATAAACAAAATACATACATTTTTATTTTTCCAACTACTCACTCAGATACTAATAAACTACTACTTTCGTCCCAAAATGAGATATTTTTTTTTCAAATTTTCTGAATTAAAAATAATAAATTTTAAAGTTTACTAAACAATTATTTAAAATAATAATAATTAGAAACGTTCAAATATTGCAACATAGCCTAGATACCTACTGTTGATTATTTAATGAAAAAGAAAAAAAATTGTACATCTTGTTGTCTTGTAATACATGAACACAAGCCAAACATTCATGCATACACGTGTAACCTTTTTTATTACTGCCAATAAAATTTTTATTTTCCCATTCCATTTTAAGCAATCTTGAAAGTGACATTTTTAGGCTTGAACTTGCTAAATTTAGGAACAACTTTGCTTTAATATATTTATAGATATTATACTATTATATTTGAAATGAATTCATTGTGGCATAATAGTCGGCATCGGGTATTCTTTTATCAATGTTACTTTGACGTAATGATTATTATTAATGTGTCTGATTGCAATAACAACATGTTGATACCACGGTGGTGGAGATATATAATTTTATTTAAATATTATGTGTATGTATTATTTATTTACATTAATTAACATATTACTATTTTTTTGGTCCCAAATTAAATAATTAATATTATTTTTTAATAAAAATAATATTATATTTGATCTATTGTTAGTGTTCAACTATATTTTAAAGATCTCTACTAGAAAGTTTGTTTGTATACATATATAAGACTACTCATTGTTTCGTTTAAAAATAAACAATTTTTAATTTTACTTAAAAACAATAATTATTTTTGGACCAAAGAAGTAACAGCAATATAGTCTTAGTCATTATATATATATATATATATATATATATATATATATATATATATATATATGTGTGTGTGTGTGTGTGTGTGAGTGAGTGTATTATATATATATATATATATATATATATATATATATATATATATATATATATATATATATATATATATATATATATATATATATATATGTATGTATATGTATATTATATGAGATATATTATACCGAGTATTATACGCATAAAAATATATTTTGAGAATAGAAACATTTATATAAATTAAATATATATTAACCGAGATAAATATTATACCGTATCGATTGAAAATTTGCATGCGTTGTTGACATCCGATTCATTCTCATTTTCATTTTTATCAGTTTGAGATAGTTTGTCATCCTTCTAAACAAACACATCTTAAAACATATAAGAATCAAATTAGAAATAATAAATAAAATAAAATGTACTATTTCAAATATAAATAAATAAATTGTAAAAAATATTAAATTAAAAATAACTTATCATTTGACTCATTAAACCATTGATCTTCTCTCCAGATCTTCATTTTCTCAAAATTTATATTTTATTTTTAGTAATTTAGAATATCACTAGTAATATATTTTATGTTTATGTTCTAATAATAGGAGGACTGAGTTAGAATAAAAAGTGAAAATTTATACTGTCGAACTCATCTACTTTCAACTGTATTTTTTTGAAAATGAAAAAAAAAAATTAATTAGGATAAAAATAAATTGTTAAAATAAGTAGTAATAGGGTAGGGTAATTAATTAATCTACCATTTTCTTATGTACCTGTACGAAAAAATAAATAAGTTAGTGTAAAAAGAAAAAGAAGTAGTGGGAATAGAAATTCCCAAGCTTTACCCTTATCTTTGCTTTCAATACTTACCCTTTGTCTTGAGTACACAAATTATGAGGCTCATTAGGGATTAGGGATGCTTAGAATCGTCAATTTGGGATGATTATGTCGGGCTAGCATGTCCTGTCATTTAATAAAGATGAGTTGGGTTTTAAAACTACTTACTCGAATAAAAGTGGGCCAATTTGAGGTTTTAAAATTACTAATCCAAATAAAAGTGAATCAATTCGGGCTAGTTCATACGGATACGGGCCAAAACAGGTCCGGGGCGGGCAAGTCCATTATAATTTTTTTATATTTTTTTCGCCACAAAATGACATCAATTTTAAGTGGAAATTCTATGGTTATATTGGCCTTTTGTACTCAATTTGTAAATCGTGAAGTGAGAGAGACTCGAGAGAAATAGAGAAGAGAAATGGAGAAAGCCTAAGGAGACGCCGCCACTCTCGTTTACGTTTTCATCACCGCCGGTACACTCCATCACGACCAATAATTCGCTGCCGTTACTATCTACGATACACAACATGTATCTCTCTCTCTCTCTCTCTCTCTCTATTATTATTAATAAAAATCTTTATTTCTGGTATCATGATTTACCTATTATTTTTTGTAGCAATTTACGTAAATTTTACCTGTGTTGTCTGCTTGAGAATTATTTTATATTGATATGAATCTTTATTTGTGTTTGTTTGACTGTTATTATTTTTGTTATCTTTTGAGATATAATTGTATTTGTCAGTTTGTGTGTTACTTGACTGTTATGATTTTTGATTTTTTTTATAAGTTTATACACAATTATAAGCCTAAATTTTATTTATTTGATTATCCCGCATGGCCCACCAACTCAAAATGGGTTAGGTTGAGATGGCGTATTTTAGTGCTCCAGAAATTTGGGCCAGCCCGTCTCACACCGTTTAATGGCGGGTTTTGACGAATTGGGCCCGCCCCACCCCACCAGCCCGTATTTACAACTCTATGATATCATTTTGAAGATTTTCACATGTTTAAAAAAATATAAATATTAAAAAGTACGTACAATACAAAAACGCTCATATTAACTATTTCTTTCTCATAAATTATTTTACTAAAAAAAAAATTACAATTAATATCATGAAACAAGTTTCAATGTAACAGTAAAATTGAGATTAAAAGCTTTATGTTTCAAAACGTCAATTATTTTGAACCAAAATTTTGCTTTCAAAACACCATTTATTTTGAGGCCTACACATTATTTGAACCCACAACCCTATAAATGTCAGGCACCATGCATCATAAATGAGGCCTACACATTCAATACCCAAGGTATAATTTAGTAACAGGGTATTACCACTCCTGTCTCAATCAATAAAGTAGTGCACCAGACATTTATGCACCATTTAACCCAATAACCATATACATGTAACCACGTAGAGGTATAAAAACATACAAGTAACCCTCGCGTTCATAATATAACATTATACACCTTCTCTTAATGTTCCAAGTTCAAATACCAAGTTTTATAATCTTTGGTTCAATTTTCATAATTGCCTTTCAAGCAAGTTCAAGTCAATATTTAAAGACCTTCTCCTTATCCATTTGAACCATTTCAAGTTCCATTATATAGTACTAAACTTGTACTAGATGTGTAGTTAAAGAGTGCACCATTATAGGCTTGCTCAACTAGATGTGCAAGGCTTCAAACATTATTCACAGGCTGCAGGGTAAGGCACGACTCGTGCCCTATTACCCCCACCAGATACAGTCGTCCTGGGAATTGTCACGACTGATCCCACCAGCCTAGAGTGTCGCACGACTCCATGGCTTATGGTCACGACTCGTGCTTCAGGGCACGAGTCGTGCCCAAGCCCATAAACTGCCTCTGAAATGCTGCAACTTCAGCAACAACAACAACAACACAACACTTCTAGTTTCAATCCAGCACTAAAAGGTCATCCCAGAACAGTCTATACACATGTTTTAGACCCTATTATACTCCCTTCATAACACATAACACATCTATAACATGTTATCAATTCAATTCAACTATTCATATCCTCTTTTCACAAGTTCCTTCAACCCAATTCATTTCTTTTCATTTCAACACCAAGAACATGATTCCAATCTTTACAAAACGGATTTAGAACAGCATAACAACATCATAATACAAGGTATGAACAGTTATTGAAGGGAACCATAACAACTTACAAATTTTTATCCAAATAAAAGGAAGATATACTAGGCCTTCTTGCTCTATTCCACTTCCTTAGCAATAATTTGAAGACGGAATCATCAACAACACCACGACTGAATTTCTGGGATTTAATGAAGCTCAGCTAGGGTTTGGGACACTCTAGAACGTAGAGAGGATAAGAGAGACTGAGGAGGTGAAAAAAATAAGCTTCTTGAAGAAGCTTTAGGGGATTTATATAAAGCAATTTTCATACAAGCTCCTCCAAGTTCTAATCTCTTACAAACCACCACCTTAAACTTATAATTACATGCAAGCACCTCAAGACTTTTATAAAAATTTCATTTAAAATTTCAAATATCACCATTTTACTATACAATTTCCCATTTAGCTCTTATTAAAGCATTAATTTCAAAATCAATGTAATAACATATAAAACCATGTAATTTAGCAATCTAGCCAAATAAACACGTAATCATTTCATCTAACACATAATGGATAAGAAGAGATGAAATGCACCCCCAACCCCCACGTGCTTCACGTGTAACCAAAATGTGCTTAGGTTTAGGGTCGTGACAGGTGTGGTGGCTTCTTGACCATTGTGCAGGTATGTCAATTATATTTGATTACATTATGCTAGTGAACTTAATCTGTTTGTACGTAATGACAATTTTTTTTATTAGCTTTGGGCATGGGAGAGGTTGTTGTGTACACAACCTAGGAGACATACAGAAATAACACTTAATGGATTGCAACCAGTGGGTTACAGGTATATTTCAATTACTTCATTTTGTAAATGATCTGTTTTGTAATTTATCGTTTTTTTACTCATTATTTTTTATGTCAATTGTTTCATATGTAGGTGGGAGGGTCCATTGTCGTATACTTCTGTGACTGCCCATAACCTGCAAGGCTATCGAGATCAATTGTCATATATGAACAAGGATCAGGTTGTGTGGCAGCCATACAACGGTGTGATAGTTCCGAATTCCTGCCTTCAGGGGCAAACTATATGGAAGGCGAAGGTGCCCCTCATCTGCTTTGAGAGGGTTGAATGGCACTTTCTAGATCGCGTAATGCGACAGTTTGAGATGGTTCAAGGTGTTCCTGATGACTGCGACACTAGTTTGGACCTGCATCGGATTAGTCGGCGAGATCGGTCAGCCGTTAACTGGATGCAAGAACATGCTTCGCACATAGAAAAGTGGAATGAACAGGCGTTTAATGTCGTTGATGGAGAGTTTGGTGAAGTGGATATGAGTTACCATCACCCCTATTTGAGATGGTATAGGAGTATTACTCGATCGTTCATCCAGAATTCGTCTAATGTGGAGGGACTAGGGTTCAGGCCACGTTCAACTAGTTTTGAGGGTGTGGTAAGTTATATACTACATACAATGCTTTTACAAAAAAAAAAAATTACCATTTTTTTCCGTATTAATTAATTTTAATTAATTGTTTTGAACAGATTCAACGTCTCCAAGGGATGCATATATAAACCGAGAATGCCACATCCTTGGAAGAACTGCAGAATTACAACCGTCAATGTATCAGAGACACACTAACAGCTGTTAGGGAGCAGGAACGACTTTTAGCCCAAGCTCCCCCTCCAACAATAGCGAATGCGAGAGGAAGTAGACTATCATTTGTGTCAACACCCATGGCAATAAGAATAACCCCTCTATATCTTTCATGCAGGAATGTGCCATCAACAGAAATAACAGGACGACAATGAGAGAATGTTTCCACACAAGTGCCAAATGCCCAGAACACACGATCAAACATACCTAAAGCACCGGGAGGAGGAGGATCAGAATGCTCCACAATGGTTCCAGTGTTCCACTTTTGGATGGCTGCTAACAAACGTGACAGTCTTATGTAAGATTCTTCCCAGTCTCCATATGCCTCTGCAATAGCTTTTTGTTTGCCACACCATGCCTTTCTATATGGAACTTTCTTCCCATGGGCTTTTTTATTTCCGCCTTTACTAGTGCAATCTTCATATTCATCGTCACGATCTTCATTTAGAAGCAACCCAATATTTTCTTCATAACCTGAATCATTATCATCATCATTATACAATTCCTCACCCTCACCCCCTCCTCTTCCTCTCTCTCTTCCTCCCCCTCTTCCTTTTCCTCTTCCTCTTCCTCTTCCTCTCCCTCTTCCTCTTCCACATATGTTTGTGTACTTGTTTCAGCATTTCTCTGACTATAGCAGTTTAAAGAACCCATCTGGAAGGTATCCATGTCATTAACATACTCATTTTGTAATGGCTCCTTATGGGTTTCAAATTCCTCAACATTCACATTATCAACTAAATTCATCTTAACATACAATTGTAAGCTACTCAACCCACCAAACTGAGCAGAAACATCAAACATAACTTCCATATTCATATCATTGTCGATTACAAATGGAATGTAATTTGCAATCCCGGGAGCGACAAGATGAGGATATCTACATGTAACTTGCAACTGAACAATAGCTCGATCTACCCCAATTTTCTTACCTAACTTTTTAATCAACTTCTTGTAATTTCACCGAGTTTTAGCTCTAAGTGCACATTTTGGTCCCCTTTCAAAATGTTCACCTTCAAACGGGTGTTCATCATCTCCTCCCCAATAACACATAAAATAAGTGGAGCTCCAGCCATATTTATTCCTAAAAATTGAAAAAAATTATAAAAAATCTAATTTAACAATATCACTACATTTACAAAAAAATCAAATAAATACTAAATTTAAATTTCAAACAAAAATTAAGAGGGATTAAACGTACCTTCTTTTTTTGGATCTTCTTATGCTCACTTCTTTGAATTTTTCAGGTTTTTTTTTTTTTATAAAAATCCGCCACCTCCCTTCTCTTCTCCTTGAACTTCTTAATCAACTTCTTGAATTTTCAGATTTTTTTGGAAAAAAATCACCTACTCTCCTCTTCTTCTTCCTTCTTTTTTCCTTCTTCTTCACTGAGGTTTGTTTATGCGTGGGTTGTTTACAGATTTGCTGGGGGAGAAGGGTTTTGTAAAGCAAATCCGGAATTAGCATTTTTGGATTTGAATTTTTCAAAAAAAATCATTACTTAATTCAATTCAATTCAATTCAGTATTAAAAAAAAATTAATAAAATCCGAAATTACCAATACCGGATTACATTAGGAGCGATCGCCCCCATAAAACGCGCGATCGCTCGCTATTTTTTTCAGAAAATATTAATTTGCTAATTTAATCAGTTTTGAAAGAAAAAAAAAGAAATCCGAAATTGGTAACACCAGAATACATTGGGAGCGATCGCTCCATACTATAGGCGCGATCGCTCCATACTATAGGCGCGATCGCTCCCTATTAACAGAAATATTATTTTGTTAAATTCAGTTTTGAAAAAAAAAATCAAATTCGGAATTAGTAATTCCGGAATGCATTAATCCGGAATTACCAATTCCAGATTTGGTTGAAAAGTGTTACTTTAGTACTTAAAGTTTTAATAATGTTATTTTCGTAAATAAATTTTTAAAAAATAATATTTTGGAAAAAAAAATCTCATTCAGACTAGGACATTCATTCAGAAAAGGAGGACTAATTATTTTCATAATAATTTAAATAATTATGATTTTAAGTAAATTTAAATGCATTAGAGGCTTTAGAGCATTAACAACAAGTTTCATTTTTTTAGAAAATAATAAGATCATTATTTTTTTATTATTATTTTGTTAAAATTAATTAAATTAAATAATAATAATTATGATGTAATATTTATGACGGAATTACTTAACGGTAGTTTATTAGATTTTATACTCCCTCTGTCCAATTCGACTTGAGACAATTTGACATTTTGTGTGTCTCACTCGACCTAAAACTTACCAAAAATGACAAGTTTATATTATTTTTATATTTGATGGTATCCAATTGTCATACTCACGACAACAATTCCCTTACTATTACTCTCACTCATTATCTCATTTTTTACTTTTTATACTTAGACCACTCAGACTATCCCCATCAGTGACCCCGACCTAACCCAACCTCAAATAAAATATTAATTTCTCTCACTTTCATATACACACTCCCAACCTTATATAATTTATACTCCCATCAGTGACCTCGACCTAACCCAACCCAACCCAACCTTTTAAAAATAAAATATTTATTTTTTCTTTACTTCAACTTACCTAAAATACTTATCATTTTATTTTTTAAAATAATGTATTAGTAATAATATTTTAAAATTATCCGTACAATTATTAAAAATAATTACCCATACAATTATAAAAAAAATATAAATTTTGATATATTTTTCATTTTATATAAAATGTATTAATTTTAAAAATATATTTATATAAACACAAAATCAAAACAATTTGGTGAAACAAAAAAAAATAAAAAAATGGTGACCCAATCGGGCTCTATTTCAGGTCGGCCAGTTGCCCAAAGTCATGAATTTTGATGACTTTCTACTTATTTTTTCTTTTTGATTTTGTCTTTTATGGTGACCCTCCCTCGAGGGTCACTGATGGAAGTATAAATTATATAAAGTTGAGAGTGTGTATATGAAAGTGAGAGAAATTAATATTTTATTTGAGGTTGGGTTGAGTCGGGGTCACTGATGAAGATAGTTTTGCAAAACCTCATACACTTATTCTCTTTCGTTTTATTATATTATTATTTATTAATTCCAGTATCAAAAAAGAAAATTCTAAATGAACGGTATAAACCGAGATACGAACATGGGCTTGCTCGAGCTGGGCCTAATTGGATTGGGCCATGAATATTATCTAAATAGCCAAGTATCAGGGCCGTGTAAGGTCTTCCACGTATGCCGAGGAACGTTTACCTCGGCCTTATGACACCATGCTTGGGCCGTCATGTTGGTAGTGACGAGGGGAGAAAAGTTCTTACCTCGGCATTTCATCACTGTGACGAGGAAACAAAATCATTTACCCCGGCATATATACTTGTCGGCCAATCACCAAATGACGAGAAAACAGAATCATTCACCTCGGCCTATTTGCCAAGGCCGAGGTAAAACATCTATGTTCCTCGGCGTTCCGGTTAGCAGATTATACAGTCCTTATATAACAAGGATTATACATTCATGATCCAATCAGGATTGTAACCAACTACACCACTTCAAGTCAAACAAGGACTCCTTAACAGATATAATTCTCATAGGATTACATCTTATCTCTTTACAAGTTTACTTCAACATGGATTCTATCAATCCATCCCTATAAATACAAGCCCCATGGCTCATAATTAGGTACGTGACTTTTTACATTGGGGAAACTCTGTCAATTTGTTTTCTCACATACAAACCGTGAACTTACTCTCACGCCGGAGGGCCTTTAGCCGGATCCGCCCCGGCTTAGTTTACGTGTTTTCTCTTATTTTCAGGCCTTGCAATCACCGGAGCAATCATCGCTTGGATTTGGGCTGTTTTGAAGATTTTGGCATCATCAATTGGTTCCATTGCCGGGAAGTCGATTCAAACACCCTTTGTTTGGCCTGGAAAACGCTCGCTAAAAGCCAATTTTCTTGCCGGAATTTTTTTCTCATTGAACGGAATTTCTGGAATCATTGGGACTCTGTTCTTGAAACTGCCGGAATCTGCAAATTTCAACCTGAATTTGCCCAGATTTCGTTGGAGGCGTTTTTTGGCGTGAAATTCCGCCCCAATTTGGCTTGAATTCTTTGGTGTTGAAAAAATCACAATTAGCTGTTTGTTGGTGGTCAAAATTTGCCCTAATTTTGGCCATAAATTTGATTCTATTGAAATTGTGGCTTTTGGAAAATTTACACTTGGTAATTTGCTGTTGACTCACAATGGAAGGACAGTTTACGAGCGTTACGGCTGAGGACCCAACCCAGGTGAACGGGGCGAACACTGGAGCCGAGGAGCTGCCTCCTCCTCCTCCTCTACCTCAGCCAGATGCCCCTCCTCCCCTCTACATGACCCTTCGTTCCAAGGGTCAGGTGAATGCCGAGGGAGAAGGTGCTGAGCTTCCTCGTCCTACTCGTGCCCGCGGAAAGCAAGTAGGAAGGAAGAAAACAAAGAATGCCGACGCCGGTCAAGCAGGAGGAAGTCAACCCATTGACCGACGCTCTTTGTTACATAGGCAAATGGAGACATTACAAAGAATGTATGAAACACAGGCTGCTCTCTTGCAATTGGACCCAGAGCATTCCATGGCTGAATTTATTAGGCCATCTGTGGGTAACCCCCTCGAAAAGGGACAGGATGAGCAGCAAGCTCCTCTCCTCAAAACTGGAGAACTACCAAGGCAAGCTCCCCAAGAACATACTCGTCCTCGGCATGACAGCAAGAAGAAGGACCAGGTGGTTGAACTGAGAAGCCACTTAACTCCCAGGGACGAGGAAGTAAATTCCAGGGACCTAAGAACTAGACTTAGCCTGAACAGGCGCCTGTCCCCTGCTCGTCTCGTCATGGCCCCTCGGCGTCCCACATCACCCCGAGCTCGTCGACCGGATTCTCCTCGTCCTCGGCATAGAGAGTTTGCTAGGCCAAGGACCCCGGAACCGTACAGGATGATACTTGGTGGCCAAGACCTGGAACTGAAGCGTGATAAGGCCCCTTCCAAACGGGACAGCCACCGACATGACGCGGAGCACAGTAGGGTGAATGATCGCCCCAAGGACAAGTCCATCAGAAGCTCCCAACGAAGCACCCGCTCAAGCAGTGACAAGGGAGTGGAAACCAAGCAATGGGAGCTGTTGAAGCAAAGACTGGATAACATGGAGAGGGGAAAGAAGTTCAATGACGATGATTATGACTGGGGAACACGTCCATTCTCTTTGAGAATAACTGCAGCTCCACCTAATCCCCACCTCAAACTCCCTAATTTCGAAAAATACAATGGCACTACTGATGCAAAAGACCACGTGCAAAGTTTTGAACAAACTATGAATCTCCTCACCACTGCTGATGACCTGCTCTGTAAAGCTTTCGCGAGCACCTTCTCCGGAACAGCTTTGACCTGGTTCCGTGAGCTTAAAAGAGGTAGCATCGATTGCTGGAGAGGCATGAGGAGAATGTTCTTGGACCACTTTGCTACCGCTGGTAAGAGGAAGATAAGGCTGGCCGACTTGGCCAACATTGAGCAGGGAAAGGGAGAGACCACCCTCAGCTATTATAATCGGTTCCGAAAAATGGCAGACCAGGTTGAAGAGAGCCTCACTGATAGGGAAGTCATTGTTTGTTTCAACTCTGGCCTAAAATCTGGTCCCCTCGTTTATGAACTCTCAGCCCGGGAACCTCAAACAAAGTCCGAACTATACAAGGTAGCTTATGCCATTTCCATGGCTGAGGACAAAACAAAGAAAAGGGGAGCTGACAAGACAGAAACAGAGGCGACAGGCACTCGCCAGAATGATAATGGGAACGGCAAGGGTTCCAAAGGGAAAAATAAGACAAGGAGCACGAAGAAGATTGAATTCACTCCTCTTACAAAACCCATCTCTGAAATCATGCAGCTGGTCAACCTTCCTCCACCTCATCCAATGACTGACAAGCCAAAATTCCCTCGTAACATGAACAAATACTGTGATTTTCACAAAGACCACGGGCACACCACTGATGGCTGTTGGGCCCTCAAGAAAATAATCCAAAAATGGGTCGACGAAGGAAAGTTAGATCGTTATGTCATGAAAAAAGACAACAAGCGGAAGCGGAAGGAAGAGGAAAGTGAAGATGACGACAAAAGCGAGGATGAAGACCGCAGGCCTCCTAGGGCCAAGTTGCATGTGATACAGGAAGAGGTAACTTCTACCAGAAAACTAAGGGACCAGATCCACGAGCTGAGCAAAGTATACCATGTCCCTGCTTGGATCCATAAAGCAGAAGAGGTCATTAGTTTCTCTCCTAATGAGTTGGCTGGAAGCCGAGCAGCTCGTGAACAACCCTTGGTGATAAAGGGCCGAATAGACAATATTGAATCCGAAAGACTCCTCGTTGACACGGGGGCCTCCCGTGACATCCTATATTATTCAGCCTTCCAACAGATGGGTTTGAAAGACACCATGTTGGAACCCTATCATGGAAGGCTAGAAGGATTCACTAATCGTAAGGTGGGAGCCAAGGGAACTGTGGAGCTGGAACTTGAAGTCGGTGATCATCCCTTCCTAGCCAAAGCTACAGTCAATTTCGTAGTCATGGATTTGACTAGTGATTACCATGCGATCATAGGCATTCCAAGTCAAGCTAAACTTGGGATGGTGGCCTCACTTCCCCACCAACGAGTTAAATTCCCCACTCGGGCAGGGATTGGATGTGTGAGGGCCACCCCCAAAGACTTCTTGGAACATGTCGTGAAGAGCAGAAAGAAATCCAAGAGTGTGGAGGTAGATACCCCCGAGGAAAACATCAAGATCTCAAAGTCCCAGAAAACCACCGAAACTAGCTCCAGAATGAGCTATATTCGTGAGGTGCTTGCAGATGAGGACGAACCTGTGGTCCTAGAAATTGCAGATGACCAAGGCATAATCCTACCTGCACCTGTGGAAGAGCCTATGGTCCAAGAAATTGTAGATGACCTAGGCATAGTTCAGCCCGTATCCGAGGAAGACCCTGTTCTCTTCAACGGCCAGAACTCGGGGGCCAACCACGATCTAGGGAAGGTCAATCTCTCCGATGTTGATAAACTTATGGAGGAAGAAGGCCTCAACGTAAACGACAACGAAGGGAGAAGAATTAGAGAGATCATTATTGAGTCTCTAGAATTCCGTGACGGTCCTGAAATGAAGCCTGTAGATGAACTGGAAGAGGTAGTCATCAATCCTGACTATCCTGAACAAAAAATCAAGCTCGGGGGCCAATTATCTCCAGAAGAGAAAGAAAAAATCATCTCCCTTTTGAAAAGTAGTCTTGACGTCTTTGCTTGGAGAGTCGAAGATATGAGGGGGATCAATGAAGAAGTAGCCCTCCACCGCCTGGAAGTTGATCCTTTGGCAAAGACTATCTCCCAGACAAGGAGAAATTTTGCAAGGGACAAGGAGGAAGCTATAAAAGAAGAGGTGCAGAAATTACTTAGCGCCGGAATAATTCGTGAAGTCAAGTACCCCGTTTGGTTGGCCAACGTAGTTATGGTGAAGAAGCAAAATGGGAAGTGGCGTATGTGCATAGACTTTACTGATTTAAACAAAGCCTGCCCCAAGGACAGCTATCCTCTCCCTAGAATTGACAAGTTGGTTGATTCCATTGCTGGACACCAAACTCTCAGCTTCCTAGATGCCTATTCAGGCTATCATCAGATAAAAATGGCGGAAGAGGACATTGAGAAGACGGCCTTCCAAACACCTGGGGGAAATTACTGTTACATCATGATGCCTTTTGGGCTCAAGAACGCGGGTGCTACATACCAACGAATGGTGAATCGAGTTTTTGCAAGCCAAATAGGTCGCAACATGGAAGCTTATATTGATGACATGGTCATAAAGACCAAGAAAGGCAGTCACGTTCCCGACCTGGAAGAGACAATTCACAACCTCCGAGCTAACAACATGAAGCTAAATCCCAGCAAGTGCGTGTTTGGGGTAACAGCCGGAAAGTTCCTAGGATTCATGGTATCTTAAAGAGGGATTGAAGCAAACCCCGAAAAAATAAAGGCGCTCGTTGACATGAAGGAACCTACCACCATCAAGGAGGTTCAAAGACTTAATGGAAGAATCGCGGCCCTTGGAAGATTCATCGCCAAATCCGCTGAAAAGTCACTGCCCTTCTTCAAGGTATTGAAGGGTACCAAGAGCTTCTCCTGGACCCCTGAATGCTCCGAAGCATTCCTCCGGTTGAAGGAGTACTTGGGTTCCCCTCCCTTGCTTAGCAGTCCGACTACCGGTGAGATGCTGTACGTCTTCCTAGCTACCACTGATCATGCTGTCGCAGCTGTCCTAGTTCGAAATGATGAAGGAATTCAAAAGCCTGTCTACTATGTCTCTAAGGCACTGTCCGACGTGGAAAGCAGATACTTCAATGTGGAGAAGATAGCGTACGCACTAGTCATCGCCTCAAGAAAATTACGTGCCTATTTTTCTGCACATCCTATCACCGTGTACACAAATGAACCGTTGAAGAAAATACTACATAAGTTGGACGGCTCCGGACGTCTCCTTAACTGGTCCATCGCTCTCACTGAGTTTGATATCACTTACCAACCAAGGAAGACCCTCCTGGCACAGCCACTGGTAGACTTCATGGTCGAGACTGCCTTTATGGGTGTGCATCTCCCCACCTCTCGGAAGCAAAACACACCAGAGGATAAAGACTCTCCCATTGAACTCCCACCCAACTGTTGGATCCTGTATACGGACGGATCAGCCACAAAGGAAAGAAGCGGAGCTGGAATTGTACTAGCAAGCCCAGAAGGAGAATATACTACGCAAGACGCCATCCGTTTCAAGTTCCCTGCCTCCAATAATCAAGCGGAATATGAAGGTCTAATATTTGGCATCGAGTTAGCCTCCTTCTATGGAGCAACTAAGGTGGCGGCTTTCTGCGACTCCCAACTCGTTGCCAAACAAGTAAAGGGAGAGTATAATGCCCAAGACCCCACCCTTGCCAAGTATAGAGACCTGGTCCTAGATATGACGAAGAAGATGGAATTTTTCGAGCTCAAACAAATTGGCAGGGAAGATAACCAAGTCGCAGACGTTCTCTCCAAATTGGCAACCATGGATGTGTCTAAGACTAGTCCATATGTAGTTTATGCCGAGGAACCTGCATACGAAAGACTACAAGTCATGCTCGTAGATGGAGAAGATAGATGCTGGATCGATGACTACATTGAATACATTGAGAAGGAGAAACTCCCGGAAGATGAAGCTCAAGCTAAACTCATCAAGAAGAGGTCTCCAAGGTTCGTGGTAATAATCGGAGTCCTCTACCGAAGATCTTTCACGAAGCCCCTGCTAAGGTGTGTCTATCCCAAGGAAATTCAGAACCTCTTGGCAGAAGTACATGAAGGCGTTTGCGGCGGACACCGGGGCCGTAACCTTAGGCGACAAGATCATATCGCTAGGTTACTGCGCAAACCTAAGGGAAGACGCGCACGCCTATGTTAGAAAATGTGACAAGTGCCAAAGATTCTCTGACATTCCTAGACTACCGGCAGTTGAGCAAACACTTGTAATTCCTACGTGGCCATTTGATATGTGGGGGATCGATATCATCGGACCCTTCCCTCCCGCCCGTGGTAATTGCAAGTACGTGATAGTAGCTGTTGATTACTTCTCCAAGTGGATAGAAGCCAAGGCATTAGCCAAGATAACGGAAGAGAACACGATCAACTTTATCCATGACAACATCTGGTGCAGATTCGGCCTTCCACATACAATCGTCTCTGATCATGGACTGCAATTCTCCACTGGCATTCACTACGAGAATGCACTGGGAAGGGTAAAAGTCCGCCATGCGAAATCTTCGGTTAGCAGACCTCAAGGCAATGGCCAAAGCGAAGCGGCAAACAAAGCGGTCCTAACCGCCCTTACCAAGAACCTTGAGGGACGCGAGGGTAGATGGTTGGACGAACTTCCCCTAGCCTTATGGGCTGTTCGCACAACCACCCGGGGGCCAACCGGGGAAACCCCATTCGCACTAACCTTCGGTTCTGAGGCTATGGCACCAGCGGAGATGGCCATCCCTACTATGAGAAACTCCCATTACGATGAGCAAGTCAACAAGGTCAATAGGCTCCTAGACCTAGACCTGATAGATGAGAAACGACTAGCTGCACAGATGAGGATGGTGAATTACAAGCAAAGGACCAAGGCGTATCACGACAAGAGGGTCATCAGAAGAGTATTCCAAGTAGGCGATTGGGTACTTAGAAAAATTGAAGCTACTGGTCGGAAGGCAGAACAGAACAAGCTCTCCCCAAATTGGGAAGGTCCATATATCATCACTCAAGTCATTCGAGAAGGGACCTACAGATTGAAGACCAAGGAGGGGAAGGATCTCAAGCATCCGTGGCACTCCGACAACCTTAGAAAATATTATCACTAGTCTAGTTTATTTCACAGTAGATTAGTTTCTTATTTTCTGTCTCTTATTTTATGTTAGTTGATAGGATTGCAGTTCGATGTAATCGTATTTCAGTTTTACGAAAGCAGTTTCTTCCAGCATGCAAAGCAACTATCAACTCTGCACACTGACATCAGGAGATGAGGACTTTATCCCTGACTCTTCTAAGCACACTTCCTGTCAAGGGTCCACCTTGATTCAGGATTACCAACAGCCAAGACCAAGGGTCCTCCTTGGCCTAATGGCTTATCACACATCCTGTCAAGGGTCCACCTTGAGTCAGGATTACCAACAGCCAAGACCAAGGGTCCTCCTTGGCCTAATGGCTTATCACACATCCTGTCAAGGGTCCACCTTGATTCAGGATACCAACGGCCAAGACCAAGGGTCCTCCTTGGCCTAATGGCTTATCACACATCCTGTCAAGGGTCCACCTTGAGTCAGGATTACCAACAGCCAAGACCAAGGGTCCTCCTTGGCCTAATGGCTTACCACACATCCTGTCAAGGGTCCACCTTGATTCAGGATACCAACGGCCAAGACCAAGGGTCCTCCTTGGCCTAATGGCTTATCACACATCCTGTCAAAGGTCCACCTTGATTCAGGATTACCAACAGCCAAGACCAAGGGTCCTCCTTGGCCTAATGGCTTACCACACATCCTGTCAAGGGTCCACCTTGATTCAGGATACCAACGGCCAAGACCAAGGGTCCTCCTTGGCCTAATGGCTTATCACACATCCTGTCAAGGGTCCACCTTGATTCAGGATACCAACATACAGCCCAAGACCAAGGGTCCTCCTTGGCCTGATGGCTTAACATACGTCCTACCAAGGGTCCGCCTTGAGTTAGGATTACAACATATTCAAGGCCAAAGGAAACCTTCCTCGGCTTAAATAACTTAAGAGTATAGTAAAGGTCAAGGAGTTCTTCCTCGGCCTAACAACTTGCTCAACAATTAGGGAGCGAGGAACCCCCCTCGGACCCCACCTTCTGAAGTCTAGTGCCTCTGCCTAGCACACAAAAATATATGCAAGTTATTGAAATAACACGAATCATGACAAAGGGATTTTTCATTGATATTCAAAGAGAATTACAAACCCTACCATCTATTACACAAAGTAAAAAGAAAAAAAATGGGAAAACTATCCTAAGATTGCTGCCCGTCGTTAAAAGGCTTTTCGAGCCAGTCTTCAGTGATAGTGCCAGGGGGAGGAAGATCGGTTTGATCAGTTCGAGAGTTAGTCTCCTCGGCCTCTCTTCCCACCTCGGCTTCCCTGGCCTCAGGCTCCTCCTCGTCTTGGATCGCCTCCACCAAGGCCTTAAGATTGCAGGAACAACGGAGGCCGGCTTCCACACTTCTCTCGCAGCCCGAGCATCCTTAGCTGCCATTATTCCCAAGTTACTATCAGAGAAGGGCACCAGGTGGTGGAGAGCCCTCACTTCATCGCTATATTGATCCCGGCATATCAACATAGCCACCTTATTAATATCCAAGCCGGTGGAAGGGTCAGCCAAGATACTTCGAGCCAGGTGAAGATATCCATCTTCAAACATGGTGGCCGTTTGATCGTCCACAGCGTCTTGGAAGGCCGAGCTAGCTAACACAGCATCCTTGAAAGCTTGTCTATCCTTGAAGCGGGCAACTGCCTCCTCTTCTCTTTGGGGTAGGGTAGCCTCAAACCCTCGGCACTTAGCTTCGGCTTCCTCAGCCCTTGTTTGGACCTCAGCCTTAGCTTTCTTTGCTTCCTCCACCTCAGCATTTTTAGCGGAGCTGTTCCTCGGCTTTATCCCGAGCATCCTTGGCCTGAGCACGAGCTTCCTCGGCTCTTTTTATCTCGGCCTCAACCTTAGCCTGAGCAGCTTCAAGCTCGGCGTCTTTGGCCTTCAAGAGTTCAGCCAAGTTAGCTACCTTAGCTTCACTCGTCTTTTGAGCAGCTTTGGCATCAACCACCCGCTTCTCTTGGGCCTTGGCCAAAACGTCCTCATAGGCTGCAATGCTGGCCGACTGCAAGAATAAAATCTGTGTTAAAATCGTGAAACAAATACAAACATAATCAACAAAGCCAAAGTATGCGATCACTACCTCAGCTAACATGAGACCCTTACGGCAGAGCAAATGGTCCCTGCTTGCCTTCCCTTTCACCAGGGTGTCATATACATCCTCATCCAAGGCCCTTTGGATGGGAGCTCGGCCCAACTTCATCATATAACTCTTCCTGTCTAGCACAGGAAGGCCCTTTAGACGAGGGACGTTTGCCACCATGAGCTGAGCAAGCTTCTCAGCATCAGCTTGGGTTTTGGCATTTTGGATGGTTAAGGGAGGGTCAGCATCAGGATTGGAAGCCTCACCAACATTCGCCTTCTTGGCTGAAGGCTCCTCGGCACTAGCTCCTTGAGCTCTCTTGGAGCCAGAATGCCTGGGGACAAGCTTGGTTTCCTCGGTCTCTGTCTCCTCGGCATTAGTAGGAGGGTTGGACACATCTCCAATAAGGGGGTCAGCCCGTTCCTCGGACATAACCTCCTCGGCGTTCACGTCCCCATGTGGTAAAATAGGAAGGGGTTGATCACCTTGGACATTCAGCACCAATTTACGAGCATTGGCTTCTTCCCTCCTCTCCACCAAAGCAGACTTCTTGCTTAGTTTCCTCTTTCTCTTTATCAGCTCCTGGGGACTAAGTCTCTCCATGGCTATGGATGCTTCTTCCTCGGCGGTTAAATCTGTAAGGACAAGGAAGAAATGGTCAAGTACGAGCAGAGGGAATTAGCATGCAAAAATCACAAGTAACAAAGATAAATGTTTACATCCAACAATATCAATTGCTTTCAGACATTGGTCACGGGGACGGTCGGTCTTGCACCGAGTACAATCGTCATGAAATACAAAGCCAGGGTGTATCGTCCAATCATTAAAATGCCTTCCTCTTTTAATAGCGACGAGATTAGCCACCCCATCCTTTGGTCCCGACATCAACCCTGCTTAGACATAAAAATGGTCTGAAGACTCAAGTACCTTCCAGTCAAGGAGCCCCACCTCGACAGACTCCTCCAAGCGCTTGATTAGAGCCTGGGTCCACTCATATTGTTGGACAGCAAAGGAGGAAGTGGGATCCTTGCAAGGAGACTGGAACTCCCAACCTTGACGACTTTCAACCCTAATAACATGGTTATCCCAGCCTGCAACTTTGCTAGACATGGGGAGAAGCAGCTTGGGTTTTTTTCGGGGCACTCCTGATGACGACTAGGTAATTTTCCTTGATAACTTGGACTACGTAAAAATGACGGAAAGCACCCATGGTCGGCTTAAAACCTAGGCTACGGCAGAGCACAATGAAACTCACAAGAACCCTAGTGCCACTGGCTCTGAGCATGGCCGGCACTGCCCTAACGTCATCCAAAAATTCATTGATGAATGGGTCCAAGGGAAGACGAAGCCCCTGTTGAAACTGTTTGAAATAAAGATGGACATAATCTTGGTTGTAGTAGAAGTTCTGCTCCTCCTTATCAGTCTTGAGGTCAAGCTTGCCCATATAAGTTAGCTTGTACTCAGTTCTATCCACCCCGTACTTGGAATATAACTTTTCGATCATGGGATCCCCAGGCTTTGGAGCCCTCTCCCTTTGTTTTCCTCGGCTTTCCCTTCTTCGTACCAAGCGGCCATCAGCTTGGGCACCTTCCACGAAGGTGTCAACTATTTGAGTAGACGAGGAGGGTACTCCTTCTCTTCCCATCATATCTGCATAAAGACAAGGGGACAAAGTTAGTTACCTCGTCAATGGCTAATTTTAGGATGGGGAAGGGAGTTTCCCCTCCTCGTCATGTTATAAGGCCAAGGAGGGAGTCGTACCTCTCAGGCGCTCACGCATTTCGCGAATGGAGGCCGGGTAGAACAAGTCGATGTGCTCCATCATCTCAGCCCTATCCTTAAAAACTATAACGTTGGGTGAACCGGACTCAATCCTATCTATTCTTGTGGAATCTGGGTATTGAAGGAATAACCGAGTCTGACCATAACCTCTCAATTGCTTGCTTATTTCATCCAAGGTCAGCATCATCCAAGGTCCCCTCTCTCTCCGATAGACCCTTAGATTGCCAGTGTGATATCCATAACGGAATCGGGTGGAATGGTCCCAAGAACGAGCCATTTCTAAGGGGAATCAAAGATTAAAGGGGGATTTCATTCAATATTCAAGAAAGTTCATTCAAAATGCAAAGAAAATCAAAGACTTTGAAGTTTTGGGAGTTCAGGACAAATGCATAAAGGAAAGTTTCATTCTTTAACAATGGCGGTTCTTGGCACATACAAAATTCCTCCTAAAAACCCTAGAAGACGCTAAAGCATGAAGGGAATTCTTGAGAAGGGAAGAAAATTCGTACCTGAGGTTGAAAACGTGTTCTGAATCGCAACAAAAAGCAACGTCGCCGGAAAGATCGAGTTCGCCGGAACTGAAAGGATGAGCCGTTTGTGTTCGCCGGAGATTTCTTTTGCCTTTGCTCTCAAACAGGAGGTTTGTAAAGAGTGAAATGAAAAGGGTTTTTGGTTTTATACTCCCCCAAATCGGGTTAACCCGTGGGTAAAGCAACGACCCGGGTAATACGCCCCCAACATTAAATGCTATTGCCGGTTTTCGAGGTATGACAAGACTGGGGGGCCCCAGGTAATCATTAGAATAGAAACCGTCAATTACCGGAAGCAACACCGAGGACGCTTGGCAAACCTGTTCGTATCCCATAGCCGAGGACGAGGAGACTTTCTACTCGTCCTCAACCGAGCTAGAAAGTCGGGGGCCACTGAACGGTATAAACCGAGATACTAACATGGGCTTGCTCGAGCTGGGCCCAATTGGATTGGGCCACGAATATTATCTAATAACCAAGTATCAGGGCCGAGTAAGGTCTTCCTCGTATGCCGAGGAACATTTACCTCGGCCTTATGTCACCATGCTCGGGCCGTCATGTCGCAAGTGACGAGGGGAGAAAAGTTCTTACCTCGGCATTTCATCACTGTGACGAGGAAACAAAATCATTTACCCCGGCATATATACTTGTCGGCCAATCACCAAATGACGAGGAAATAGAATCATTCACCTCGGCCTATTTACCAAGGCCGAGGTAAAACATTTATGTTCCTCGGCGTTCCGGCTAGCAGATTATACAGTCCTTATACGACAAGGATTATACATTCATGATCCAATCAGGATTGTAACCAACTACATCACTTCAAGTCAAACAAGGATTCCTTAACAGATATAATTCTCATAGGATTACATCTTATCTCTTTACAAGTTCACTTCAACATGGATTCTATCAATCCATCCCTATAAATACAAGCCCCATGGCTCATAATTAGGTACGTTACTTTTTACCTTAGGAAAACTCTGTCCATTTGTTTTCTCATATACAAACTGTGAACTTACTCTCACGCCGGAGGGCCTTTAGTTCAGCAATAGGTTATAATCCAACTACTATGACCTTAAATCACGAACAAACGATTGACCGAATTTGTCTCCGGCTAATACCCTCCGACATGATGATTAGATGTCGAGTTATGTAATGATAAACTGTATGTAAATGACGTAATCTCAAATAGCCAAGATTACATTACCTTTTCACGTAAAAAGTTGTTTGATGTATATAGTAGTGATATGGGATGTTTATGAATCCCTTAGATCATGGAGATGCTTGAGGCGTAACGGTCTCCGAATTTGCAGGAGACGATTACAGATACGATGTGGATAGACACACGTTTTGTTTGGTCGAGGCTGCCTGAACATTCGTGGTCGGCCTGAATTCGTGTATTGGTTGGGCAGAGATTACACAAGTAAGAGATCGTAAGTCGGACAAAGCTAGGTCGGGACCAATGAAGGTCAAAAAATGAGCTAGGTCGACTTATCTAAGCTGGTGGGCTGGTAGGATCGTAGCCGTTTTGTATGCCCACTTCATTTGATGTATTTCTGAAATGTTGTGACCTTTGGGCCTTATGCATTGGGCCTAGCCCATTACTTTTATTCCGTTCAGTAAACCCCAACTTTCTGAGCTGACTTTGTCGATCAGGAAGTTGTAGAAAAATTTGTGTTGACTTACTTAGTGCGCCATTGGAGAGTCGACTGGGTAGAAGTAGGTCGCTCTCGACGATTGACTTTTGGCGATTGGATACGCTGTTTAATGTGCTGTAATTTCTGCCTTAATGGGAAAGTTATGGCGATTGGACAACTGAATTAAGAACCGACGTTGAGATTTTATTCTAACATTCGAACGGTTATATCCCCCACCCTTTCCAATTCAGGTAAGGAAAAGGAGGCGTTATAAGGAAGGATTCTTTTCCTTTCCAAACTTTACAATCCTAAAGCATTCAAATACCCAGCAAGAACAAAGGCAAAGAATCTGACTTTTCGGTGCAATCAAGCTTCCCATTTCGTCGTTGAGTTCCACCTTTCCCAAAATTAACAAGGTACCCTTCAATTTCTTTTCTTTAGGTTTAATTTTTGAGCTTTCCCTGTTATTCCACCATGGCGAGGACCTTCGGATTCGAGCTATGGGTTAGGTACAAATATAATTGTGTTAACCTTAGAATATACAAAATATTAGAAGGCCCATGGAGAGAGTTGACCAGAGAGGACTGTATCATTATCTTGCATAGGTGAAGTTTATTCTACAGTGAGTTAGGGTTTCCCGCATGTGAGAGTATGGGGGACTTGGAGGCGGATTATCCACGGAGTATTTGTTTCCGTCTTTTCAATAAGTTGATTAACCACCTCATCATCTTCTATATTAAGTCTAACAAACCCCCCTTTCCTAAAGAGAGATTAGCATTCCCAGGGGAATCTAGGTCGTCCTTATATAGCTCAGACTCATCATCTACTAGGTGTGATTCCCCTTTTTCTGTGTCTTCTGTAGATATGGCTGCTCAACAATCTGCAAACCATGCATCGTCGAGCTCCTCCTTTGGCAACATCGTGGATAAGTTTTGCTCGAAAATGGTGCCAGATCGTAATGAGAGGGGATATGTGGCCCCCAGGCCGGCTATAGGGAAGAAGAACGCTGACTCCCGTATCAAAATCCTTCACGATATCTTTGAAGTGGCTCAAGATGACTTCCATTTGACTCATTTTACTGAGAGGCAGAGAAAGGCTCAATCTTGGATACATTGGGGTTTGAGCAGCACCAGGGTAGCTTTCTACTATGGCCAATTTGAGGTCGGCCTGTGTCCTACCCCTTGACCCCTTCATCTGTGAATACTTAGAGTGTTTGGCCGATGTCCCCATGTAACTAGGTGCCAACACGGTTAGGGTGTTAGTGTGTTTTGCCATGGTGAGCCGATTTGTGGGGTACGAACCGTACATGCACGTCTTCCGAAGATTCTTTAAGATGGTTATAAACGAGAAGACTTTTGGGATCAGTACCCCAGCTAAGGCCAAGGGCCCTAAGCTTTTCATCAATTTGCTCGACAAGAGTAGGAAGGGATGGGAGTTCCCTCTACCCAAGGCCGAAACAGAGCCAATGAATGAAGAAGATTACTGGGTCACAGAGTGGAGCAATGAGATCACTCATAGGTTGATGTTGGTGGCTCGGAGGAGCACCATAAGTTGGGCCACATTAGGGTCGGACAAGGACTTCTTTATCCAGGCAGGGATAGTGTTGGGTGGAGATGGAGAGGTGGCTCCCTTGGTCCCCATCATCAGAAGCCTTAGGTACCCTGATTGGGTGATCCAAGAGAGGGAAAGGTTTGAATCCCAATGCCATTATTGCAAAAATAAATCAGGCCACTGCAGAGGCCTATTACATTATGGCGGTTAAGTACTTGTACTGTTATTTTTTTTTATCACTTTGCTCGCATAATGATTTGCTAACTACCTTTTTATTGATCGTGCAATTCTTACCCCCGAACAATAAGCACAAATGAAAAGGATTGTGGACATGTGTGATAGGAGAAAGAATAAGAAGGCCCATGGGGCACCCAATGCTCGGGCCAGTAGAGAAAAAGAGGCCATGGATAGGAATGCCTTTCTCTCGAAAGTAGAAGTGGGGATGATCCCCATTGATGGGACTGGGTAGGTGGAGCCCATTGAGCAGCAACCTCAAGTAGAGGTCTATGGTGGTGAGGACCAGGTCAAGAGGTAGATAGAGCAGGAGTCGGGCTCTGAGCCCAGGCAAGGATCAACAGGGTTAGATCCTTATAATATTGTAGACCTGGAGCTCAAGATCGAAGAGCTAGAAGAGAACGAGGTCGACCCACCACTCAGCCGTCTTTGGAAAAGGTCGCGTACCGAGATGGCCTCCGATCGTGCTGGAGCCTCTAGAGCAGTTGGCTCTGCTTCTATCCATCCTCCCCCCCCAAGCTCCTTCTTCCAGAAGCACTGAGGAGGTGCAGGAAGTTGTTAAGAAGCTGAGTGATGTCCCTCCTCTTACAGGCGTCAACAGCTTAAGTCACCAACCTGAGCTGGGTTTAGGACAAATCATTATGAGGAAGGTGGCTGATAGGGATCTATTGTGAGAAGGGGCTTAGTCCTAAAGAGTACAGCGACAGGTCCGGCCTGCTTACCTCCGAGGTACTACTAGACTTTTTCTATGCTCTGTTTGATCGTCAGTACTTTGGTTGTCATTTTTATGACTGTCTTCTTAATCCTTTTCCTTTTCAATTGTCCAGTCTCTAGCTCTGACGGAGCAAACCAAGTGTAGATGGAGGGGAGCTATTGAAAAAGAACAAATTTCCTTGGCCAACTACTCGAGGAAGGCCAGAGAAGCTGCTGAGCTCAGGCAGAAACTCATATAGGCTGATTCCCAGTGCGGGGCTCTCCAAGCTGCATATTTCAATACTTAAATGGAGAGGGATGAAGCTTATGTGGCTTTAAAGATGGCCAAGGAGCAGCTCGCTCCCCTTCAAGCTCAGATGGAATCTTGGGCTCCAACCAAGGCAGCTTTGGAGGAGAAGGACAAGTTGGAAGGGCAATTGGGCCAGTTGACTGAGATGGTCCAAGATCGCAACACTAGGATGATCAAGATATGCGAGGACCATCAGGCTGCCCGAAACAAATGGGAGGAAGAGACCCAGGCCAGGGAGAAAGATGCCGTTGAGCAATTTAAAAATAGTGATGAGTGTTACAGCATCATCGTATCCCGAGCTAGGGATTTCTTTGATGTTGGATGCCAACACATGGCTCGGTGGGCCCTTGTCGATCCCACAGTCGAGCTGCCAATTGAGAAGTTAGCCCAATAGGATATTGTATATCGGTATGATGAGGCAGCTCGTACTGATCACTCCCTTGTTCCTTATACTGCCAATGACTTGGCCGTCATTGCCAAGCAAGACACTGAGGACAGGCTAGAGCCCTGGATTGCCCCTGTTCTAGATCCAAGGAACTTCAATGTGATACTTCAAGAGCTTGAAGATGCTGAAGAATGAAGAGGATGAGGTCACTCAGGACCAAATGTTCGATAAAGTTGAGCAAAATGAGCAACAGCAACAAAAGCAACAACAACAGCAGCAGGATGTAAGTACCCAAATCCGGATCGTCAAAATCCGTTAGAAGTTAACCAGAATCTGTTAACTGGCCCTTTCCAGGATAACCGAAACCCGTTAAACTCCCCGTTCTCAAGCCAACGAGACGTCCCGGGACTGCCCCGTGCATCCCAACGTCAAAGCGTACTCAACACACGTTATCACACGTAAAGTACCACTTTCCTCGAAAAATACATAATTTTTGGCACTTTCCGGGACTGTTAGGACATTTTTCGAACATTTATTTAAAAAACGGACAAAATCGGGAATAACGGGACGAAAACCCTAGCCTAGGTGAGTCACAGGGGCATGTGGCACGCATGCCAAAGCCCACAAATCAACATCAATCAGATTTCAAGGTGAAAAGACCAAAATGCCCCAGAGAATGAGTGACAGTCCGTCCGGACTGTTTTACATGAAAAACCAGAATTGCCAACAAGTTTCCCAATTCTCCAAAATACCAAAAAAACCTCCCCAAATTGAAGAAGAATCCGTCCGGACTGTTTTGCAATTTCACCCTATAAATACAAGGGCTGTCAAATATTTAAAAAAAAGGAAAAAATATAACCTCTTTCACAAAAGCCCACGGTCCAAACCAGTTCCAACCCCTCCCGAGCCCCGTTTTGTCTCGATTTGCGTGAAAACCTCATTTTTCGACCAATCACGAACCAAACAAACTCAAAACACCCTTCCAAACACCAAATCGTATCCCGTATATGTCAACCGAGCCAAAAGAGTCAACCTCTAGCCATAGGTAACACTCTTTCTCCCTCTAAACACTCGTTCCGTCTCGATTTATGCGTAAAACGCTATAATCGATTCGGTCAAAATCATTGAAATATAGATGTAACGGCGTCTACGGGGTCCGATACGTTTTACCCCAAGATCATCTTCTCTCTCGTAAGAGAAGTAATCTCGGGTTAAAACGGCGTTCCGGCCCTGTTCTTTACGTTTATGTTATTTACAGTCTGGATCATTTGATCCGTTGATTCGCAACATTATAGTCCGAACCGTTTGGTTCGTGATAGTCATTTACAAAGTCCGGATCATTTGATCCGTCGATATTGTCATTTACTTTACGCACTTTACAAGTCCGAGCCGTTTGGCTCGTTGATCGCATCTTTAATGTCCGGATCGTTTGATCCCGTCGATACCGCATTTAAAATACTGTCATTTACAAGTCCGAGCCGTTTGGCTCGTGATAGTATTTATTTATCAAAGTCCGAGTCGCAAAACGATTCGTTGATCGTATCTCATTTACTACCTTTTTCATAAAAATTGGTAACATGTAATGCTAGGTTCAAAACGGAGTTCGTCATTCGAGCTCCTTTTCCAAAATCTCAAAATCGACGTTTGGCATTCAAACGATCATTTCCAAACTCAAAATCCGACGTTTGACATTCCAAACGCTCTTTTCAAACTCAAAACCAACATTTGACACTTAAGATAAAGATTCAAACTCGTCACTCGCACCTTTTTTTCTAAAAAACTCCAAAACCGACGTTTGTCATTCAAACGCTTGCTTTTTCAAAAAATCATAAAATCAACATTCGACATTCAAATCAAGATTAAGCTTGTCATTCAAGCCCCCTTTTCAAAAAAATGCAACACACACACACGCACACAATTTCGAGAAAGGTAGAAAGACTCGTCATACGAGGCATTTCCATGTTTTGACTACCAATCAAAACGACCTCTTTTTCAAAAAATCTTTTCCCAAGTTTTGGCTCAAAATCAAAACGACCTCATTTTCAAACCACCATTTTTCAAAGTTTAGGCTCATAATACAAAACCGCATGGCGACTCCTCTCCTTCCCGAAAGTGAGGTCCCAAACTCATGAAAAAAGCCGCTCGCCGCGCTTCCCCCAGCGCGATCCGGGTAATTTCAGTTGGCGACTCCACTAGGGATATCGATACTTTTTCAAAACTGTCGTCATTTTCAAAAATCATTCCGTGGGTCAAACTTTCATTTACCCTTCCTCATTTTTGTTTGCGTATGTTGTTCGAAACATCGAACGGTTTTCAAAACAAAAGAGAAAAAAATGTGTGTTGCATTTTCATCTAAAAAAATCATAATATGTTCGTGCATTCCCGTTCATACTATATTTTCATGCCATATTTAGTCGTCCCAAACAGCCCATCCTATCCCGTGTAATCCATGCACTCTTTGTGTCACACTTCGTCCAAGACTTTGGTTTGTTTTTGGCTTAGTTCGTGTCATAAAGCCTAAGTATATGCTTTTATGCCGATCTCCCTAACAAGTCAAACTTAAAAGTTGAGATCAAAGGTCGTTCTCGACCCGAAGTCTTAGCTTTTCAGCCTTGACTTTGACGCAGAGCCGCGCTAAAAACATACCTGAAGGTTCAATGTGGCGTCGTGTCATCAAACCCTCAATGTATGCACCATGCCAGGAACAACTTGGCCAACGTCAAAAGCTAAGGCCCCTCGCGCAAGCGAGTCAAGAGAGGTCATGCCGAAATGTCGGCACGATTTCTGCCATAACTTAAGGATGGTGACTTCGACCGTGACCCGCATGTCACATACGTTGAAAGTTTACATGACCAGCTAGCCTTAAGTTCACTTTTTCCTTTGTTGGTGGAACCCGCTTGCCTTATAGGACCCTCGCTCGGGATTTTCCGTCCTGGGAAGACGATTTATAGGTGAAAAACGAGGGGCTTATAAACGTAGTGCCGGGATCCACTGATTCAAGCCTTATAGTTGCAAAAAAGAAGAGCAATCTTTTCCAACCAATTAGGACTCTGAGAAAACGCGTTTTAAGTAAACATTAAGCGGTAACTGCACGTTGCACAAGCCCAAAAACTATAAGCCAAATACCCTTTCCGAAACCTAAGCCATGCCTTTCGTTCCCTGCAGCGAATAGAGAGTGGTTCAGAATTCTGGGTCAGCACCTCGCCAGAATTACAGTTATGGCCGCATCAGATAGTTCTTCTGTTCCCTCAGTTCCTTCAGCCAGACTCTTCGACATGTCAGACTCACCGAGAAATCGTGACGAGAATGGAACCCCGCCACCGGTAACAGATATGACACCGGAAGAAGCCATCCGGGCCTGTGAGGTTCACAAGAAACAGAAAGAGGATCAGTAGAATTTCGTGGTACAACTTCTGAATGAACGGGGTATAGCAGCTATCCCCCAACCAGACGGTACTTTCGTTCTAATCAAGGATGACGATCCTCCCCGATCAGCTCCTCAAACCTTTAACCAGGTTCCTCCCTCGTCAAACTATGGGAATCCTTCAAATCAAGGAAACAGCCGACCGAGGCTTCATATTTCCACCTATCAAGGCACCCCCATCATATACGGCCAAGCCGGTTCTACCCCCATCCCTCAATACAACCAGCGCAACACTGGGCCATCTCAAACAGATCCCAATATCCTTCAGTAACCTCCCGGGTTCAACCCGTTGCCTATACACGAACCTCAAAACACCGGGACGAAACCCCGATAGAACCCAAAAAAGGCCCCCATATATCCACATATATCAAGCCTCCTGCCTTCAATTACTACTTCTCTAATAGCAACATCAGGCATCGAGCCTCAAAGTCCACCATTGGACCCAACCCTGGCCTGGATGGTAGAACAAATGAAGGACCTGAAAGCCAACATGGGCAGCTCAAAGAAAGAAACGCTCAGATCTAAAGATCCGGGATTGGTCACACCTCTCCCTACCAAGTTTAGAATGCCACAAATGGACAAATTTGACGGGACCAAATTCCCACAGACGCAGGTTGACACCTACGTTCTCGGCATGAGAGCAAAAGGAGCAACCCTCTAGCAAATGGCTGACCATTTCCAGCACACTCTCAAGAGTTCAACATTACGATGGTTCCTAAGGGTCAAGCCTGCAGATCGCCATACCTGGGATCAGATCAGCAACATCTTCTTGAAGCGGTACCGATCCAACCTAGAATGGGAGACAAGTCGTGAAGACTTAATCACCACCGAGCAGAAAGCAGACGAAAGTGTGGGAGAATTCTACAAAAGGTGGAGTTGGAAACTCTCCGAAATCATGGAGCCACTCTCCAAAGACGAATAGATGCAGATCTTCAAGTCCTGCTTGAGGCCGTCTATCAGAACACTCATCAGCCATCACTTCTTCTCGAATCTCCGAGCTATGGTCAATGTGGGCTCATAGTTCGAGAAGGATCTCAAAGAAAAGCTGGCTATAGTTCTGTCTTACAGATACAAATCAACAACTGCATTCAATCCTGCACCAGCCCCCGGCAAAGGAAAAGATACTTTTGACAACTACATCTATCAGGGACAACAGTCAAGCAACTGAAATCCAGCCCTGCAAAGCAACTAATCCCCCAAGAAGCAACCTTCCATACGCTTTGACAAGCTGGATATGACTCTGAGTAAAATGCGGGAAGGACTAATCAAAGAAGGCCTCCTCAAGCCTGTTGAAAACTACAAACCGAATAATCCTGCAGCCAATGCCGATAAAAGCAAGTACTGTACCTTCCACCAATACCATGGGCACACAACTGACAACTGCCTAGGGTTACGGTATGAGATCCAAAATCTGCTAGAAGAAGGAAAATTGGAGCATTCCCATGGACCTAATATAGTCAAAAACCCTTTTCCGAACAATAACAGTGTAAACTCCATCGAGTGGGTGCCAAAGAAGATTGCAGCAGAGCCAGTTCCTCCACCTCTTCCAGCCAAGTCCTCATCAGACGTCCACATCCGGTACGATGTATGTGACTGCTCCGAATGCCTCGAATATGAGTTTCAGGACATGATCAGGGGTGATTCTCCCAGAAAGAAGAAGAAACAGTCTTCTCAGCAGAAATTGAAAGAAAGATACGAAGCTGGAGACACCAGCATGGGTACACTCGGAGAGCCATCCGGGATGTTCGACTACTATGAGCTTTATGGCTTTCCTATGTCCTTTAAAACCTCATAAGGTGGACAATCCTTGGAAGTTAGGTCAAGGGAAGGGGTGACATAATGAGAGTAAAGATAGCATTTTTATGTAATAAAATGAAGGGATTTCACATCATCATGTGGTGAATATTCCCTAGAACAAGCCATTTGTGGACCCTTGTTCATCCTTAGGAGAGGATTCCCAATGAATCATTTGTGTAGGGGAAAGGGGAATATGATGATTTACATGGTAAAGATAGGAACTTTATATCATATAATCAAAGTAAATGACAAATAAAGGCAAGATAAATGACAAGCAATAAATATAACAATATAATGAGAGTATTTCAAGGGAAAAGGAAGGAGAGATTACCAATGGTGGTTCTCTCTATATCCCAAGGGGATTTTGCCTATGTAGGAATGGTTTTGGAAGGATTTTATGGAGGAGGGAGGTGGTTTTTAACTGTTTTAATTCTCTGGAAATTTGTGGTGTCAAATTAGCAGAGTAACAGTGCTTAATTGTTTTTTTTTTAAATGGGTAGAGGAGGCCTCTAGTTATAAGCTGCAGTGTGCTTCCTAAAGAAGCCGCCCGGCGTTAACCTTCAGCAAAAGAAGTCGTCTGGCGTTATCCACTGTTGATTCAGCATATTTCTAGATTCATGCAAGGTGGCAGCTGGAAGCTTCCTTCCAGCGAGATCCTGCCTGGAATTTTAATTCCTAGCAGGTCCTTCCTCCCTTGGAAAGTTTGGAAAAGTTCCCGAATTGCCCCTGAACTATATGAAAGTTTGGGGAATTTCAAGGAAACTTAACCGGAAGACATGAGCCAAATTTGGGTACTTACAGAAGCCCCTCGGCAACGATACTTGCAAGGCAAGTGGGGTTATCGATAAAATAATCCAATCTGGCGAACTGCCGAGATGGATTAGGTGACCAAGGAGGTCGAGAGGCTGAACCTTTGGAAGGCTACCTACGTATCCCGGGGGAATCAAGCCATGATCATAGTTCGGAATCCACTGGGGAAAGGGTGTCATATGTGACAGATTGGTTGAACCAGCAGGCTACCTACGTATCCCGGATGAATCAAGCCATGATTGTAGTTCAGAAATCCATTGGGGAATGGCGAAGAGAAACTGGTCCCTTGCTATGAGGATGGAAAGGAAGTGATCTAGGAGGCCAAATGACTGATTCTACTGGGGATATGCCAAATGAAGGGAGTGACCAATGTGGTCGGATGGCTTGACCTTTTGAAAGGCTCATGCACCGTTGAGGAATGGTGAAGAAAGGGGTGACCAATGTGGTCGGATGGCTGGACCTTTTTGAAAGGCTACCTCACCACTGAGGAGTGGTAAAGGAAGTGGGTGACCAATGTGCTTGGATGGCTGGACCTTTTTAAAGGCTACCTACGAATCCCAGAAGAATCAAGTCGTGATCATAGTTCAAGGTTCACTAGATAGTTAGGAACATGTCTAGGATCCTTGGAATTTTAACGATTAATGGAGAAGTCACCTTAAGAAACTAAAGCTTACGTCGCTATCGAGGAGATAGAGGTAGCTAAAGTTGGAAAGACTAAAGCTTACGTCGCTATCGAGGAGATAGAGGTAGCTAAAGCATGATTTTGACAATTCGGAGGATATCACCTGGAGAAGCTATAGCTTTCATCACTATCGCGGAGATAGAGGTAGCTAACACTGGAAAAACTAAAGCTTACGTCGCTATCGAGGAGATAGAGGTAGCTAAAGTTGGAATTTGACAATTCGGAGGCTGTCACCTGACGTTATCCCATTTGGAAATAACGAAAGATTTCCCAGAGGATACGTTATCCCATTTGGCGATAACGGAAGGTTTCCCAGAGGAGACGTTATCCCATTTGGCAATAATGGAGGATTTCCCGAAGGAAACATTATCCCATTTGGCGATAACGGAGGATTTCCCGAAGGAAAACGTTATTCCATTTGGTGATAACGAAAGGATTTCTCGGAGGAAATGTTATCCCATTTGGTGATAACGGAAGGATTTTCCGAAGGAGATGTTATCCCATTTAGTAATAATGGAGGATTTCCCGAAGGAAACTATCCCATTTGGCGATAACAGAGGATTTCCCGAAGGAAACGTTATCACATTTGGCGATAACGGAAGGTTTCCCGGAGGATACGTCATTCCATTTGGAGATAATGGGATTTTTTTGGAGAAAACGTTATTCCATTTGGAGATAACGGGAAATTTTTGGGAGAAAACATTATTCCATTTGGAGATAACAGATAATTTTGGAGAAAATGTTATTCCATTTGGAGATAACGGAAAATTTTAGAGAAAACGTTATTCTATAATGAGAATTTTTGAGAGAAAACGTTATTCCATTTGGAGATAACGGGAATTCTTGGTTAAATGGAAAGTCCAGGGGCAAAAGTGTAAATTGATCCTGAGGCAAATGAAGCCGCCCTGCATGAGATGGGGAAAAAGAAGTCGTCCGGCTTGAATCTTAATTTCACCAGATTTATTTAAACAGAAGGAGAACGGGCAGCAGCCATTGCTGCTTTTTGTTCTTGCGAGTAGAGAGGAGAAAAAAGAGAGAGAAACATCAAGGTTTTCGAATCTTTAGCTTCCTATTGCTCAAAATGAATCAAGAAGGGAACATATTGCCCCGCCAAGCACGTCGGACCTTGTCACAAATCGCGAGGATGAGGCGGAGGGAATTTGTTAGGACCAAGCGGAAGTATGACTTCATGGCGCCTACTTCTGAGTTCTATCCCGGAAAAAAGGGAGCACAAGTCTATGAAACCTCAATCAATTGGGGTAAGCACTCTCGATTTACTTGATATCATCAATTTTGATTGATTACGGCTAAACTCGAATTTTGGGAATCTTTGTATTTTTCTCGTGATTTTATTGATGATTTTAGGGATTTGATGATTAACCTTTGAGGCTAAGGATATAAATAATGATGCATGTGCAATTTATTTGAAAAAAAATATGAGAATGACATTTTTTTGAAAATAAAGTGAGAAAAATAATGCCTAAAATGTGACGGAGTTCTTGCATGTGCTAGAACTAGGTCAGCTCCTGATCATGGATTTGAAAACAAGATTTTGGAAGATGAAAATGATTCATGCATGCCATTTTGAAAGATTAAAACCAATATACAAAGAATTTTGTGAAAACTAGAATTTTTGTGTTTGGGAGAGCATGTGCTCGAGGTGACGTGTTTCAAATGATGAAAGACACGTGTTCTAGGCAAATGATGCTTGGAAACTTCTTATGAATGCTTTTCTTTGGCAGTATGTGCATTATTTTGTGTATGTATGCATGCTTCTGAGATAAACTAAAGGACTAAAGTGCTTTTGTTGTGCTTACCTACAGGAGAGCAAGTCATGGGGACCCGCTGAGATAGTGGTGAAGTTGTGGCAGAGGATGCCCAACTTTGAGAAGGATGGCCACAATCCTAAACATCTAGTGGTGGCGGCTGGTCTCCATTCTTTTGTCGAGGCTATCAGCCGAGGCATTCATGTGACCTCCAAGAGCAAGGGGTTGGTCCAAGCTCTTTCTGAGTTTTGGTGGGACACCACTCACAGCTTCCATCTAGGCTGGGGAGAGGTCACGGTGACTCCCGCTGACTTTACAGCTATTACTGGCTTGAGATTCACGGATCGGCCTGTGACCTGGAGGGATCACATTTCTGAGGCTGAGTTCAGGGACTATGTGGGGTTTGAACTCCATCCGAAGGGGCTAGGGATGGAGACTCGGTTTGTTGAGGTTGAGGTTTTGAAGTGTATGGAGGGGTTTGCGGCCAAAGAGGTGACTGCCCACCAGCTCGCGAGAGCTTTCTTGTGGTTGACTCTGTTTGTCACCATTTTTGCCAATTCCGGGACGTTGGCAATGGTTTGACTGCTGGACTCTTTGAATGACCTGGATACGGTTGGGGAGGTCTCTTGGGGTGAGGCCGGATTGGCTGAGCTTTATTTTTCTCTAGACTTGTACAGTCGGAACAAGGCTGCTTCGATGGACTGCTTTTCTTTTGCCCTGGAGGTATTCTCATTTCTTTCTCTCTTTTCCTTTTGTGTATTAAGACTTTATGAGAGAAATGACCCTTATATTTTGACATGCAGGTCTGGTTTTGTGAGGTGATTGGATTCTTTCCTTGGAACCAACAGAGTGATCGCACTATCTTCCCGGCCATAGTGCGCTGGAGAGGAGAGGCTAGGTACGAGTTCACCGGGAAGACTCGGATCACCTTTGACTACAAGATGGTGAAGCCCGTCATCAACAGGGACGGTCATTAGGGAGTGAGCTTCTATCCTTGGGGGAGGTATCCAGAGGCTCTTATAGGAGATGTCATGGTGGTGACTAGGCAGAGGAGGTGGCTGACAGGCTTGACCAGTGATATCATCTATCTGGGGAACTGAATGCGCGCTCGCCCGAAAAAATTTTGTTTTCTCGGTTTAAAATGAAAAAGAAAGGAGTCGCCACGCCATGCTTTTGGAGGTGCACATTGAAAAACCTTTTGAAAGAGAATCGGTTCGGGGGTCAGGTTACGTGTTGGGAAGAACCGAGAGTTCACCCAACACGCCTCGTCCGTAGACGAGTCTTTCTAATTTAGACATCCAAATAATTCAAATAAATGTGCAAACGATGATAATTGACAAGTGCAATAAACATGAATTTTATTGAATAGGTAAGATCATTACAACTTGTAGACCAATTGTCCGGGAGGCCACATCCCTTTACAGCAATAAGAACAAATTACAAAGGAAATCAGGTCCTCTGCAAAGGACCATCTATGTCGCGTGACACAGGACTCCTCATGTACAAATGTGTCACGTGACACCAATGGTCATCTTGCAGAGACTCACAACAAACAGAATACAGAATCTCTAGATGAACACAAAATGCAATTACAAATCAAATCTAAGCACTAAACAACATGATCATAAAACTAAATGCTAAGATAACTAACTAAATCGGCTTACAACTAAAACATGGTCCCTGCAGATGGTCACGACATGTCGCGTGACACAGGACTCCTCATGTCCAAATGTGTCGCGTGACACAAGATTATCATCTGCAGGTACCTCACAAACTGAGATGCAGATCCAACAGATGCACAACAAATCAAACAATTATACCTGAATCAATAAGAACAACATGAATTAGATACGAATCAATCAAAGGAGTGTGGATATGGGAGATCCACACTCCCTTGACATCCAAATTGCAAATCTAAGTAGATCACATCATAAGCAAGCAATTGGACTCAAGTATATACGATTTAAACAGAGAGATTGCAGTTGCCACTTGATAATCTGAGGCAGATGGAGCCTGATTATCAAGTGGAGAAGAAGGAAAAAACAATTAAACAAATAGATGAGAGAGAGAGAGAGAGAGAGAGAGAGAGAGAGTGTGTTACCCTTGTAGTCCTCAACTTCTACACCAAGTTAGGTGTAAAAGCCTTCGATTCAGCTTCTGGAATAGAGATCTAGGCACGGACTGAGAGCTAAATTGGAAGATCTGAGGTGTTTGAGGAAGTAGGAGAGGAATTGGGTTGAAGATGTGTGAAAGGTAAGGGAATTGGAGGGGAATTGGGTGGTTATGGTGAGGGAGGAGGAGAGAGAGAGTTTCTGGGGAAATTTGTGCAGAGTTACGTTAGGGGACTGGAATTGGGATCCAAAACTGAGAGGGGTAGGGTCTTATTTATAGCTGCAGTCCATGGTAACCTTAAGTCGCACGGCATAACATAACCACTTTCCATGCCTCGACTTGTCGCGTGACACAAGGTGACCATAACCGTTTTTGGCGCCAAATCTGATTCTGGAACCTTCTTGGATAATACCTAAAAAGTCCAAAACAGATTTATTCCTTTTAGGTCCCTTGGTATGAGCAAAGTACAAAAAAGTACTTCCTTCGCGAGAAACTTATGAAATGTTTCCGGAAGTCTCGGGATAGACAGGGAATTTACCAAAACGCCCCTAGATGCAATTTTATTATCTTAAAATGCATCTGAAAAGGTCACGAATTGGATTGGCGTACTTACAGAGCTCCTCGGCAACGTCACTTTTGGAAAAAAGTGAGGTTGTCGATAAAATAAGACCCAATCCCAATGAGCGGCTGGGGAATAAGGCGGAGGGCTAGACGGTGATTTGGGGAATCGGATGGCTGGACCTTTTGAGAAAGGATTCCTACGTATCCCGGGGAGGGAATCAAGCCAAATCGTAGTTCAGAAATATGACTGTGCGGTTGTCACCCAACATCTGAATATGCGGTTGTCACCCAACATCTGACTGTGCGGTTGTCACCCAACATCTGACTGTGCGGTTTTCACCCAACATCTGACTGTGCGGTTTTCACCCAACATCTGACTGTGCGGTTGTCACCCAACATCTGACTGTGCGGTTGTCACCCAACATCTGACTGTGCGGTTGTCACCCAACATCTGACTGTGCGGTTGTTACCCAACATCTGACTGTGCGGTTGTCACCCAACATCTGACTGTGCGGTTGTCACCCAACATCTGACTGTGCGGTTGTCACCCAACATCTGACTGTGCGGTTGTCACCCAATATCTGACTATGCGGTTGTCACCCAACATCTGACTATGCGGTTGTCACCCAACATCTGACTATGCGGTTGTCACCCAACATCTGACTATGAGGTTGTCACCCAACATCTGACTATGCGGTTGTCACCCAACATCTGACTATGCGGTTGTTACCCAACATCTGACTATGCGGTTGTCACCCAATATCTGACTATGCGGTTGTCACCCAATATCTGACTATGCGGTTGTCACCCAATATCTGACTAAAAGATCTGTAGCTGCCGGAGGGACTGATGCTATCGTTTATGCTGCTGGGGATTGATGTAGCTGCCGGAGGGTCTTATGATACTAACTGCTGTTGATGGTTGGCTTTAGGATCTGGGACCTTGCCTGCTGTAACGGGAAATTTGCTTGCTGGGCAACGGATTCTTATTGGTACTCTGCCGGCGGGGCCTATCTTTGTTGACGGTTGGCTTTGGGATCTGGGATCTTGCCTGATGTGACGGGACTTTTGCTTGCTGGGCAGCGGATTCATATTGGTACTCTGGCGGTGGGGCCTATCTTTGTTGACGGTTGACTTTTGTGTCCCGAGCTTTGCTTGGTAAGTCGGGGACTTTGCTTGCTGGGCAGCGAACTCTTATTGACGCTTTGGCGGTGGGGCCATTGATCTTGATGCGCACTGCTAGGGAATTCAAATAGACACGGATTCTTTGTATCGGCTTTGCTTTGAGGGACAATCTTTGGACAATCTTTGAGATTTGCTCAGTTAACCGTTGTACCTGCGGGGGAAAACAACACTCGAAGCACGATAAGGATCAAAGTGTTAGTTATTAAAACACAGGGGGTTTATTGGAAATTTTTGGCCTAGGGACATGTTTTGTCGCACGACCTCTTAAGGCAAATGAACAGTCCTTTAAAACAACGAACAGCCTTTATTTTGAAACACATTTTTAGAGGGAGGCAGATGGTTTTTAAGATGAAAAACATCCAATTTCACAATTTTGATTGAAATTAAGGAAATTAGGGTATCGATTAAGCTTTTGATCTTGCAAACATGCCTCCTAAACCTCGACCCACGAAGAAGGGACCTTCCCAAGCTTAGTTGGCGGCTCGGAGGAAAAATGCTCTATGAAATCAAAGGCCTTTCGTTCCTCAAGCAATGCGAGGAGATTTTTATCCACAGCTTAGAGAGCACACTTCTGCACTGGGGAAGAAAAACACGATAATTTTTTGTAACCCTTGTTTTTTTGTTGTAATGAAAAAATCGAATTTTGTGCCAAAAATGAACGAATTCTTTTTTCTCTGTGAACTCATGAATTTATTGCATGTTTTGAGTTATCTAGAAATTAGGAATGTGTGTCTAAATGCTCAAACCCTAGTTTTGCTTAGAAAGTGAAATATGCAGTTGATTGATTGACATGCTTTTCTTTGGAAAGAATCTTGAGATATTCATACATGTGCTGTGTTTACCTGCAGAAGTTGCGTACCCGGGGCTCTATGGAGGTTTTTGGTCAGCTATGGGATCTTCTGCCCGGTAGTCAGGAGTTAGAGCACTCGCCTAAGGGCTTGATATATACTGTCGGGCTTGGTCGGTTCTTCGAGATGGCGAGAGGCATCGGGGATACCCAGAGGAGCGCGGGATTGGTGAGGGCGTTCCAAGAGTTTTGGTGGGAGACTACTCATTCCTTCCATTTTTCCTGAGAAGAGGCGACGGTTATGCCTTACGATTTTGCTGCCATTACGGGCCTCCCTTTCACTGATGAGCCTTTGTATCTAGAGGAGCCTGCTCTTGAGGATGATCCACAGCCTCCCACGGAGGCTTACTTTATGGAGTTGATTGGTTTTGTTCCCAGGGGCAAGAAGGGGAATGGGTACGAGCTCGGGGAGCTTTATGGTCAGTTGGTTGAGCAGAGTTAGGATTATCCAGCTGAGGTGGCAGATACCGAGGAGGATAGGTTGAGGGCTCTGAGATTGGCTAGGGCTTTTGTTTGGATTGGTTTTTCTGATATGTTGTTCATCAACGCCACATCTTCTGCTTTGATCTCTTTGTTAGAGCTTTTGAGGGATTGGGCTACTGTTGGGACCTTGTCTTGGGGAGAGGCCGGATTGGCTGAGCTGTACTTGGCTCTGGACGATGTCAGCAGGGGGGAGGCTAAGTCCTTCAACTGCTGCCATTTTGCTTTTGAGGTACTTCCCAATCTGAGTACATCCTTTGCATAATTTTCTTTCTGTCCTCCTTTTATCACTCTGTTTTGCTCTGATTTCTCTTTTCCAGGTCTGGGCTTATGAGGTTATCGGCTGCTATGCTTGGCGGGTGGGGGAGGTGTACCCGACCACTATGTTTCCTGCTATGCGACGATGGGTGAAAGATGCTCGGGTGAAGGTCCGGACAGCGGACACCAAGGGACGTGTGACAGCTTCTTATCTTGATACCCTGGTTTGCTTGCGAAGGACTCCCGGGAGTTTGAGTTTATTTCCTTGGGGGACCGTTATGCTGATATTGGTCTTGGACATGCCTTGCATTTGTCTGAGTGCCCCAAATTGTTGGTAGGCTTATCTGGGGACGCACTTTACTTGGGAGAGCGAGTTTATAGACAGCACGGCCCTGGTAGCGCTGCTAGAGTCCCGGTCGATCCTCCCACTGATATATGGTTTCCTCGGAAACCGAAGGATGTGGCTTCATTGATCCAGGGGGAGGCTGCATTCAATTATACCGAGGATGATGGAGATTATGGAGTCTATGTGAGGAAGAGATTAAGGTCACCGCAGGTGGCTCCGAGACAGGATGCTCAGGGTGCAGGCCCCTCTACTGGGTATGTGGCGGATGCTCCTTTACCTCCTTCATTTGTTGACTTTCAGGATGGAGATCGCTTGAGACGAGCTCCCCTTGACACTAGCAAGATTTTTCCCTATTTTCAGCTTCCGGAGGGTACATGATCTGTAAGTAACTGTCCTCTCTTTCCTTAATGCTTTGAACTGTTTAAAACTCTTGTCTTTCATGATGACGGGTTTCTGACTCTTCTCAGGTCTCTGCTGATATTTACTGGAGTTTTACCCGTCATTATACTGGAGCCATGGACATGATCGACCAGCTGGAGAGGAGAAACCGTTATTTGAGGGAGCGGCGTCGGGCTCGGGACTCTGATGATGACGATTCTACACCCAGCTTGCCTAGCAGGAAGAGATCTCGGACTGACATGTCTGCTGAGGACACACACAGGCCCAGGACCAAGACTGCTCGTCGTCGTCCGCCTAGTCCCGAGTCTGATATTGCTACTTCTGGTGATCCTTACGAGATCGAGACCGTGGCTATTCCCGCTGTTCATGAGCTCTTTCATGACGACCCCATTATTTTCCATGATCCTGTTGCTGATTCGGATTCTGGGGAGGGAGATGCAGACGGAGAGGGCAGTGATGATGCTGATGATGATGATGATAGCTCTAATGATGATGGTGTCTACGTTTCTGAGGATGATGGCTCGGAGTAGCCCCTTGTATCAAAACATTGCTCTTTTGATCATTGCAACCTTTTTTTTTAGGAACAAACAAACACTTTTCTTTTATTATTTGTAAAAACTTATTTGCTTTTGCCTTTCCTAGACTCGGTACATTGTTACTAGCCTTTTATGTTATTTTTATTATCTGCACGAGTCCATTTTTGGGGTAATGACAATGAATGACTTTCTTTCTTTGTTTTGAATGGCTATGGCATAAGTATGAATGGCTTATGTGGCTTGGCTTGTATATGGATGGTGAGTGTGTATGCTATCTAACCGAATCCCTCTCCCATGGTGTTTACAGGGTGTCTTTGCTGTTTTGTAGTTGGAGACAAGTCGGGGCGTGCCTTGGTACTGATCAGATTGCAGATTACAGATGTCTGGTGTTGATCACAAGCTGTCGCACGACTCAGGATAGCTAGGACATTTTATGTCGCGTGACACAACAAATCATGCAGGACTTCAAAATCAAACTTTTACATCATTTCAAAACTCCTCCATTGGCCTAGGGCATGAGACTCAGTAGCCCCAATATGGAGTAACCTCTTTAAGTAACCAATCCATTCCCGGGGGATCGAGATTCAAAAGCCAGCCTCGGTGTTCTTGTACAAAATGAACCCATCAGTCTTCTTCTTTGACCAAGCCCCAATCGGACACTCAGTTTCATTGCATTCAAAACATCGTGTAACCCAAGAGGAGATCGTTCTTTGAGCTTCAGTCAATCAGTCGGCGGACAAGAATTAGAAGTGTTTACGTGCAGGGGCATATCTTTTGAAGGTGGGAATAGGTCCCGAATCTGTGTATGACACTCTCGCTTTTGGGTTTGACTCTTTTGGGAGAGTATAAGCATCGCAAGGTGTGGAAAAGTGTCTGGAAGCCCCTGCTGGCATAAATACAGTGTTTAGCTCTATATCCTTAGAAATGTAGAGAAGAAGACTTGCCGAGACACTTGAAAACCTGTCTTATCCGCTATGATCACAAAGCTGCTTAAAACCCTTTATTGGTGTTCGGGTTATTCAACTGCCAAAACCGATATGAACAAATATTTTAGTCAATCCTGAAGAGAAAACCCAACTGATATTGAGAAACAAAACTTCGAAGGATGGAAGGTGTATGGGAACGGTCCTTGAGGAGACCGGATTTTCTGAGATCTGTTTGTGATTTTGACCGAACCAGTGATGGTTGCCTACGTTCCCCTCCTTGGGAGGAGCTCAGGTCGTGTAGTTTAGCTTATCCCGAATGAAAAGAATGAACGTTGGGATTCGAGGATTTGAGGACCTTTGAGGATTTTGAGAATTGAAAGAAACATGTCCTCTTGGAGTGTCGATAGGAGACACGGATGTGAAGCCCCAGTAGGACGTCCACGGCAAGTGTTTGCGGAGGAGAAACGAAATATGCTCACATGAAACATCAAACGAACGGATGGAATTTGCACAATCTTCGCTTGACAGTCCTTTCAGCCGGGATAGACTTGTCTTCTTTTTAAGCAACAATCTATTTTAGATCTCGACGATATTTGAACGAGGCTGCTATCCGGTAGGAACTGCGACTGGGTATCGGGGTTTCGATCGCTCTTCGGGTGATTTAGGATATCATGACCTCTTAAAACGAGAGGTCGGCTAGGCCTTTTGCTAACTGAACCTCTAAAGATGAGAGGTTGGCTTTTAGGTATGTGTTTGGGATTTCTAAGGTGAGGGAATTGATTTGCTTCTTCAATGCCTCTAAGAATGAGAGGTCAATCTTGGCTTTGGTCAAAGGCAAGGGTAATTAGAATGTTCTAAAAAATCAAGAGGACGGCTTGGGATTGGTCAAGGTAATGGTGAGGGGACATCCGTGCAGTTTCTTTGTTCACTCTGAGACTCCTCTTGAGTAACGACCAGATCCTTTGGCTTTTGCTTTTGAGAGGATCGTAGGGGACTTTGCTCTCTTTCTTTTCTTTTTTTCTTTTTTTTCTTTTGATAACTCTTCTTTTTTTTGTATATTTTTTTTGCCTTTCTTTTTCTTTTCAACTTTGCTTTGAGAGGAGAATTTCGGATAGTCCCCAGGATGGATCATTGCTTTCCGTCATTCTTGAGCTTGGAGCCGGTCGATCTTTCTTTGAAACACGGGAGTCTCCAAGATAGTCCCTCTTCTTCTTGAGATGGTTAAACGGGTTTCAATTATGCCGATCTTGAAATGAAGGGGTATTATTTAGTGAGAGTGAGGTTAAAGGCTTTCCTAAGGGTGAAAGGTTTCAACCGCAGTCCATACCGGATGATCCGAACGAGATCAAGTCTTCATTGTTTTGCTTAAGCTTACATCTGGGGAAGATTCATGCAAATTCATCGAACAGCAAGATAGCGAGGACGATAGAAGGTGTGTGAGCATAGGGGATGCAAGATGGGGAACTGATAAGCCCTACTTTGGGAAAGATATCAGTCGATTTTCTCGCTCGAATTAATTTAAATATTAGTCATTTCAAAGCATTAGTCAGTGAGCAGCACAAGTGATTATTTAGAATAAAACCATTTCAATAAAATGTAACGTGGGTGCACAAGTACTGTCTCGAGTCTAGCAAGAATAGAAACAAATATTTTATCCATTGAAATAAAAGACTCATAACAAGGGTATAATAGACTCAAACCATAAAAACAAACATCTGCTAGCAAGATAGAACAATCTAAGACCCTACGATGCCTAACTGACTAACTTTTCACATGGGGAAACTTTGAAATTGCTGATGAGGATTATCGGCCACTGTAGGAGGAGCTTTCTCAATTTTACCTTCATCAACCATCCTTTGAATCAACATCTTCAGAGGAACGCAGTCGTTGGTGGCATGACCAGAGTATTGATGATAGTAACAATACTTGCTGCGGTCCAAATTCGGATTGTGCTTGGTGGGATGGTAGTTAACAAGCGGTTTTATCATTCCTCTTCGCATCAATCCATTGAAAGCTCCTTCAGTTGTTATCCCAAGGTCATCGAATTCCCGCTTCTTGCAAGATGGAAACTGACGGAGATCCCGAATATTGCTTCCTTCATGGGAACCTATTTCGATCTTCCCCTCATCAATGAGTTCTTGGATGATCATCCTCAACTGTATGCATGCACAGGTGGTATGTCCCGAATATTGGTGATAATCACAATATTTGCTCGGATCTATGTTTTCATTGTGATGAAGAGGGATATAATTAACTAGTGGCTGAACCAAACCTCCGCTCACCAATACCTTGAGAAATTGATTCATTGGCATCCCTACCTTTCCCCAATACGCTTTCTTTCTTCCTTTCTGAACCTTCTTTGGAGGGGGCTCGGGTATTGCCGTTCCTTGCTGGATAGGGTTCACAGCTGGAATAAAAGACATTTGATTCACAGTCACATATGAGGTTGGTCCTGTATGCTGATCATGCGGGGATTATAAGTAGAAACCATATGAACTCATTGGTGGTAGAGAGACAATTCCTTGAAGGGGAACTTGATCAGAGTGAAATGACAGTGATCCTTTCTGGTTGGGCTGGCCGTTCACAAAATGATACGATCCTTGGGAATCTGGCTGATACTGACTCTTCAAATCCAGTTGATTAGGAAAACTGAAAGTCTCAAGGATCGGTTGTTCATCTTTGGTCTGAGTCCGAACCACATGAGGTGTCGGGGAAAGAATCTTATCTGGCTCATCTTCAATCACCCCTATCATTACATTTCCATTCACGTGATCAACACTGCTAGCATTGATGGTTTCCTCGTACGACCCATCTTCATGGCGAATTACCGTGATCCCTCGGATGCGCATCGCTTCAACAAATCTAGCGTGCGTTTCTTCCTCTCTGGCTTTGGCAACTTGGGCAAGCAATTGAGCCTTGCATTCACTAACCATGGCGGCTTCAAGAGAAGATCGTAACTCTGCTACCGACAGATCATTCATGTCCAGCTGGCCCGAAGTTGGAAGAATTCCAGACTGAGCGGATGGCATATCTCTTGCACCAGACATCTCGGATAGAGGAACAGATAAAAGCTTTGCGGGAAATGCTTCGAAGATAGGAACCCAAAGACCACAGAATATCAGGACACGTTCCCAACTTGTCACCGCTACAGAGGGTAGATATGGGTTTATACGGTAGGGAAATAAGAGGAAATACGGGAGAGGGAGAAGAAAAAGGAGAGAACAGATTCGCGCAAACAATTTATTTATCTTCAAGTATAAATCGGTGATTTAAATCCTAGGAACGGTTGGGAAAGGCTAACCCTTTATTTATGCACACTACACCTTGGGGAAGCCTTGGGACGCAACGTTCAAATTACACTAAATGCTTTGCATTTGAAATTAATAATAAGTAATGACACCTAACCAAGACCTAACACGACGTGGGACGAACGAGTGATCCAAATTTCTAGGGAAATTTGGGCAGCATAACGGGTATTCTCGGGGAATTTCCAAGAAAAATCTGGCATGACCTCTCGTCGGTGCATGGTGACGATGCGGTATGATCTCTCATTTAGGACATGCCACGGGGGTGACATGTCCTCACGTGAAACCATGTTGCATTGGCAACATGCCCACAAGGTGTGAGATTTTGGGGAAGGTATAAGGACTTATTAGAAATTTCGAAAACAACTCATTTTGGTGTAATTAAAACATTGTATCAAAAACCAACCGCGGGTAAGGTTTAAGTGTGGTGCCACCTATAACGCACTAGGGGGATGGGTTTGACATCAGGCGCTCAAATGTAGGCAAATATTATCACCGTCCAAGATGCCGTCAATCGTACCCGAGGGTTCTAAAGCTATGTGATGTAGTGTGCGGATGACTATATTCTTTTATTTACAAAAAACAAAATTTTCTATTTATTTATTTATTTTTTTTAAAAAAAACACACACACACACTCTCACAGGAAAGAAAAAAGGACAACAATCAGCTGAGAAATCTTTTGATTCAAGGGATTGCCCCCAAACCAGAACCTGAAACCTGTCCAGTGACTATCCCTGTCGCGTGACACAGAACAGCATGGACCAAAGCTGTCACACGACCAGGAGAGTCACTGAACCAGAGCCCCTGCAAAACTGAGATCAGCCCCTGCCTCTCCTTGGCAAGGGACAAGACAAACCAAATATAGCAATAAACAAAGCCCCAAGAAACAACAAAAAGCATACAAGTTGTAAGATATCATAAAATGCATGTATCGCGCAAGATTATCAAGGATGCACATAAGATGAATACATTGGATGTCTAAGAGTATGAAAGTTTGACCCTCTTATTTTGAAAAAATTGGTTTTCAAAAAGTAAATCCCCAGCGGAGTCGCCACTGAATGCGCGCTCGCCCGAAAAAATTTTGTTTTCTCGGTTTAAAATGAAAAAGAAAGGAGTCGCCATGCCATGCTTTTGGAGGTGCACTTTGAAAATCCTTTTGAATGAGAACCGGTTCGGGGGTCAGGTTACGTGTTGGGAAGAACCGAGAGTTCACCCAAAATGCCTCGTCCATAGACGAGTCTTTCTAATTTAGACATCCAAATAATTCAAATAAATGTGCAAATGATGATAAATGACAAGTGCAATAAACATGAATTTTATTGAATAGGTAAGATCATTACAACTTGTAGACCAATTGTCCGAGAGGCCACATCCCTTTACAGGAATAAGAACAGATTACAAAGGAAATCAGGTCCTCTGCAAAGGACCATCTATGTCGCGTGACACAGGACTCCTCATGTCCAAATGTGTCGCGTGACACCAATGGTCACCTTGCAGAGACTCACAACAAACATATTACAGAATCTCTAGATGAACACAAAATGCAATTACAAACCAAATCTATGCACTAAACAACATGATCATAAAACTAAATGCTAAGATAACTAACTAAATCAGCTTACAACTGAAACATGGTCCCTGCAGATGGTCACGACATGTCGCGTGACACAGGACTCCTCATGTCCAAATGTGTAGCGTGACACAGGATAACCATCTGCAGGTACGTCACAAACTGAGATGCAGATCCAACAGATGCACAACAAATCAAACAATTATACCAGAATTAATAAGAACAACATGAATTAGATACGAATCAATCAAAGGAGTGTGGATATGGGAGATCCACACTCCCGTGACATCCAAATTGCAAATCTAAGTAGATCACATCATAAGCAAGCAATTGAACTCAAGTATATACGATTTAAACAGAGAGATTGCAGTTGCCACATGATAAGCTGAGGCAGATGGAGCCTGATTATCAAGTGGAGAAGAAGGAAAAACAATTAAACAAATAGATTAGAGAGAGAGAGAGAGAGAGAGAGAGAGAGAGAGAGAGAGGAGTATTACCCTTGTAGTCCTCAACTTCTACACCAAGTTAGGTATAAAAGCCTTCGATTCAGCTTCTGGAATAGAGATCTAGGCATAGACTGAGAGCTGAATTGGAAGATCTGAGGTGTTTGAGGAAGTAGGAGAGGAATTGGGTTAAAGATGTGTGAAAGGTAAGGGAATTGGAGGGGAATTGGGTGGTTATGGTGAGGGAGGAGGAGAGAGAGAGTTTCTGGGGCAATTTGTGCAGAGTTACGTTAGGGGACTGGAATTGGGATCCAAAACTAAGAGGGGTAGGGTCTTATTTATAGCTGCAGTCCATGGTAACCTTATGTCGCACGGCATAACGTAACCACTTTCCATGCCTCAACTTGTCGCGTGACACAAGGTGACCATAACCGTTTTTGGGGCCAAATCAGATTCCGGAACCTTCTTGGATAATACCTAAAAAGTCCAAAATAGATTTATTCCTTTTAGGTCCCTTGGTATGAGCAAAGTACAAAAAAGTACTTCCTTCGCGAGAAACTTATGAAATGTTTTCGAAAGTCTCGGGATGGATCGGGAATTTACCAAAACACCCCTAGATGCAATTTTATTATATTAAAATGCATTTGAAAAGGTCACGAATTGGATTGACGTACTTACAGGGACCGATTCTCTAGGCAGCAAGGTCACGTCCCTCCTTTGGACGCGATTACCCCTCAGGACCCCCCCTCCTTTCATGCTGCAGCCTAGGCACTGGTCAGTGGATGAGAGGGACAGTTATAAGGTTGGCTTGGAGGCTGAGGATTATTTTGACTATGCCACCCCGTACGCCACCTTTGTGGAGGAGCGTTTGAGGACGCCTCAGAGGTTGGTGAAGATAGATGCTGCCCAGGGATACGGGGAGGCAGAGCCGACTGATCAACCTGTTCCTCTAGCTCACCTTTCTTATGTGGTGAATGGGGTACCGAGGAGGCTGATGGTGCCTATTCCAGATACGAGGGATGCTGAGTATACTTTGCCAGCTGACAGCACTGTAAGTAACTCTGGGTTTATTTTCTTATTCGACTTTTCTATTTTCTGAGATTCTAAACTTCTTTGGGATTTTTTGAGCTTTTCCTTTTTCTCGCAAGTCCCCGCTCGCACGTACGACACTCTGGTGCGGCATAACAGGGGATGGAAGGAGATGACTTGGTTCCTCTTAAGGAAGCTGGCTTGCGCGTCAAGGGCTGCGGGAAATGCTCAGGAGCCTGAGCGTAAGAGGAGGTAAGTCGGGAGCACGGCTTCTTCATCATCAGCGTCACGGTACCCCTCATCCTCTACCAGTGCCGTGCCTTGGGGGTGAGGGCCTAACACTGATATTTTAGAGCAGCTGGCCGAGTATGAGCATGTGCCCGTCAATCTGACCGCCGTGAGTGATGATGAAGACCTGCTAAGGGACCCTGAGCTTTATGAGCTGAGTAGCGATGACGATGAGTCAGAGGCTTAGGGTTCCTTTGGTTCAAACGTGGAGAGTGAGAGAGAAAACAATGAACAAATTATGCACAATTTGTACTTATTATTTTATTTGGGTGCCAAGGAGGCAAAGACAATGTAAAGATCCTTTTATTTTCTTTTCTTATTGCTATTTTATTATTTTGCATATTACTTGAGCCTCGGGGCAACTTTTTGCATGGAAATGGGGCGAAATTTGAGCCGAAATGGTTTATGATGGTATATGAATGTATGAATGGTGTTTGAGAATGTTTTTATGCAAGTTTTGTTGAGAAAGTGGGGTGAGAATCCCACTTAGGCAGCAGCTTTGGCTGCTGCATAGTTTTTTTTTTTTTTTTGTAGAAGCAAATGAAGCCGTCCGGCTAGGACCTGGGCAAATGAGGCCGCACGGCTTGGAGCCTTGTCTGAACTGGTTTTCTGCAAATAAAATCAAGGGAGGGCCTTTTCATTTCATTTTCAACTTAGACTTGTCCCAACTATTCCAAAGCACATTTTTGACCAAAAATCATCGAGTCCGATCACTGCTATGGAAAAACCAGTCCGATTGCAAAAGGGAAAAAGGGATCATTTTCTGTCCGACCACCAATCCTGGATGAGACACAACTTTCAATCTCATAAGGGGCTGTTCGACAACACCTTCAAGATCATGTCTTTATGGCATTTGAAGGATCTCCCGCCCGATTGGGACCTTTTGAGAGCAGCAGCAAGATTTTGGCATGTCCGTAGACATCTTTACTGCTTTTCCTACAAAGAGCTCGTCCCAACCTTTGAGGATTTCCGGGCATTGATTGGGGGTCTAGAAATTGAAGTCATTTCGATTCCTTTGATCGGAGACTTGCCGGTGACCGTAAAGTTGGCATCTTTTCTGCAAATTTCTCCGGAAGAAGTCGAAGGAATGATGATAGCACCTGACAGAATCGACATTTCTGATATTCCGAGCAGATTCGGGTCTTCGGGTACTGCTGAGACCATGATATCTATGGACGCCTTTATCCTCTACGTATTCTCCTTCATATTCACTGTTGAGTCCTTCGGAGTGTGTCATAGTGGTCTTTTGGACATGGTCAGAGACTGTAGGGCTGGGAGAGATATTGTCCCACTGATTTTGGGGGAGACTCTGAACGATATTGACAGGATGGCTAGGGGGGACCATTTCATGCGTTCTGGGAGCCCGGCTGTACTTACTTTATGGTTGCAGGAGAGACTCGGGGCTTTACCTGGGGCTTTGCCTACCCAGTGTCCTTGGGTGATTTCCCGGAGGGGTGCACCGAGACAACAGGATCAGGGTAGCTGGGAGCTGATGATGGCTCGAATGTCTACCTCGGACATTCACTGGTGGGTGCCTCACTGGAGATTGCAGACTCGTAGGACATTTTAGGATTCCTACATAGTGAGAGTTCCGGGGTTGTCTCTGTCGTCTTTCTACATTCAGTGCTTAGTGTCTAGGCAGTTTGGGACCTTGAAAGAGCCATTGGATGATTGGGAGGACATTCATACCATGGAGGTGGCACCTTTTGACATGGGAGATCTAGACAGCTTCTCCTTTTTCTCGAGAGCGTGGACATATGCCGCTTTTCTGCCCAGGGCTATTCTCAAGAACAGGAAGAGTACCATCTTGACCACGGCTTACTTGGATTGGTACGAGAGGGAGATGTGGGTGACTCAAATTTTTTTGGGAGAGAGGCGCCATGCTTTATTGGGTGCTGACAGTGACTCTAGCAGGACTCTGAGGGAGACCGAGGCAAAGGCTAGTCGCCATAACCAGTCGGGCGATCTTATCCGGGACATGGAAGCCAGATATGAGTGGTTATCGGAGGTTTCTCCCCACACCGAGGCTCAGCGGTAGGAGGTAAGAACTCATGTCAGGGTAGAGAAGGCACTTATTGACACGGGTTTGATGGAGGCTCCAGTGAGGATTCCTAAGATAGGGATGAGGGAGACTGACATCATTGAGAAGAAAAGGAAGAACACTCGACGGGGTCGAGGTCGAGGAAAGAAGAACAAGGAGGACACTGTTGTTGACAACTGAGAGACCTATTCCGAGCATCTTCTTATTGCCTTTTTGCAAACATATTAGCTGATTATGCCTTTTATTGTATATTTTAGTCTTTGTAGCAGGTTAGCAGAGTCAAGAGTAGACCGTGCTTGAACTCATCAAGAAGTTTTTGATTTGTAAAAAACAAGAGATATTATCTTAGAAATTTTCAAGACACATTTTATGGAAATTCAAATGTCTTATTTATTGTTTAGACCGAACCATTTCTGGCTGCCTACGTTTCCCTTTTACAAGAAAGGCTAAGGGGCTCAGGTCTTCGTAGTTCATTCTAATGAACTTTTGGATTTTTGTTTGTTTGTTTGTTTTTTTAATATATATATATATATATATATATATATATATATATATATATTTGGTGCAACCCTGTTTTCTGCCTAGACCGCCCTTTTCAGGGTTTTCAGCCTAGCTGGGCATACTCTTTTTGCACTATTTTTCTTCTCTCTTTTTTTTTATGTGCGACCCTGTTTTCTACCTAGACCGTCCATTTCAAGGTTTTCAGCCTAGCTGGGTATTACTCTTTTTGCACTTCTCTTTTTTTTTTTTTTTTTTTTTTTTATGTTCGACCCGTTTTTTGCCTAGACCACTCTTTTCAGGATTTTTAGCCTAGTTGGGCATTACTCTTGTTGCATTATCATTTTTCTTTTATTTTTATGTACGACCCTGTTTTCTGCCTAGACCGTCCTTTTCAAGGTTTTCAGCCTAGCTGGGTATTACACTTTTTGCACTTTTTTTTTTTTATGTGCGACCCTGTTTTTTGTCTAGACCACCCTTTTCAGGATTATTAGCCTAGCTGGGCATTACTCTTTTTGCACTATCATTTTTCTTCTTTTTTTTCTATTGTTTTTTTTTTTCTTTTTTCTTTTAGACATAGTACCGGCGGAGCTTGTCACCGTTGACCAGGTGAACAAAAGGATTGCCGTCCAAGTCTGCAAGCTTCATTGCTCCTCCTGATAGTATTTTCTGTACTACGTATGAGCCGATCCAAACAGGTTCCCACTTTCCCAGAGGGTTGTATCTGGTAGGGGGCTTCTCTTTCAGTATCAAATCCCCTTCTTTGATATTTCTGGCCCTGACCTTTTTGTCGAATGCCCTGGCCATTCGCCTCTGATAGGCTTGGGTATGTTCCATGGCCTTTAGTCTCCTTTCATCAAGTAGAGCGAGCTCATCATGCCGGCTGCACACCCATTCTACTTCGTTGATACTGTTTTCCAGGAGGACTCTTAGCGACGAAATTTCCAATTCTACCTGCAGTACCGCTTCCATTCCATAGGTCAATGCGAAAGGGGTTTCTCCCATGGCTGTTCTGACAGACGTTCTGTAGCCCCAGAGTGCTAGATGTAGCTTTTCGGGCCAGTCATGACCGCGAGTGGCCATCTTTCGGATGATTCTCTCTAGTGTCTTATTTGCAGCTTCTACCGCTCCATTGGTCTGAGGCCTATACTGGGATGATTTGTGGCGAGTGACTCTGAATTCTGACAACAATCTATCGCAGTCTCCTTCAAAGTGCGTCCCGTTATTCGAGATGATCTCATTTGGCACCCATATCTGCACATGATGTTTTCTTTGACAAACTGGGCCACTTTCTTGGAAGTGAGGACCTTGTAAGACTTTTCTTCCACCCATTTCGTGAAGTAGTCTACTGCCACTAACACAAAATCATGCCCATTGCTTCCATTCAAGGCTATCTTCCCTATTACGTCAATACCCCAAGTTGCAAACGGCCAAGGAGTCATCATGCAGTACAGGTCGTGAGGCGGGAGATGATTAAGGTTGGTAAACCGCTGGCATTTGTCGTACTCTCAGACAAGCTGAACACAGTCTGTTTCCATGGAAATCCAGTAGTAACCCATTCTGAGGATCACTTGCATCAGTGCTCTGGCATTCATGTGAGGACCGCAGGGACCATTATGGACTTTGCTCATTAACTCTCTTGCCTTTTATTTGGTGACACACAGAAGAAGTGGTCCTTAGTATCGCTTTTTGTACAGTTCACCTCCTAGGATGACATAGTGAGAGGCCAGCCGTTTCAAGGCTTGCAAGCTTTTGGCTTTGATGCCTTCCTTCAGCCTACCTTCTTCGTCTTTAAAAGCTGATTCTCTGTCTTTGAGAAACTAGTAAACTTGATTGTACCAAGGTTCCTTAATGAGCTCGGCTCCCAATTCTATCTCGCAACAGAAAGTCGGGGCTTCCCTTCTACCCATTCCGAATGGTTTCTTGCTTTTCCCTCAGAGATCTCTACCAATGAGGCTAGAGTAGCTAAAGCATCTGCAAATCTATTCTTGTCTCTTGGCAGGTAGTGGAAGGTCACTTCTCTGAACTGCTCGGTCAATTCTTCCATGTAGGCATGATACCTCTGGAGGTTAGGATCCACAGTCTTCCATTTGTTTGAGACCTGGTTAATGATCAGGGCTGAGTCTCCGTAGACATCGAGTTCCTTGACATTTCTTTCTAGGGCAGCCTCCAAACCAGCTATACAGGCTTCATACTCTGCCGCATTGTTTGTGACAGAGAAGTTCAACTTGACGGCTATTGGCGTATGCTCATCTTTCGGGTCTACCAACAGCATTCCTATGCCATTTCCCCTTTTGTTAGCAGCTCCGTCAAAGAAGAGTTGCCATCGGTTCTCAGGCTCAACAACGAAGATCCCTTCATCCGGAAACTGGGGTTCAGGCCCTCTGTCTTCATTGCTAGGAAAGTTTGCCAGATTGTCTGATAGTGCATGACCCTTGATTGCCTTTCTTGTCACATAATTGATGTCAAACTCTGCTAGGAAGAATGGCCATTTTGCTAGGCACATCGAGAGGGAAGGTTTGTCGAAGATATACTTGATAGGGTCCATTTTCGAGACCAAATTCACAGAATGGGCCTGCATGTAGTGTTTCAGCTTCCCGACTACCCAGACTAGTCCTGCACAAGTCTTTTCACACGCCGAGTAATTGAGCTCACTCCCTTGCAGCTTTCGACTAACAAAGTAAATGGCATTTTCTACTCGAGAATCCTTCTTTTCTTGGGCTAGCATAGCTCCGACTGTCGTGTCAGTGACAGTGAGATAGAGTAGATGAGGTTTATGTCCATGCGGGGGGCATAGTACTGTGGATATACTAGGTATGCCTTGATTTGGTCAAAGAAATCCTGGCATTCTTCATTCCATTCTGTATCAACGTTTTTCTTCATAAGCTTGAAGATGGGCTCACACATGGTAGTTAGCTGATTGAAGAAACGACTGATGTATTGTAACTTGCCCATAAAGCTTCTGACTTCTGTCTGGGTTCGAGGTGGCCTCATGTTCATTATGGCTTTGATCTTTTGGGTATCGACTTCAATGCCTCGCTCTGTGACCATGTACCCAAGCACTTTTCCCCTTGTCACTCCAAAGGTGCATTTTGCATGGTTTAGTCTCATAGAATGTGGCCTTAACCGCTCAAAGAACTTTCGCAGATCGACAAGGTGGTCCATCCACGCCTTAAGAGTGGATAATCATATCATTGACATAGACCTCGATCTCCTTGTCTGTGTAGCCGACAGGAGGGTTGGCTTGGATTATACTGATAAAATCTTCTTCAGGTGAGACTTTGATTTTGCCTTGATTGACCATGCTCTCTATAGGGACCTGTGCTCTGCCTCCAAATCTTCCAACTTCTCATTAAACTTGATGATGGCTATGAACTCGGAACTCTCCGCCTCTAAGGGATCGATAGGGAGGGGATTGCTGGGATGAATTTTGTCCGGGCTGACTGATGCTTTGACGGGCTCTTTAGAGTAGCTGACGTAGTAATCAAACTTGCCTGACGGTTCCCCTAGCGTTCCTATGCTGGTGTCTCCGGCCTCGTATCTCTCCTTCACCTTTTGATGGGAAGACTTCTTCTTCTTCCTCCTCTTTGAGGGGGCATCCTCATGAATCCATTCCTGATAGGCGTCTTCCAAACACTCATCACAAACATCGTACCAAATATGGGAGTGCAGGTTGAGACGGGACGACTTCCTCTCCGGGCATCGGGTTACCACCATTGTTTGCTATCAAGCCAGTCATTCTAAATTCTTGGTTTGACAAAACTGACGATTCTGACGAACTATCTGAGCCTGAAATTTCTGCACTGACAAGCCGCTGACCCGGTATTCTCACCCACTTCTTTCTTGCTGCGGGAAAGGGATAGGCAAGGTTTAGACTCGGGGGTAGGTGTTTAGGCTGAAGGCTCAAATAATATGCAATTAAGAATATTCAAGTTTGCTTAAAACAATGTCTTTTATTTATTTCTATTTGGTTGGAAAAGGTTGCCCTTCTTTTTCGCAACTACTCTAGATCCTGGATAAGTGGGTTCCGTCACTACGTCTATAAGCCCCTCATTTTCCACCTGTATTTCGACCTCCCAGGGTGGAGAGCCCCGGGCGAAGGTCCTATAGGGCACGCGGATCCCACCGATTGAGAGAGAAGAACGGCCCTAGGGTCTAGTGGATCATAGGAATTTTTAACGCGCGAGCGATGCAGATTATAGTCGATGTCAACGCCATGAAAGTCAAGTCTTTTAGCCTCAACAAAATTTTGGCAGAGTTTTGCTTACGCGATAGACGTTTTGACTTCGGCATTGTCCAAGGAAAATAATAGGCATGGGTCGGATGTTAAAAGTGGAATGACACGACGTCACATTGAGCATTGTTGCATACTTTGTGCAAGTCAAAGTCGAAGTCAATGACGGGGTCAAGATTTTGCCAATTATTCCTTGACGGAATTTCGGCATGGCTTCGCTTGCGTGAGGGATCTTGACTTTTGGCATGGGCTTGGGTTTTACTTTTACGGGGGTATACAACGAGGCTGTATGACACGGTCTAGACCAAAAACCAACCAAAAAAAGTCACGGTTTTAAAAGTGTGACACGGACTAATGCATTGGTCGACATTGGCTGCCATGGGGAGTTTGGGATGATTTCGTGCGCGTCCGGGAGTGAAATTACTCGAATTTTCACCCGCGGGACGCGGAAAGGCAGTTGTCTTTCGCGGAGGGTTGGTGTCTGAGACCTCGCTTTTCGGGAAGGAAGAGGAGTTGCCACGCGGTTTTGTATTTTGAGCCCAAACGTTGAGAAACGGCTATAGTGAAAAAGGTATCATTTTTATTGGTAGCAAAAACTTAGGAAAAGGTTATTTGAAAATGGGGAGTCATTTTTATTGGTAGCAAAAATGAGTAAAAAGCTTTTTGAGTACCAGAGATTGTTAGGTTCGGAGGTCACGTTACGTTTCGGGAAGAGTATTACGAGATCACCCGAAATGCCTCGTATGACGAGTCTTTCTACCTTTCTCGAGAAAGTGTACGTGTGTGTGTGTTTGCATTTTTTGAAATGGGGGCCTGAATGACAAGCTTAATCTTGGTTTGAATGTCAAACGTTGATTATGGTCCAGTTTGAAGAGGCGAGCGTTTGAATGACAAACGTTGGTTTTGGAAGTTTTAGGAAAAAGTGACACGAGAGCTGATTTTAACTGTTTATCTTAAGTGTCAAATGTTGACTTTTAAGAAAAGAGTGTTTGAATGTCAAATGTCAGATTTTTGAGTTTGAAGATGAGCGTTTGGATGCCAAACGTCATTTCGCGCATTTGAAAGAGAGTTCGAAGGTCGAACTCCGGTTTTAAACCGGGCGTGTCATTGTTAACGATTTTTACGGAAAAACGTATTAAAATGATCTGGAAAGTGTCAAAATTCGGCCTTTTAGTTTGAAGATGAGCGTTCGGATGTGAAATTACCCGGATCCGAGAGGCAGCGCGATCGCACCCCGACATCTGGCATTTCGCGGCCTTGCGGCGCTTGTTGGAGGTGTCTCGCCGTGTTTTTGCTTTGTAGAGTCGCCACACCGTTTTTATTAAGCCCAAAACATTGAAAAACGACATCAGTTTAAAAATAAACTATTTTTTTTGTGTGATGAGATTTTGAGTTCGGAGGTCAGATGACTCCTCGGGAAGAGAATATTAGAATCTTAGAGCTCACCCGAGTCGCCTCGTAAAAACGAGTCTTTCGGATACCCCTAATATTCTTAAACTGTTGTGTGTGTGTGTGTGTGCTTTTAAAAATGCATGTGATATCGAATGTCTACATTGTACACTACGTATTGAAATGTATTGAAATAGTAATGGAAGGAAGCCTTACCAATGTTGGTTCGTGTCTGTCTTCCACTAGGGAATAGTGTTTGAGGATGAAATAGTGTTCTGGTACGGATCGGGATTGCTTTGGGAGGAGCCGGTTGTCTGCGGACAGAGTTTCGGCGTGCGTTGGGATTTTAGGTTGCGTGTGGGCAGAGGTTCGGCGTGCGTTGGGATCGCAGGGATCACTTGGGCAGAGTTTCGGCGTGCGTTGGGATTGCAGGAGTCATTCGGGCAGAGTTTCGGCGTGCTTTTAAGCTACCGGTTTGACTCAGAAAGGGCTGGGACACCTTGGGAAAGACCAGGCAAGGCCTCGGAGTGCCACGAGGGGCCTCAGAGTACCTCGAGTGTGCCTCGGGGCAGCGCGGGAGCATCGCGGGAGCGCTCGGAGAGGCTTCAGATCACCACAAGGGAGCTCAGAAGGCCTCGGAAGGATCCGAAAGGGGCCGGGATTGCCCCGAAGGGTCTTAGAAGGGAGCCTGAAGGCTGGGGGAGAGGAGAGAAGAGGGAGGTGTGTCTAAATGAGGGAGGGGGAGCCCTCTATTTATAGTGCCAGAAAACTGCAAGAAGGTCCGTACGGACCTTCTAGGTAATCTAAATTTTTGGTTTTCCTCGATTTGAGGGAATCTGTGATGATGAAGAAGATTCAGCCATGATGATGTCCCCTTTGCAATAAGGTCCGTACGGACCATCTCAGCATGCAAAGAGGTCCATATGGACCAACCATGTAGGGGGGTAATGATGTTCTCCGGGATTTGAGGGAATATTGTGAACTTTAAGGGGATTCAGTAATTATTAAAACAAAGAGGTCCGTACGGACCTTAGTTGCTTTTCCAATTTTCTGAAAATTCCCAAGAGGTCCTTTTGTCGGCTTCGGAGCCATTCGACTTCGTTGACGTCATTTTCCAGCAGCACTCGGAGTGAGGGAATTTCCAATTCAATGGGAAGGACTGCTTCCATCTCGTATGTTAGGGCGAATGGGGTTTCTCCCGTGGCTGTTCTGACTGATGTTCGGTAGCCCCAAAGTGCAAGGTGCAGCTTCTCGAGCCAATCTCGTCCTCGGGTGGTCATTTTTTGGATGATCCGTTCGAGAGTCTTGTTTGCTGCTTCTACGGCGCCATTTGTTTGTGGCCGGTAGGGAGAAGACTTGTGGCGTGTGATCTTGAATTCGGCCGTGATGCCGTCGCATTCCCCTTTGAAGTGTGAGCTGTTGTCTGATATAACCTCATTCGGGATGCCGTATCGGCAGATGATGTTTTCCTTGAGGAAATGCGTGACTTTCTTGGAGGTGAGTACCTTGTAGGACTTGGCTTCGACCCATTTGGTGAAGTAGTCAATGGCTACTAAGATGAACTCGTGACCGTTGCTGCCTGGCGGAGCGATTTTCCCGATGACGTCAATTCCCCAAGTGGCAAAAGGCCAGGGTGTAGTCATGCGGTAGAGATCGTAGGGAGGTAGATGATTGAGGTTGGAGAACCGTTGACACTTGTCGTAGCCGAACAAAGTGGATGCGCCCGCACTCCATGGAGATCCAGTAGTAGCCCATCCCGAGAATGATTTGCATCAAGGCTGCGGCGTTCATGTGGGGACCGCAAGCCCCATTGTGGACTTCGTTCATGAACTTGCTTGCTTCTTCCTGGCTGATGCAGCGTAGGTGAAATTACCCGATCTTTTTCGCGCGCGGGGCGGTGGAAAAGGCGGTTGTCTTTCGCGGGGGGTTGGTGTCTGAGACCTCGCTTCACGGGAAGGAGCAGAATGAGGAGTCGCCACGCGGTTTTGTATTTTGAGCCCAAACGTTGAGAAACGGCTTTTGAAAATGGTGTCGTTTTTATTGGTAGCAAAAACTTAGGAAAAGGCTTTGAAAACAGGGGATCATTTTTATTGGTAGCAAAAACGAGTAAAAGCTTTTGTACTGTAGATTGTTAGGTTCGGAGGTCGGAGTTACGTTTCGGGTAGAGTATTACGAGATCGCCCGAAACGCCTGCATGACGAGTCTTTACGCGCCTTTCTCGAAATCGTGGGTGTGTGTGTGTGTGTGTGTTTTGAAATGGGGGCTTGAATGACAAGCTTAATCTTGGTTTGAATGACAAACGTTGATTAGGTGACTTTTGAAAAGACGAGCGTTTGAATGACAAACGTCGGTTTTGAGTTTGAAATGAGCGTTTGCGTGGCAAATGTCGACTTTGAGTTTGAAATGAGCATTTGCGTGGCAAACGTCGATTTTGAGCCATACGAGTCATTGTTAACGATTTTTACGGGAAAAAGCGTATTAAATGATTTTAAGTATCAAATGGCGGCTTTGACTTTGAGTTTGAAGATGAACATTCGGAGGCCGAACGTCACTTCGCGCGTTTTGAAAGAGAGTTCGACGGACGAACTCCGGTTTTGAACCGGGCATTACATTGTTAACGATTTTTACGGGAAAAATGCGTATTAAATGATATGCGATCAACGAATCGGGTTGCGACTCGGACTTTTTGAAAAGTAAATACTATCACAATCCAAACGGATCGGACTTGTAAATGACAGTATTTAAAGCGGTGTCAACGGAATCAAACGATCCGGATTCGTAAATGACGATCAACGAGGCCAAACGGCTCGGAATTGTAAATGACGATCAACGAGGCCAAACGGCTCGGAATTGTAAAGGACATGAAAGTAAACGGAATGGGGTCGGAACGCCGTTTTAACCCGTGATTACTTCTCTTACGGAAAGAGAAGAGGATCGAGGGGCTAAAACGTATCGGACCCCGTTAGACGGAGGCGTCTACATTTTGATAACGACGTTCGAAACGGTTATAGCGACTGGCGCGTAAACCGAGACGGAATGGAAGATTCAGATAGAGGGAGTTAAACCTATGGCTAGGGTCAACTCCTTTGGCTCGGAAGGTGTGTACGGGACAAGGAAAGTGATTCGAAAGGTTGTTTCGAAGTTGTAGGGTGCGTATTTAATCGAAATACGAAGGTTTCACGCGAATCGAGACAAAATGGGAGCTCGGGAGGGGTGAAACTGAGTTTGGACCGTGGGGTGGTGATTTTTTGGTATGAAATCAATCCTCCTTTGCCTTTGACAAAGAACTTCTATTTATAGGGTGAAAATTGCGGTAGGAGTTCGTAGGACTTGGACTGAATTTCAGGGGTTTAGGGAATTTTGGAAATCTGGGGGACTTGCTGGCAATTTCAGGAAAAGTGCACAGTGAGTCCGGCCGGACTTGGCTTGCAAACCAGGGGTATTTTGGTCTTTTGGCCTTGATTTGTGATTGAAGAGTGACTAGAGGGAGGTGGCATGGCTGCCACGTGTCCTCTGAGTCACCAGCCATGTGGGAGTTTGTTCCTTGGTCCCGGTTTTGTCCGTTTTTTAAAATAACAGTCCGGGAAATGTCCGAAATGCCCTGAAAGTGCTTAGGAAAATGCGTTTTTCAGTGGAAAGCCATACTTTTACGTGAGATATCACGTGCCGCATGATTCGACGTCGGGATGCACGGGCAAGCCCCGGACGTCTCGTTGGCACAAAGAACGGGAGTTTAACGAGTTCCGGTTAACCCGGAGCGGGCCGGTTAACGGATTTCGGTTAACTTTCGACGGATTTGGACGATCCGGATTTGGGTACTTACAGCTTAGCCCCTCGCCGACGTCTCCTCCGAAGGAGAGTGGGAGTCGTTGAAAAAGATAAGGATCCAAATCGGGATGCCTTACTTTGAAGGAGACACAGGCGGTCACCGGGCCGGACCCTTAGCGAAAAGGATTCCTACGTATCCCGAGCGGGAATCAAGCCGATCGTAGTTCGAAAAGGGGCAAGGGCCGCGCATGGGGACCTTGACCTCGAGCGAGACTGTTAGGAGGCGTCTAAACTCGGATGAGACCATTCGCGAGGTACCGTACCGAATGGAGACTATTGGGAGGCGTCTCGGACACCTGGGACTTCGAAACCTTCGAGGGCGTGTGGTGCCTCAAACCGGAGTTGCGATGTTGACGAGGGCTTTCGTGCCTTGGGTCCGGGCTTATTGTTTGTTGCGGTTTTATCCCGGCTGGGATGAGCGTTCGGGCTTACTTGGATGGCCGAAGAGGGATTGTTGCAAGGTGTTCGTACCTTGGGGTTCGGGCTTATTCATTGGCCGGAGAGATGATCGTTGCAAGGCATTCGTACCTTGGGGTTCGGAGCTTATTGCCGTGCCGGAGAGGGATGACCATTTGCAAGGCGTTCGTACCTTGGGGTTCGGGCTTATTGCTGTTGCCGGAGATGATTGTTTGCAAGGCGTTCGTACCTTGGGGTTCGGGCTTATTGCTGTTGCCGGAGATGATTGTTTGCAAGGCGTTCGTACCTTGGGGTTCGGGCTTATTGTCGTTGTCCGGAGATGATTGTTTGCAAGGCGTTCGTACCTTGGGGTTCGGGCTTATTGCTGTTGCCGGAGATGATTAGCGAAGGTCTCGATAAGAGAGTGGAGATCGGACCGCGAAGGCCGGATTGACTGTTTGAAATCGGACCGTGAAAGGTCGCGATTGAGGATTGAAATCGGACCGCGAAGGGTCGCGATTGGGGATTGAAATCGGATCGTGAAAGGTCGCGATTGAGGATTTGGAATCGGACCGTGAAAGGTCGCGATTGAGGATTGAAATCGGACCGTGAAAGGTCACGAATGAGGATTGAAATCGGACCGTGAAAGGTCACGAATGAGGATTGAAATCGGACCGTGAAAGGTCACGAATGAGGATTGAAATCGGACCGTGAAAGGTCGCGATTGAGGATTTGGAATCGGACCGTGAAAGGTCACGAATGAGGATTGAAATCGGACCGTGAAAGGTCGCGATTGAGGATTGAAATCGGACCGCGAAGGGTCGCGATTGGGGATTGAAATCGGATCGTGAAAGGTCGCGATTGAGGATTGAAATCGGACCGTGAAAGGTCGCGATTGAGGATTGAAACCGGACCGTGAAAGGTCGCGAATGAGGATTGAAATCGGACCGTGAAAGGTCACGAATGAGGATTGAAATCGGACCGTGAAGGGTCGCGATTGAGGATTTGGAATCGGACCGTGAAAGGTCGCGATTGAGGATTGAAATCGGACCGTGAAAGGTCGCGATTGAGGATTGAAATCGGACCGTGAAAGGTCGCGATTAAGGATTTGGAATCGGACCGTGAAAGGTCGCGATTGAGGATTTGGAATCGGACCGTGAAAGGTCGCGATTGAGAATTTAATGGTGAGGACCATTTAAATTTTAACGTCGGGAGACGGAATCGTAACTGAAATGTCCGGAGACATGGTTGAACGTTTGAATGTCAAACGTCAACTGGACTGAATTTAACGTCAGGAGACGAAGCGTTAGTGAAAACTAACTGGGTTTTATCCTCGGGGGATAGGGCGTTAGAAATGTCTAACTGGGGGAAATTTTACACTTTCGGGGGCCAAAAGTGGTAAAATTGGAATTGCCAAAAGCTGAGGGGCAAAAGGGGCAAAAATTATGCAGTGCGCAAGAGTCCGGTCGGACTATTACCGTTTTTCCAAACTTTTAAATGCCGAGGCTGGGGAAGAAAATGGCCATTTCTTCCATTGTTGCCGGCGAGAGAGGAGAGAAAAGAGAGAGAAATCCAACCCAAATTGCAAGGTTTGCTCGAATTTGTGAGGGAAAATTGCTATGGAGGGTGAAGGAGGACCAATGGCTCGCCACGGAAGGACCGACGACGAAAGAACTCGATTGGTTTGGACCATTCGAACCACCACTCTTCCATTGAATCCGGCGGAGTTTTATCCGGCGAGGGACCGCCACAACTCCAAGGGAGGGATCGAAAGACACGTAAGTTCCCTACAAATTCCATTAATTTCAAGAATGTGCATTCTTTAAATGTTAGAAATTTGCTAGGAATTTACTTAGGGATTTTGGTGCCCGATTTGGGGCTTTTGACTTTGCTATGAATCGTTGTCGAAATTGACTAGGACGTAGTTCAATTGACATCATGGGTAGATGACATAAAAATTTTGGTTGCAAAATTCCATGTCTAAATGCATTTTCCAAAATTAAAGTAGCTTTAATTCGGGACGGAGCGAAATTTTCGAGAAATTCGAAAGAGTTTGAAAGTTCCGGATTCGACGGAGTTTTCGAAAGATTTTGAAAGTTCCGGATTCGACGGAGTTTTCGAAAGATTTTGAAAGTTCCGGATTCGACGGAGTTTTCGAAAGATTTTGAATATACGTAGGAAATGAATGAGAACCGTATCTGCATTGCATCCTTTTGACATGCGTTGTTGCATTTTGTTGACGTTGCTTCTGTCTTGTTTGTCTCAGGGACAGGGATGGTTGATACCCACAACCGTAAGAGTCGGGGTGCCTTTGAGGCGGTGCAGTATTGTGGGGCCTTATCCCTGACGTGGCCCGAGAGGGAGAGAGGAGTCCACGACACCGGTGATTGACTCCGGCCGGCCGGGTTTATCAGGCCGTAGCCGCGACACCGATACGCCGAGGGGCAGTCCATGTATGTCGCGCCGAGCGAGTATCGGTGGGATACGACCCACACTTTCCATTTCAGATGGGGAGGCGACGGTGACTCCCACGGATTTTGCCGCTATCACCGGGTTGCCGACTTATGGCAACGCGCCGGTGCTGGGTTGATGGTTACACCCCTGAGCGCTTGTCCTGGGCCGCCGGGTTTCGATATTACCGATGCCAGGGGCTTAGGCATTCGGCACAGCCGATGGAGCGTCACTTGAGGGCGGGCGTTGCCGATTATCCGGGCCGGGTCTTTGAGGATGACCGCGGAGCGTCCGGCTCGAGGGTTCCTTTGGTTTGCGCTGTCGCCGACCTTGTTCCCGACTTCCGACACGTCTTGTCGCTTCCTCCGCTCGGTCCGCCGACAGCATCCGGGATGCCGTGAGGGGGTTTGCGTGGGGAGGCCGGATCGGCCGAGCTCTACCACTCTTTGGACAGTTCTCGCGGGGAGAGGAGCACACATTTAGCCGCTTCACGCCCGTTTTGGATGTAAGTTTACGTGCTTTTTCTCTTCCTTGCCTCTTTTATGTACTCGTATGTATCCGCTTTGTAGCCGACATAACTTTCCATTCTCTTGCGGTGTCCGGGTGCTACGAGGTGTTCATCCGCAGCTTGGGACGTCAAGGAGCCGTACCGTCCCCCGTTCCCCGCCTTGCCGGTTTGGCGTAAGAAGGCGAAGAGGGCGGTCTCTTCGAGGGTTGGCACTGAAAGTGTCGTACGAGGAGATATCTCCGGCGCTGAACCCGGAGTTCTCCGAGAGGATCCACTGACCTGGTGGAGCAGTGTTTGATCATGTCGCGGTGCAGATTGCCGCCGAGACTACACGGCGGCGGAAGCTCCCGGTGGGACTTCACCGTGACGCCATGTATTTGGGGGAGAGGGTGACCCGTCGCATAGGCGTGGGTCCCTTCCTTTGGTGCCGGTGGATCCTCCTTGACATGCAAAGATCCCCGGAGATGCCGATGGATGAGCCGGAGGGATACCTTCAGTGGTGTGTATTTCACCGAGTACATCATAGCGGGGGCCGCTTATGATGTTTTCTTGAGGATGAGGCCGAGGAGCCCGCAGTGCAAAGCATAGGGAGGGCGAGGTTCCCGGAGGTCCTCGACATTTTCCCGTCCCGCGAGCTAGGCTAGCGTACGAGGGGCCGGACGGTTCGCGCAGCGACTTGTGATCCCGCTCCCGCGGAGCCGAGACCACGATACAGTGGCGGACCCCAATGCTTTGGTGAGCATCTTTTCCGATTTTCTGCATTTGATAGTAGCATTCGCACATGATGCATCCGTACTTTCGTTCGCTTCGATGATTTTCCCGGGTTCGCAGTGTATCCGGCCATACGTACAATGAGGCCATGAGGCCGGTGGACGGTGGTCCGCCTACGCCAGGAGGCTCGTGGAGTTCATGCGGTGCGGTTCCCGAGGAGCGTGGACGTCCGCGATCGGGGCCGTCTAGGCCGAGGGGTTCGCCCGCTCCCACGGCTGGCGGGGAGGACTTCACACAGGGCTCGCGCCGCGGGCGGAACGGCCGGATTTGGAGCTCCTTCTTCCGCGCACTCGGGCGCGAGAGGGGGAGTCCTCGAGTTCGCGTACTCCGAGGAGGCCCTTTGCCTATTCCCTACCGGGAGGAGTTCGGCGAGTTCCTCGTGCTTATGCAGATCCGGCAATGCGGAGCAAGACGTGAGTGTACGGATGACGCAAAGCGTGACTCCGAGTAGTCCCCTTTTACCGCTTTCTTTTTTTTTTTTACTATTTTGTTTAGACAAAATGCATGTATTTGTCAGAACAAATTTTGATTTGAAATGTATTTGCAAAAAGGCGCCTGTGGGGCGGAACTCCGTACTTCGCATATTTATTCTGTGGATCACCTTCAGCTTATTTTCGGCAAATAAGCAAATAGGTTAATCAAAAATAAATAAAAAGGAGAAATGCATTAAAAATTGAACGGGTCAAAAATTAAGCATGTATGCACTAATTTTTAATTATTTGCACCGTTGCACGAGCCCTGGGCGGAAGGGATATTGACATTGGTTAAATGAAATCGGTGCACGCAGATTTCATAAGAGTGAACAGTGGCATGGTTTGGAAATGTTTCCAACTTTTAAAGCAATGGCCAGCAGAGTTGACCAAGTCAATCGGCAGAGGGAGTCCCACGGACTTGAATTGAATTTCCAGATTCTTTAAATTGCAGTTTCACTTTGCAATTTGTAAGAATCTGCGCATTGCTTTTGCTCATTCCGGGCCGAGTTCTTTCCATTTCTTAAGGTTTTCTTCACCTTCCGACATGGCTCCTTTTCCCAAGTTATCGTCTCGGATGCAAGAGCGATATTTGGACAACTTTCGCCGTGGGTACGGAACCACACGAGGCGTAACAAAAAGGTTTTTCGAAGGTCGTTACGGGATTAAATCTGTTTGGGCTTTGAAGGAGCTCATGCCGATTGGGATCTTTGAGAGCCGCGTCTCGGTTCCGGGACGTAAGGAGGAATGTGTACAGCCTTTTCGTACAACGAAGTCACTCCTACGTTTGAAGATTTCCGGCCATTCGGGAGGACCCGAGACGGAACAGCCTAGTTCTTCCGTATGCCGGTGGTGGCATGGCCACCGTTGAGAAGCTAGTGTCCTTGTTGGGTATCTCGGCCGGAGAAGCATACGGGATGCCGATACAGTGATACCGATTACGTTGACATTTCGGGACCGCCCGAAAGATTTGCCGTGAGCCGAGGGGAGCGTCTTTGCGTGGGACGCGTTTGCTCGTGCGTGATTGCTACTCTGCTCACATTCACGTCTTCGGGTGTGTGCCATCACAGCCAGCCCGGACCCGGTGAGGCAAGCCACGGAGTGGAGGAGACATCGTGCCATTGGTCTTGGGCGAGACGTTCTCGGGCATAGGCCGGATGGCGACCTGTAGCCGATACATGTGGGGAGGGAGTCCCGCTATGCCGACCATGTGGTTGAGGGAGAGGCCGCAGATGATGCCCGAGGTGCCAATGTCCCGTGACGCTTGGTCTTTCTCGCGACGTCCTTCCGGTGATAGGGGGTAATCAGCCGAGCCGGAGCTCTGATGGCCAGACTTGGCACGCATCACTTGCGATGGTGGGTTCCCCATTGGAAGTTACAGACTTGTAGGACCGCTCAGAGGGTCTATTGATCGTTAGAGTGCCGGGCCGTCTCGCACGTCTTTCTATATTCCATCATTGGTTCTCGGGCAAGCACGGGCCGGAGCAGTGCCACCGATCGATCTCGAGTTATGCCGCTACCTTTGAGGTGGGATCTCTGCGGATGGAGGATCCTTCGACGCTATTGCCGGTCACCCGGTGGTGGCAATACACGTCCTTTCCCGCTGTGGTTCTCTTTCACCGGGAGAGAGGGCACTGCTCGTCGACGCAAGATTCTGGACCGGTACGAAGAGTGTATGGGGGAGACACAGATGGCTATCTTGTGGAGACTGAGTGAGTCAGCTTGGGTGCCGATCACCCGGGACACTCGACATTGAGGAGGACAGAGGCGAGGGCTAACCCCGGGAATCGTATCGGCGATGCCATGGCCGATTATGTGGCAAGTGCCGATCGGAGGCCAATCAAAGCACCGCGATGATGGCTCAAGCGAGGCGGCTCGAGACAGAGCTAGAGAAAGGACCGTATTGACAGCCACAGGATTGACGGAGGCGTCGGGAAGAGTCCCCGAGCTGTAGAAGGCCTACCGGAATATTTCCCGCGAAGGTGAAGAACACTCGCCGGGGAAAAGGGAAGGGGAAGAAGGATGAAGGACCTAGTACGGAAACTAGGTTGACCTTGCCGTCCGTAGTATCCATCCATTGTCATTGCAGACACATTAATTGATTAATGTTTTATTGTAGTTTTGCTAGCGTGTAGCGAGTCAAGAGTTGACCGTGCTTGAACTCATCAAAGAATGTTTTAACCGTTATGAATTTGTAGGTTAAATGAAAAGAGTTTTTCGAAACACAAGCAATTGATGCTTATTGTATTTTTTTTGTTTTTTAGACCGAACCAATGATGGCTGCCTACGTTCCCCTTTTACAATTGGACTAAGGGGCTCAGGTCACCGTAGTTCGACACTTTAGGTGAATTTGAGAAAACAAAGACAAAAGAAGTGCGACCCTGTTTTTTACCCGGATCATTAGCGGGAATGTATCCAGTTGGGTATTACTCTTTTAGCACTTTAATTTACTGAGGGGGACGGTGTATGGGGAAGGTGAGTTGACTCGTGCTCTTCCTCAAACGAAGTATCTGCGGAGCTTGCTTCCGTTCACGGGGTTAACGAAAGGGTTTCCGTCCAAGTCTGCTAGCTTCATGGCTCCTCCGGAGAAGATTCTTTGTACCACGAACGGTCCTATCCAGGTAGGCTCCCACTTTCCGAGGGGATTGGTCTGCGTAGGAGGCTTTTCCTTTATCACCAAGTCACCTTCTCTGATGTCTCCGATCTTGACTTTCTTGTCGAATGCTCGTGCCATCTCCGCTCCGGTAGGCTCGAGTGTGTTCCATGGCTTTCAATCTGCGCCGTCGAGTAGAGCAAGTTCGTCGTGACGGCTCGTAGCCATTCGACTTCATTGATCCCGTTTTCCAAGAGGACTCTGAGGGATGGAATTTCCAATTCCACGGGTAACATTGCTTCCATTCCGTAGGTAAGTGCGAACGGAGTCTCCCCCGTGGCGGTTCCGACCGATGTTCGGTATCCCCAGAGGGCTAGATGTAGCTTTTCGGGCCGCTCCCGACCTCCGGTGGTCATCTTTCCGATTATCATGGCGAGAGTCTTGTTGGCCGCCTCTACCGCACCATTGGTTTGTGGTCTCGTAAGGAGAAGACCTGTGACGTGTGACTCGACCCGGCCGCAGTTGGTCACAATTTCCTTCAAGTGAGTCCCATTGTCGGAGATGATCTCATTGGGCACTCCGTATCGGCACATGATGTTCTCTCGGATGAACTCGGCCACCTTCCTAGAATTCAGCACCTTGTACGATCCGGCTTCTACCCATTTGGTGAAGTAGTCGATCGCGACTAAAATGAACTCGTGACTATTGCTCCCGGGAGGAGTGATCTTGCCGATGACGCCGATTCCCCATGTGGCGAAAGGCCATGGCGTAGTCATGCAAGAGAGTTCGTGAGGAGGGATGTGATTGAGGTTGGAAAACCGTTGACATTTGTCGCAGCCTTCTGACGAACCGGATGCGCCTGCTTCCATTGATATCCAATAGTATCCCATACGGAGAATGATCTCGTGTCAATGCTCTGGGCGCTCATGTGCGGACCGCAGTTCCGCTTGTGAACTTCGTTCATTAGCTCGCCGGCTTTTTCTTTTGTTTACACACCGAAGGAGTGGTCCTTGGTGGCGCTTCTTGTACAACATACCCCCTGTAATGACGAAATGGGATGCCAGCGCATTTTAATGCCATCATGTTTTTGGCTTTGATCCCTTCTTTGTATTTTCCATCTTCATTTGTGAAGGAAGCTTCTCCGCTTTGGAGGTACTCGGTAAATTTGATTGTACCAGGTTCGTCGATCGTTTCTTTTTCTTTTTTCGATCTCACAAAGAATAGGCGGGTGTTTCCTGTCCGCCTATTCTCGAGGGGTTTTACCGCTTTCCTTCGGGAATTTCGACAAGAGAGGCGAGGGTTGCTGTATGGCGCTCGCGGCGGTTCCCGTCTCTTGGCAAATAGTGAAAAGAGATGTCCTTGAACCGAGCAATGAGCTCCTCCATGTACGCGTGGTACTTCAAGGCCGTAATCTACCGTCTTCCATTTGTTGGATACTTGATTGATGATCAATGCCGAGTCTCCATATACATCCAGCCTCTAAGATGTTGCGCCGAGGGCGGCTTCCAAACCCGCCGCACAAGCTTCGTATTCTCGCCGCATTGTTGGTTGCTTCAAAATTCAGCCTTAATGGCTATGGGAGTATGCTCGCCTTTGGGATCGACAAGGAGCATTCCAATGCCATTCCCCTTCTTGTTGGCTGCCCCATCGAAGAAGAGTTGCCGCCGGTTTGCGCTGCCAAGTGAAAAGATTCCGTCGTCCGGAAATTGCGGATCGTGACCCTTAGGTTCACCGCTCGGGAAGTCGGCAAGCCGATCTCGCCATTACTCGCCCTTTGCTGATTTTCTCGACCATGTACTTGATGCTCGAACTCAGCCAGGAAGAATGACCACTTGGCTAGCCGTATCGATTGTGGACGGCTTGTCAAAGAGATATCGGACGGGGGTCCACTTTGGAGACCAGGAGCACCGAATGCGACCGCATGTAGTGTTTCGCTTCCCGACTACCCATACCAAGGCGGTACAGTTTTCTCTCGATGCCGAGTAGCCGAGTTCACTTCCTTGAAGCTTTCTGGCCACGAAGTAGATTGCATGCTCAACCTTGGAATCTTTCTCGTTCTTGTGCCAAAGATTGCCCGATAGACGTGTCTCGTTACCGTCGATACTGTGAGTAGTGGCTTGTCTTCATGTGGCGGGCACAGCACTGGGGGATTAACCAAGTAGGTCTTGATCTTCTCGAAAGCCGTTTTGGCACTCTGAGTCCCATTTGATGTCGGCATTCTTTTTCATCGCTTGAACACGGGCTCGCAGAGATGTCAACCGGTTGATGAAGCGACCGATGTACCGAAGTCTTCCCATGAAGCTTTTCACTCTCGTCAGTGGTTTGAGGCGGCTTCATGTCGATGATGGCCTTGATTTTCCCGGGATCGGCTTCGATACCTCTTTTCGTAACCATGCACCCCAAGCACCTTGCCGCGCTTTGACGCCGAAGGTGCACTTTGGCCGGGTTCAACCTCATGGAGTGTTTTCTCGAGTCCGTTGAAAGAACTTCCTCGCATCCGTCATGTGCCGCATGTCTCGATCCCTTGGAGTGGATGATCATGTCGTCGACATATACTTCGATTTCTTTGTGAATCATGTCATGGAAGAGGGCTGCAGCCCGGCCGGTAAGTAGCCCCAGCCGTTTCTTAGACCGAACGGCATGACCGTGTAACAAGATGTCCCCCATGGAGTGGTGAAGGCGCCTTGGCCTCGATCCTCCTGGACATCTTGATCCGGCTGTATCCAAAGAAACCCGTCCCACGAAGGACTTTACTTCGAAATTTGCCGTGGTGTCGCACTCAAAGATGTCGATGTTAGGTAAATGTGGGAAATCATCCTTAGGGCCGGCCTTGTTGAGATCCCGAAATCCACGCAAAGATCTCGACCTTTCCGTTGGCCTTGGTGACCGTCACGATGTTGGAGAGCCAAGTCGGGTACTCAATCACTCGATGAAACCAACTTCGGAGCATTTTCTCAATTTCTTCTTTAACTTGCAAGGACCACTCGGCTTCGATTCTTGCGCAGCCTTCGTTTGATGTGCTCGGATTCGGGATCCGTGGGAATTCTCGTGCTCCACGATCGAGGGATCGAGTCCCGGCATGTCCCGATATGACCAAAGCGAACACGTCAACATACTCCCTGAGGAGGCTTATCGTGGCTTCCTTTTCTCGCATCGGCGAAGAAACCGCCCACTTGTGTTTCTTTAGGCTCTCAGACCGACCCCAGTTCACTTTGGTCATAACCTCTTCGGCAGCTGGGACCCGGTTGTCCTCTTGGTCAACTACACGCCGAGAACTTCTCTAATGTATTGTTCGCTTAATGTGTCTCGCTTCTTTATCAATTGAATTATTAACGTCTTTTTAAGTTGTTTGTTAACTTATCGCTTGTTAAAGTGGCAATGAGAGGATACTCCCGAAAGGTCGACTTTTCATTACACAAGAACGGGAATACATGATTGGCTACAACATTATAGTCCTCCGGCGTAAGGCCGTTGGATGACTCGCAGGATCCGGACTCGACAAGGACTCGACTCAAAGGGTTTGAGACCGGGCTTAGGAGATGCGGGTGCGGGCCCGCCTTGTCTTCCACTCCCCGCCCGGCTTGCCCTCGGTCCGGTGAAAGTTACCCAATTCTTCAGTGGCATTGCCGGATGCTTGAGGAGGGTGCGGGGATCGAGAGGCTTGGCTCCCCGCCGTCCCTATCATGGCGATCATGCCGTTGCTCGGAGCCCCGCCGATCAAGTTGGGCAACTCCACGACTTCTTCAAATGCACTCCGTAGAGCCGGTCCACCGAGAACGTCCTTCTATGAATTCCCGGTTCCTTCGGCTTTGGATTTACTCGTCTCGAATGTGGCCTCGGCGGCTGATCCGAACAACTTGTTTCCCATGGAGAGTACCTTGAGTTGCTCCTCCAAGTCTCGGGATTCCTTGAATGTGTACTCATGCCGGACCGTGGTGGCGCTTGGTCCAGTGCAGAGCCGTGATGTCGAGGAACGCTCCCCTTATCTGATTAGCTTTGAGTCCTCTCAAACGCTTGAGGTCCCGTGCTAGCCGTTCCATTCTCGTCAGTAGTCTTGGTGTTGACTATTCCTCGGCTTCTTTCTCATCTTCATCGCCCACCGTCGGTCCCCGCCCGCTGCCGTTTCCGCCTGTCGGTCCCCTCGCCCCGCTGCCGGGTTCCCTCGCTCGGTCCCCTGGCCCGCCGGTTCCTCGTGAAGTAATGAGCGAGGTCAAAGCCGTAAGGTCGGAGATTGGGTGTGCCGTCTGAGGTTCCCCTTTGCGGCCGCCGCCTTGGTGCGGGCGAGCCTTTCGTCTTCCTTGATGCCGCCCGGCGTTGGCACGCAGCTGCCCCCGGGACCGTGGTGTGGTCCTTGACTTCAATAACTTGGTGCCGGCCTTGCAGCCTTTTTGCCGAGCCCCCGCCTCCCGGGATGAAGTTCATGAGTTTCATCATCCTCGGCGGGAGGAATCTCGATCGTGAGACGCTGGAAGGTCCACGTTACATATTTCCGATCTTGGAGGTCTCCCGTGCAGTGAATCCAAGCACGGCATGTCATCATTACGCTTGATTTCCAAATACCAGGGAATGTCGTTGCTGTGCCGGGTCCTCTGGTGGTGACACTGCCGCCGTAGACCGGTGGGTGCCAGCTCTCGTTGCCTTGCATGAACTCGAGTGCACCGCGGTGAAGGCGCGGATGCCACGCTCATTGGATTTGATGCAGCCTGTGGACGCCTGTGACGGGCCGCAAAGTGATCGGGAATGTCCAACACTTGGAATTCGGGTGGGGATCACCCGCTTGCCGAATCCGTATGTTAAGGGTAGCAACCCCGAGAACCGTACGGGAAGTAGAGTCATAGGCCTCGACAAAGGTGGATCGAAGGCGTTTAAGATCTCAAGGGCTTGATGTCAAGCGTAGTCCATCATCTTCGCCCGTGGCAAGACATTCATTCCCGAACCTCCGTCTACCAACACGCTGGCGAAGGCGACGCTCGTCTGTAAATTGGACTGGGTGCATGTAGAGCGGCTCATTGTGATCGCCCCCAAATTTTGGAAGGTCCAAATCAGAAGGTGATAATGTTGCCATAGTGGATGTTACCAATCATCCAATGACTTCATCCGGGGTCAAGCGCCCACGGGGACCACATGGTACGGGCCAGCCTTCCTTCTAGCTTGAGCTTGTGAGGATAAGAGGAGGTGAGCAGAGACCAAAGGGAAATGTTCGCCCTCGAGTCCGGCTGGAGCCGGAGTGAGGATCGGGTCCTCTTTCAAGCGAACTTGCGTTCTTCTGGGCCGGGCTCTGGACCGCAGCCTCGCCCGTCGGCTTTTTGGTGGCCTTAGGTGGTAATGTATGGATTTCCGACCCGATCGGGTTAGAACGCCGACATCAAGTTTGGTCCCTTCTGAACAAAGCCGCTCTGAAGTGCTGGAGCCATAGTTAGGAGGAGGATTCCTCGTAGCATAGGGCCATATGCTCTTCCCTCAACTCATTGATTGTGGATGAATTCCGGGAGTCTTCGGCACTTTGACGGATTCTCGTCCCAGGATAATCGGCTTAGGTGCCTCTGCCAGGAGGTAGCCTGCGCTTGACGTAATCGTTCGAATGTCGTGCACAAATGCTGATTGCCTGGAATCGAACCGTGCTATGGCCGACCCTCCGGGGAGGCCGGAGCCTCGGCTCAAACGAATCCGCCTCCTTGATCTCATCACGGTATATCGCGTTCCTTTCCT